>VYZM01006815.1:306966-344693 GCA_013398915.1 Dromas ardeola
TTTTTTTTTTGTTAGAAAGGTACGTTTAAAACTCCGAAGGTATATATTTCCCAGTCCCGCTCGTGGAGTGGCAACCTGTTCTCAGCCTGAGAGGCTTTGCCGTGCGGCAGAGGAAGCAGAAGGGTCACCTTTGCACACAACAGGACCTGCAGCAGAGCTTTCCTGCGAAGGCCAGAGCTAACAAACCCTTCAGGCAGCTGTTGCCATTGACCACCTCTTTGCACAGCTGGCAATTCACTGTTCCACAGATTTTTCTCCTATCTGGGATACCAGAGATCTCCTACTTCAAAAACAGGATCTTGTTGTGTACTTTTGTACTATGGTATACACACTGCTTAGCGTCAATGAAAAAATATATCAGAACAACTATTAGATTTGGATGAAATACTTGAAAAATCACATCTTTTACTTATGCGCTTCTGCTCACAGGAGCGAGCAGCTTCCATTTATACTAAAAGACATAATACTTTAACAGGCCATATTAACTTCCCACTAGTTGACCCTCCAAACTGCCTCTTTTTTTTTTTTTTAACATTACATCTTTCCTAGATCTAAGCCCCACTATAATTTATAGCTTCTCCCCATGAAAGCATGAACATGAAGCATAAGTTGTCTAATAAAACGGGACATAATTCTCTCACAGTCACAGAATGGTTCGGGTTGGAAGGGACCTTAAATATCACCTAGTTCCAACCCCCTCCCTGGGCAGGGACACCTCCCACTGGTCACTCCAATTTATTTGAAAAGTCATAAACACAGCACTTCGTTTGTGCTCCACTGCCAGTTCAGAAATAAGTATTTTTACTACACAATTCCAATACCTCAGTTGTTATTTTACAGATCGAAGCTAACTCTGGTATTTTGTCATGTTTTTTCAGACTCAAGCACTATTTTTAAGAGTTTCAAGCCCAGCAAAGATGCCACAGCTGAGAGCACACATGGTAAATAAGGCATTACCGATTCAAAATACACAGTTTTAAGTCTTGTGCATTCAATCAATATACTTCTTTTTTAAAATATATCTTTCCACTCTTACACCTGCATTTAATCCTATATGTTATGCACCATGGGCTACTCTAGACTTCTTAACATGACTTTTGGTAGGTTACCATGTGGTGTCCATCCCTCCTATCTCCACACCTCTCCACTACCTCCTCGAAACAACGTGGTAGTTCCTTGTCCATACTTCTAAGATGACACACAGAAGACTCGTGTCTCCACGCTGAACTCTTTACGAACGGGAAACAGACAGGAAGACCAATCTCTGTCACCTCTTTCTTGGTAAAATCCCTTGTGCTTTGTTTTGTGATGCCCCTTTGAAAAAGCTTTCTCCAAAATTCATCCTGTTCTGTCTACCTCTTAAGATTAATTTCAACCATAAAAGCGCGCAAAAATCGTCACTGAGAATCGCTGCGTAGTTGGCCACTGGGAACTTGACGTTATTTGGGAAAAACGCAGCTGTGCAAGTATTTGACGCATTGCTAGAAATCATTTCTATTCTTTCCCTTTATCACACTTCTCCAATACTCCCACACAGTTTGTTATTCCTACCATTCCAAGTAATGTAACAATATAATAATTATCTGGCTTAACAAGCAGCGTCTGCTTTCTTACTTCCCTCATGCCGTGTCTTCTCAGTGTTAGAAGTTACACTACTTTCCATTTTTAGAATTTCACATGTAGCATTTCCTTATACAATAACACTTTGGCTGATAAATCCTCCTCTCCCTCCGCTGCAAAGGTTATCGACAGCTTTTTGCAAAGGCAGACCGACCATGGAACAGAAGCCCCTGAGTACAGAAAGGCCATTTCTCACTGAAGATTTACACCTCAAGCTCCAAGATAGCCAACACAATAAAAACAAAACTGGGGTGGGAGGAAGAGGACCAGACAAATAAGGCTTCTCTACTAGCACTTCTCAGTTTCATGTGCATTATTTATCCGTGACAGAATGGGTTCATCACGTGCTCTGTGCTCTTCAATGTTAATTCACTGTATCAGACAACTAGAAATAGCCAATTTTGTAACAGATTTCCAAAAACAACTAAAAGAAGCATGAACTGTGGAAGGTAATAATCAAATTATTTTCTCTACAGGAAAAAGAAGCAAATAGTTCACTTCCAGACAAGACATATATATTTGTAACAAAACTATACACTACATTATGAAAACTAAGGTGTATTTCCAGAAAGCAATTACTATACTGGGCTAACACAAAAATCACCAACCCAAACAATCGAGATTACAAGTCATAGATCAAAACACCGATAAGAAAAACTTAACATTCCTGGATTTTTAAGGCACAACAAGTACTGGGCTCTTTTTGCATATGTTTCAACTGGAGCCATTAGGGATTGCAAATTATTTTCATACAACAAAAGTCAACTTCCCATAGACAGGTTTTCTCATAATCATTTCTCTCTAAAAATTAAAGTGTTAAGGTTTCAGAAGACTTTCAGGAACACAGATAAAAGAGATGAAGGTTGTAACACCGGAAGTCCCATAATAAACAAAAATATGGCACTCTAGAACCCCCATTTTCCTTCACGTAGAGCGCAAATACAAGTGTTACGCTAGCTCTGACACACTACAGACTTTGACAGAGTTTTAAAACTCTAATTTCAAGTACATCAAAATTCATTAGAATTAAAAGGCAGCAGCATTCTCCAATACACAAACAGCAACTAGACAAACAGCATCAAACCCATTTACAAAATAATCACTTGTTTTAGTTTTTTAAGGAAACATACCAAAGCAAACATAAGCCCTCATAAATTTAATCTGTACCAAAGACTCCAAATCAATACTTTTTAGAGTAACCAATAGCTAAATTAATCTGTTACTTCTTCAAACCACAAATTTCAGTGTATTCCTAGAAAATAACATTCACATATACACTATTGTGCAGTACAAACATCCCTTACCACTAGTTCCCACGTGAACTTATTTTACTTACTTGACATAAGAAGACTCAAGCTTTTCCACCAGGAAAAAGGAGGAAAAGAAAAAAAAAATTAAATACCGCAACTATCCTCAGCAGAGCACTCAAAAAAAGCTGTTTGAATACTGCAACCAAACCCCTAAAGTAGTACCTACAGAGCACCTGGCAGAGGAGCCATTTAGCCATTTCCAAGCCTTATTTACTGCAGCTGTGGGCTGCAGTGTTAATTAGCCAAAAGGCTCAACAACTGTCAGGGCTCCTTCCATGGGACATAAACTGCTTCGATGGTTATTGCTAGAAATTTCCTCTCAAGCTGCTGTCTTTATTTTGAGCAAGAACTAATTCTGTTTGCTCACTGTAAAAAGATGGCATTTTCCTTATATAGCTACTTAATTTAACTGCATTTTACCTGCAACATTCAGAAATATCTTTTTTTAATAACTTTTTTAATTGCCGTCCAATAACTGAAAATCAGTCTGAGCCCATACACCAGAAGATGGGGGGTAAAAGCAGAGATGAAGCGTGGCTAGAGCAGGAAAATCACACATCAGGGTCTAAATCAAATAAAAAAAAAGTTTACTGCAGTTAAGAAAATACATTTTGCATATTTTCAAAGCAACACTGATGAAGAGATAATGTACATCTGGTGTGTTTTCTACAGTACAGCAAAACCCCCATCCAGCAAAGGTCCTCAATTTATTGTCTAACTGGAGTTGAGGGTCCAGTTCAGCAAGTTACCAAATACTCACTGCTGATCTCACCAATTACCAAATAATAATGGAGGTCCCAGCTATATCTTCCCAGCTGCAGAGAGACTTTTCTCCCAGTATGTAGTAAGCCAGCTTCTTCCCCCATTCACTTTGTGCGGAATGGCCTTTTCAAAGGTTACAACACTTACATTTCAGAATGTGTTAATTGGTAATTCATAGGTAAATTTACTTGAGAGCACTGATTAAAATTTAAAAAGAGAACACAGAATCTCATGAATGTACCATTTCAGGCCAAGCCTTTGTTCTTCAAAATCCGCAGAAACAATACCATCCCTTGTGTAAACTTTTCAAGTGGTTAGAACTCATTGAAATCAGAGAGTACACTGAAAAAATCTTCAGGCTTGTTGATAATAAATAGTGATCTTACCTTCTCCCTGTCTCGGTTGTATTTGTAATTTGGCATAGATTTAAATTACATTAACAATTCCACAGAAACACTCCTGCGTAACAAATCCTGCCTAACAAATCCTGCCTATTTTTTTCTACTCTACTCATTAGTCTAATGAAAGACATCACCTGTCCTTACATAACTTGCCCCACTGATACCCTTAGACTTTCAATTGTAACAGAATTTCCATTTAAAAAAGATCACTCATTTTTATATTTTTTCAGCAAGGTAAGTTTGCTTAGCATAGGAAATCAGCACAGATTAGCTTTGCTGTTATTTGCAATGACAGATAAGGTACTACGTCTCCAAATTTTTACTAACTGTCAAGAAATACGGGGTCATGTCTATCATGACTGGTAGTGACTATTAAGCAAGACCATTTCAAGAACAAGATTGACAACAAGATTTTCTACAACAGCCTGCTTCCAACACACATGTTCAGATATGAAAAGCATAAGAAACATTGAGAATCCATTAAAAATATCCTTTCTACTTTCAAAAGCTGCCTTTTGTAGTAGATATAGTTAGAGATAAGGAACTTGGAGTGAAATCTCTGTGCACGTGTATAATTCCTGAGATGAAAAAAAAAGGCAGTTTTCTGCGGCTGCTGTACGGACAGCTTAACTAGCCAGCTTTGGCTGTACTGTGCTCCTCCAGAAGTCATTCAAAGCAACTAGCTACAAACCAGTCAGCCTCATCTTTATCCTTGGGAAAGGGATGGAACAAATAATCCTGGAAGCCATTTGCAAACAGATTAAGGACAAAAAAAAGTATTTAGAGTAGTCAGCATTGATTTATGAAAGGGAAACGATGCCTGACTAACCTGACAGCCTTCTATGATGAAATCACTAGCATGACGGAGGAGGGAAGAACAGTTGATATTATTTATCTCCACTTCAGCAAGACTTACAACACTCGCTCCAGTAACATCCTTACAGGCAAATTGCTGAATTATAGCCTAGATAAGCAGTCAGGGAAGTAGACTGAAAGCTGCCTGAGCTGCTGGGCTTAAAGGCTTGTGATCAGCATCACAAAGTTGAGCTGGAAGCCATTGGGGAAGTTTTCAGGTGACAAAAGTAGGAGAAGCGATTGATACAGCAGGTGCTGCCATTCAGAGGGTCCTCAACAGGCTGAAGAAATGGTCAAACAGGAATCTCATGAAGTTCCTCGTGAGCAAAGGTAAGCACCAAGTCCTGTGTCTTGGGAGGAATAACCCCATGCATTGCTACATGCTGGGGGCTGACCAGTTGGAAAACATTTTGCATCATAAGACATTTTATAGGTGAAGATATCTTTAAATCAAACACTTTCTAACAATGGAAGTAGTATTCAAGATGCTTCCTACGCTTGTTAGATGTAGGAAATAGCCTCCTTCCTCAGTAGCTGTTTCACGTGTAATGCATTTATTCCGTGTTTGCTTTGAAAACATTTTTGAAGTAGGAAAAGCAAGCTAATCTTGGAAATAACCAATGAATTCCACCTAATTTAAAATGTAATCCTCAACAAACATTTCTGTCCACAAATTCAGACTGTATGAAGAGGTGATATAAAAATACTTTTTACTTTAAAATGCATCAGACAACTGAACAAGTATTATAGTAGGCCTTATTTGGGAAGATTATGTAACTACAAAAATTATGGATCTACGTTTGATCCTTTTGTCCCATGAATAACACAATAAAATGACTGTGATGACAAAGGGTGGAAAAAACTGTCAGAATAAGAAAGACTAGCATCTGAAAAATGCATTAAATTCCTGGATGATAACTTGGTACAATCCCAGATTTTCCCAATCACTAGCAGCAAGGTCTTACCAGTGAGGGTTGGTGGGGGGAATCATATTATACCATCGGGAATCAGATCAAATGAAGGAGCTAGATGAGTATTTGCTTCATCACATGACATTATTCAAGGCAAGTGGTGTACTGCAACTTACCGAGGCCTATTTTCCTACCGCTTTTCTTCTCATTTCAGCTCTTAATGTTAATTAAAATTTTACAGTGCCTGCATTTTCTTTCTTATGTAGGGATGAAACGACTAGAACGTTCCTACAGTCATTAGGCATTACCAAAACAGCTGCAAATAATGATGGTGTTCTTCAGCATTTAATAGATATTAATTTATAACATCCAGCTATAAAGTTACAGCAGGATAAACTTCCCTAGTCACCTAGATATCTAGCTCTGATATAACACCAGGTCTGACAAGTCTATATATGATTAGCTACCAGTGTAAAATAATTCTTTGGAGGCACTTGCAATAATGTCAGTTATCTGGTCACACATCATGTTTCCACTACTGTATCGCATAAGTGTGGAAATGTGCTGCAGTCCCATGTGCCAGATACTCACGTATTTGGATGAACTTCACGTCAAAATTACACTGATTACTATACCCATTCACTGGCTGGAAGATTAACCTGTCTCATGAGGCACTTGACAGAGCAAATTACATGTATAGATTGCAACGGATGTGTGTCATGCTTCCTGGCACGTGTGTACCAAAGTACCCTCTTGTATCAGCCAGTAATACAGTATTGACAATAACATTATCAAGAGTCAACCACTGTAATCAATGGAAAGAATAGCCATAGAGAGAGACATTTATAGTTAAATATTGCATTTCTTAATAATCCTTAACAGTCAGAAAACCGTCAGGAAACCAAATAAAGTACTATCTTCTAACACTGCTATGAAGTGGGTGCCCCAGTGTATCAGGTCCATGCTGAGAATAGTTTTTATATAAAATGGCAAACAATACTGAAAAGAATTGAAGACAAATGATAGGGGATAACGCAAGGGCAAACCCCAAGTCTTAAAAATGCCTTCTACCTTGTCTGGAATCATTCACATTAGGACAACAGCTGTAGTATTTATTGCGGTACTGACATACACCAGTCTAGCAACAGTTTCCTAGCTGATGCAGGATCTCATTCCACAAGGTTCACACCAGCTCTCACAAGGGCTACTACTGCATCACAGTCTATACAAGCTAATACACAAATTCTGCTTCCCCCGATTGTGCTTAGTCAGAGCTTTATTTTCCCAAGGAATACCAAACTTTGTAGATTAAGCAGCTTCACTGTAACACAGTAACCCGCTGACTCCCTCTTGAGGCTGGCTGTATGGAAACAGCGCAATAACGCTGTACTTAAACTGCGCCAGGATGTCTATCAAACGTCTAGTAATTCAATTCACTGCAAAATGAAGAATGCTCAGGGGAAGGACGAATACCAGCTTTCCCATTTCTGTGTGAACAACTGCTGTTTGACACACCTCGTATAATGGGGGTGCATGTGAGCACTGATGAGGCACTTTTCAACACGCGGCACAGTTTCAAACAGATCCCATCCTACAGTATGGCACACGGTCTCTTGGCTCACAGAGCGATCAACAAATGCGCAACGCCTTGCATACATAACTGCTTAGGATAGTTGCAGGATTGCCCAGCATAACATCTGAACTGCATGGTAGTGAAGTCACTGACTTTCTATTTATAAAACTTGAAATAGAGATCTGCTTGCTTTCGTTATCCCTAGCATGAAGCCTCCGGAAGGGGGAGCACCCCTTTCTGTTCACAATATATTGGCAAGACAGACACCGCATAGTGCACTGTTGCAAACACCTGCTTCACAAAGACAAAATCTGCAATTTTGCATGAGGAGGAGGTTTAAACTTACTCATTTGTAGATCGTGTTCCCAGAGCAGCACCTGACGAGGTGGCCCATCATGACAAGGTGTCATGCTCGCTAACCTAGGCATCTGTCTGTGCAGTAACATGTTCCTCAGCAACAAAATGCAACTGGAAGAAAAAGGAAGGAAAAAGCAAGTGAGACAGGGATGGGAAAACAGAATGAGGATAAGAATCAAGTTGACGCATACTATGAGAAGTGCAATGTGGTAGTGGAACCTCATTGCTGTATTTTTCTAACCTGCCCTCAGCGAGGAGTGAATCAAAAACTTTGTGATGCTTCAGGTGCCTCACTTTGAATCGGAGCACACCTTTGAGCTGATCAGCGGTGTACATTCCTGCCTGCTGTGGAGTTGGTACACTCTACGCCATCCACTCTCAATGAATTTTTTTCTACCACAGGGTCCCACCAGGCCTCCTGTGCTCACTGTTGGCTAAGTCTTGGGTGTGCAGCTACCTTGGATGCCTACTGTAAAAGGAGCAAGCCAGCTGTGAAAAACTGAGCTGAGTAAACCAACCTGTGCTGTGTGAACACATCTGTTACCATGTACACAGTATTCCAGTCAGAAACAGAAATCCTAAGGGTGAAGGTTAACGAGAGAAGACATGCTTGTGTTAAGTTGTCCTGTTTCTGTCCGTGTTTTGAGACTGTCCTACACCAAAAGGCCAGTAGCGTCTACCTTGTCTTACACTGCACGCTCTGTAATGCCTGGAGCGTTCTCCCTCCCATCCTTACTAGGATGCTACGTGTGGCTTAGGGTGACAGACCATGGGAAGATGTCTTTTGCAATTAGGAACCTCAGAATGGACTTGGATAGGAAGTGCACACGAAAGCATCAATAGGAAGAGACAGGCGGTGTGATGACTAGCCCTTCACCAAGATGATGTCATATAATTTCTATAAACTGCATTCCGGTATGCTGTTGATGTTGTTTCCATAGGAAGTATGGGTCGAATAGGGTTTGTACCCAGGGACCACTACTTTTTCCTGATCTGTGCAGAAAAGATTCGAAGGAGGCATATACACACATGGGAATGTATGGATGCTTGTCAGAGCCACTTCTTGCCAGGAGATGCATGCATCCTACTGTGTTTAATGCAGTCACATGCTCTCCTTCACATATATTCTGCTTTCTTTTCTGAAATTTAAAATGGCCCTGCTCACCACTATTGACGGAATTCGGGAGTGTGAAGCTGCCCTAAGACCTGCTAACAGCGTGTTAAGCTGATGGTGCTGGAAGTGACACCTCCAGTCTAGACCATCTCCAGGTACAGCAGAGCTATGCCCAAGACTTCTCATGGGCCCCAGCCAAAATGCTAAAAAGCTTGACGGTTTTGTGTTCACAGACTTACTGGGTTGTTTTTCAGGTTATCCTGAGTAGTGACAAGGTTGCTTGGCAACCCTCCAGAAAGTCATACTGCTTAAGCTAGGTGTGGTATGCTCCAGCAAGGAATAAGGCAGGGTATGAAGCATGTGAGAGTATGATGCCTTCTGGGATGGCGCTGGAGAAGAGTCAGGCAGAGAAGACAGTCTTTGTGCAGTACCCTCCACGCTGTCTTTATGATTGTCTTTTAACTATTCTTTCAGACACACCAGGGCTTCATCAGCAAGTCTCCTAGTACATTCAATCCAGAAAGACCTCAGGAGTGAATTAAATATATAACTTAAACCATGGAGGCCCAGGTCAAGGGGCTGAGAGCACTATGCAAAGGGACACTGCAGATATAACCAGGAAATCCTCAGCACAACAAAGGACATAGCAGCTGGCATAATGGCTCATTTTAAGTCTTGTCTAAATCTAGCATTTGAATGTGTGAACTTCCACAGAACTCTTTTAGCCACCAACTATTTGCTGTTCTGGTTTGGTAGTGAATCAATAACATATTGAGCCAGCACAGTAGCAAAGGGCAAGCAAGAGAGACCGACATACTGCTGCAGTATTATCACCCTAGTACTCATCTGGAAAGTAGGAGAGAAAAGTTCAAACACATTTATGGGAACAAGTACAATGAATCAGCACAATCAGCAACTACCAAAAGAACGCCAAACATGTTAGAATAAGGAAAAAAACAACCCAACACAACAAACCATCTTAATTTGCAGAATTCTCTCTTCAGTAAGAACTTTCTATCTTTATACTTTGTGATCTCTCATTTTCTTTTCTCTGATTTCTCTGATAAGAGATTTTAGATATTTCCACTATACAACAGAAAACTTTGCCTACCTGCACATAAACCTAGAATAGAATCTTATAAATGTTTCAGTTCAAAGTATACTTCATATTTAGATACTTCAGACACAGTACCATATAATACTATTTTAGTAAATAAATGAGTGATTGCCCACAATTATGCTGAAATTTTAATAAAATTATATCTAAAACTTATAAGACATATGTGAAAAGTGCTATAACTCACCTAGCGTGACCATCAATATTGGCCTTTTTATGAAAAACAAAACAGAAAACAAAGCTTTGTAACACTAGTAGGCTACTGAAACATGAAAGTTTGAGATAGAGGTAAAATCTTCATGTTTCTCTCTCAAAGATTCTGTAACAGTCTCAAAAAGATCTTTTTACTCTATATAACATCATCACAGCACAGTAACTAGTATTCTAGTATTCATCACCAAATTATACTGCCCATATTAAAAACATTAAGAAATCTTCTTCAATGAGAAGATTTAATCTTAGTATATTGGAGCAAGGATTTGTAGTTTGACACTTGTTGCCCAAGTGAGCGTACTAATTAATGAAAACTTTCTGAGTTTATATGACAATCAAAAAGTAACTTAAATAATGCACTGTTCATACTTTTTCAATATGCTTGTTCCTAGTTTTTCATGTGAATTAACAATATTTTATCATCTCACTATTCTTGTGAAGATGCTGAATGTGTGTACCACCATGTTTTTGCTACAACAGAAGAGCATGCGTACTTCCAACCCAAAACGTAAAATCATGTGAAAAACAGGAGGGAAACAATCGCATAATAAGGTTCCAAAACCCATTGTCAGTTGAGTACATGCACATGTAGCTGAGTTGTTAATCAGCACTATTGGCTGAAGAACCACCTAGTCAACGCATCGTCTTAATAAACGTAACACTGCCCACCTTCTGATATACATTATTCCAGTTATGACACAGGGTTGCTTGTTATCATATAACCCAGGAATATTTTTCCTACAAGGAGACCGCTGGCCAGGCCAATTTGTTATTGCCACTCAGGATGAAACATATGCTGTAAGCAATGGGTAGATAATTACCAACTCCTTTTTTTTCCTCCTGCGTCATTAGGAAGGCATACCTGTGACACATCATCTGTAATGGAAGTATCACAATGGTATATAATGTTTTACACATAGCACATTGCAGTAACTGGTCCTGAAAAAAATATAGGAATAGTCTATATGATTCAGTAAAAGTGGGGCTGGTGCCAGGATTATGAAGTACAGGATCCATCAGCGTTCAATAAAATGATGAATCAGAGATGTATCAGAGGCTGACAAAAGAATTAAATTAAATGAAGAAGGGTGGGTGAATGTCATAAGTCATTAGAACTGGATCACAACAAGAACCTCCTCGTTCAAATGCATTAAAATAAATGGAGATAGACCAAGGTCTATCTCCAATCCATAGGAAAATACTTGGCAGTTAACTTTCAAACCTCTTGTAAACCTCTTGCAAACATCTTGTAAATGGCCAGGCAGGGTGCAAGGCAGAATTAGTAGCTAGAAAGAAACGTAGCAGTATAATTAACCTGGTGACTTACCATCAACCTCTAGAAAAAAACCCAACACAAACCAACCAAACAACAAACTAATAATCTGTTACAGTTTCCAGAAAAGCTGCACCCCTTCTTGGTTGTCATGAAACAGCCAAGTTCTGTGCTGATATGTCAAAATGACTATTTCTTCTAGCAACTTTTATAAAGTAGGAACACATTTTAAAAACATAGCTCTCCAAACATGTAAAAAACAGGGAATTTTCAGGATGCCTAAAACCGATCCCAATGTCTAATTAAATGCTGTAAAGACTAATGTAGTTATGGAATCATTTTGCTTTTTTTAGTATATTAGATGCTTCCATAATTTCAACTTGAGGCAATGAATTTTCTATGAACAGAAAACCTTAGAAAAATGAGGTCAAATGCACAGAAGAGAACTTTGGCTTTAAGAATAGCCATACTTAAACACACAGAAAAAAACCTGCTCTGTTTATTTTCCACTCATCTACCTGTGTTCAAAACAGTCAAGGACTTATCCAGGCCTTTTATTCTACTTCAGCAGAAATCAGAAGTAGCCCCTGGCAATTGTGAAAGTCTTAAACAAAATAACGGCCATCTTTGCAATGTATAATGACATGTAACTAGTCAGTATGAAAAACTGCTTTTATCAGAATGACTAGAACAGCAACTCAAACGCTGCCATTACACAAGACAGCTGGGGCAAAGGGCATCAGCATGCTGCTGGCCATATGGCAGGCACTGTGGTGGACCAATTATTCCAGGCTAGAAGAGCTCTTTTATATTTATCTAATACGCTACTAACAGTGCTGTATTTCACTCTGACTGTGCTGCTTGCTTTTTTGAATCTCCTAAGACCCCAGCAATTTTTGTAGTCTTTCTTATCGTCAAAATTAAGATATGTAAGCAGATGGTATAGAGACTTTTTGCCAGTATTCCATCCTTAGATGCCTCCTATTATAATGTAAAATATACTGAAAATGACAGCTACTTAAAGTGGAAAAAAAGGCTAAAATAGTCACACCAAAATAAAAACAGATTTTCAAAGGTACTGAGAACCTACAACTCCTCTCAATTCAAACAATACTAATTAGTGTGCTAGTACCCTAGGATTAATTATTCCCTTGGTTCTATTTGTGACCATCTCAAGGGACAAACCTTGTGTCTTACGTCTTTTGCTGTTACCCCTCTTAAACCGGGCAACTAAAGAGACAGCCACATTTCTTCTTCTATAGTAAAGCAGATTTTTAAAATTGCATTTATTTCACAATTCGTTTAACTTATCTGAGTTATGTTCAGTATCTATTAATCAGCTACTTTAAAGACAATGTAAATGAATTAGTGACGAGCTAGCTTCCACTAAATATTTTAAAGTGTATTAGTATTTTCAGGACAAAAAAAAGTGAAAGAGAAAACATATTAAACTACATGTGGATTGTAAGCATGTTGAACTTAGAGAATAATGGGATCCTGGCAGGCAATCTCTGCACTGAGAATCTGCAACTATACCTCCAGGTGATTCCATGGGAAACCGACCCATCAAGTCAGCACACTAGATTATTATATATGTAAAATGCTTACTGATACTCTAGCATACAAATATCACGTGTACCTATTACGATTGTCACATGCATTGTAATAGCTTTTGATGTATCTCTGCTTAAAGAGCGTCAGATCTTTCACAACTTAATTAAATAGAAAAAGATCAATACAGCCTTTCTTTAGATGCCTAAAAATTACTTAGATGCCTAACTTAAATGCCTCAGTTTAAAGAGTTTTGACTTAGTGACTAGATCACGTATGGAGAATTTCTAGCTACTTGCCTCTTGGATTCAAAGATAGTGACATTTTCTGTTTTCGTACCTTACAAATGAAACATACCTTCTTCTTTGACTTTCCTTGTTTCCCAGCATCCACATTTGCTGTGGTTACAGCAAATCCATCTTGTTTGTCGCCATTCCACTGTCTGGTTTGCTTGGTTTTGTCCCCCATAAGCTTCCTATGATTGCATTATTGTCTCTTCCAGTCGTAACCGTGATACTATATTCACAGGAAAATTCAGAAATCACCACTGTAAAGAACAATGTGTGATCAGATGACAAATTCTAACAATGTTTTAGTACCAAAACTAACTGAAAGTTGAGGTATGAACCATGCCTAAACTCGTCATTACTGGTGTTATTCACCTCACAACCTAAATGTCAGGCCTATATGCAATCTCTTTTGTTCACAGTCTGTAGACCTCTAACAAAGCCTACGTCAGGTAAACCTTCTCTCTTGCAGCATGGAATTCAATGTTTTAATCTGAAATATCACACTGATACTTTTCAGCACAGCATCCAACCTTTCTTTGCTTACGTATCATAGAACACATATACGGGCAAATTCTGTTCATACATCCAAGTAGCAGGTTCATTTTAGTTCATTTTATTGGCATAAAATTAAATGAATAATCTCTGTGTATCAGTCTAGAGCCATACTGATGCATTTAGCTACAGACACATATGCACAATTTCCAAAAGCATATATCTAATTTTTACTGGCAATGAAATAATAGCCTGACTTTCCAGTCCTGCTGGGCAACCAGCATTTTTAATTGCCTTTAAGTTTCTGAAAATTGAATTGCTTTGAAAAACCAGTTCATTTAGGATTCTCTTCTTTCTACAGAATCAGAACATATAAAATTACCTCTATTGTATCAAGCTATCTCTTGGATCGAGCATCTGTATTTATACATGCAAACATCCAGCAAGCCAATTAAGCACTTGACTAATTTAAAGCACATGTGACTAAGTCATACTGGATGGATGACCCATTTAAAAGCTTAAGAGCTTCTGATTCCAGCAACAGAAAAAAATATTGTTGTGTCTAGATTTAAATCTTTTCTTATGCAGAATGAAGCATCAATGGGCAAAATCATGTTTCAAAATACCGGCTTTATTAACTGCTATTAGGTAAATGCTTCAGGCAATGCTGCTAATCATAGAATCACAGAATCATAGGGTTGGAAGGGACCTCTGGAGATCATCTAGTCCAACCCCCCTGCCAGAGCAGGGTCACCTTAGAGCAGGTTGCACAGGAACGCGTCCCGGCGGGTTTTGAATGCCTCCAGAGATGGAGACTCCACCACCTCTCTGGGCAGCCTGTTCCAGTGCTCTGCCACCCTCAAAGTAAAGAAGTTCCTCCTCATGTTTAGGTGGAACTTCCTATACTCAAGTTTGTGCCCATTACCTCTTGTCCTGTTGCCTGGCACCATTGAAACGAGCCTGGCCCCATCTTCCTGACACCCACCCTTTAAGTATTTGTATGCATTAATAAGGTCCCCCCTCAGCCGTCTCTTTTCCAGACTAAACAGACCCAATTCCCTCAGTCTTTCCTCATAAGAGAGGTGTTCCAGTCCCCTCATCATCTTGGTAGCCCTATGCTGCACCCTCTCCAGCAGTTCTCTGTCCTACAGAGAATGAATGCAGAACAACATTCATAAGCTTACTTATTGGTGCTTTAACATGAAATAAAATAAAATAAAATAAAAGCAAATACATTAACAAAAAATTATATTTATATGATGTGAAATAATTGTAATAATGTAGTTTCTAGGAGTGAAAATACAAAATTGAGATATCCAGGATGCTAAACACATGTTTGAATACCTTACCACCTGAGAAGTGTTGCATTTCTGATTCTATTAGTCATCGTCTTTCAGTTATCTCAAAAAGTATATTGCAGCTGTCTTTCCAGCAGTAAATATATAACACAAGTTCTTGATGATGATGATCAGGAGTACTGTTTATGAAAATTAATAAATTATTGCAAAACGTGAATATAGATGAACGAAATTCCCTTTTTGATAAAAATACTGCAAAATATATTTTACTCTAGGACCCGTGTATCCATTGACATTTACTAACCACATACACTATTAAAGTTTGAAGATGTCTGCTCCAGAATCACTGAAGTCTATGGAGAATGAAAGAAGCAGAGGAAAAGAAAAACACGCAGTTTGAAACTCATAAACTATTATTATTCTAACACAGTTTTCTATCTATGGGGTTAGTCTTTTTCCCTAGTGGTTTAAATTAAGACCTTGCCCTCATACCTACAGCAGAGGATGGCGGAAAATTACAAACACAAAAAAAGATTTCCTATCTGCCTTTTCCTGGTTTTCTTCTACATGTGTTTTCTTCGAAGTTTTCTCTCTGCTATGCATCTCAGTTTCTCACTCTGTCAACTGACAGCCCTATATACATGTGCTATTTCCCGTAAAAGCCAGTTTTTACTTCCTGCCTACCTTTTCCCCGAGTATCGTTCTCTCAGTCCTCCCATAAAGTCCACCGTTTCTGAAGATGTTATATTTCAGTGTTTTCAGTGCTTTCCATTAGATCTGATGACTGACAATACAAAATTAAAAAGACTACATGTAACGCAAGTTACTGAAGGATAAATTTATTATCGTGATAGCTTAAACAGTAAACTGTTTTCAGACATAAGTTACAGAGTATACACCGAGACCCCCAGGTAATTATTACCTATCTCATATTCCATCTCTTGTTCTCACCATATATTATGTCTAACATCTTAGCACCTGTCACCCAGATGTTGGCTGGCCTTTAATAGCATGGACTTCATGTCTATCTGATTGCAAGTTTGACATATAAAATTGCTTTGGGTGTGTATTGCCACTTTGGAATCAAGACGGACAATATGTTCCATCTACTGTATTACAGTTGACATTAATCTGTTGTTTTTATTGATATTTCTCAATTTTTCTAAAATCTAGTGGCAACCTTTTTCTTCTGACTGTACTTGCCATACCTACCCCTCAATCCTCCGTCATGTAAGTGAACAGTTTCATAGTATATGTTCCTCTTTCAGTGCTTTTTCTGTGCCCTAGTGCTCACATCAGAAGTGCCAGCAAATGGATCGGTGGAAAAGTCATTTGTAGAGGTTCCTGAGGTACTGTAAATATCCCAAGGTTGGCTATTTGTAACAAGGCCAATTATTATTTCAGGTCTTGAGAATGGTTTCGTTATATTACTTCATAGTTGCAGTACATGCAGTAGATTAATTTGTTTCATGACCGAAAATAAATTCAGCAGTATCAATCATACTTTTATTATGTGAGCCTAAAACAGAGCCTTTATTTTGTTCTTTCTAACCTTATTCCTTGTGGCACAGGTAGAAAACGTATCCAAGCCTCATCTCTAGATACATAATTTGGATACTCTGGAAGATAAGTTTGAACATCTTTAGTAGAAGGGTGAAAAAATTAAGTCTCCCAATCCTGTGATAAGTGTTCTCACCAATAATCAGTTTAATTAAAAATGAGCACTCTGTCTCGGGCTTCTGTCTTCTGATCTTTTAGAATGAAAGTCATTGTGGTCCCCATGCTCTGTGCTGAAGTTTAATGCTTGGGCTACGTAGCAGCTGTACTCTGAATATACCAGCTCAACAGAGGTTGTAGGGAATATGGGAACATTTATTAATCTGATTTAATCATAAGCAGGAAGTAGGTACCAAGTCAGCCAGGCGAGGTGGCTTATATATGTATCATGAAGCTTTAGGTGCCTGTGTAACTTAATTAGCAAAGCAACAGACATTACTGACCTTTTACTCTACTAATTCTAGATCATTCCCATGGGTGTAATTCACGAATCTATGTGTAAACTTTATATACAGCATGATTGTGCATATGAGTGAAATTGACGTTGTAGCTTGTGTTTAAACTTACTTTAAATACAGAAAACAAAATACAAATGCTAATTATCATGACTTTTAATCTCACAAAATCTCAATTAAGGGTGAAGTGTGGTTTGGATTATGGCTCAGAACGACGTGCAGCAACACAGAACCAGTCTTCCCAGCTAAATAAAGATGATTAATTTGGAATTGTTTGAAGTTTGTTTACTTAATACATATATAACAGGAGGCTTACGCAGGCAAATGAGATGCCGCAGGAATAAAATATCAAAATAGAAGGGGGAAAGAAGGAAATAAAAATACCCACAGCAAGGTACCCATGGAATTTACACCAGCATTCCCTGCTTTCTTCACTGAAAAGACAGAAGAGTAAGGCGAGATGAGAGAAAAAATTCGTATTTGTTTCACACTTAACTTAGCTTTGCCTATGACCTTTCTTATCAAACAAAGTTGCTGGTTTCAGTAATGCTAAAGCGCAAGCATTTTGGAAAATACATGCCATTCATGTTGCCACCTGCTCTCCCTTGGATTATTTTTTTTTTGCATATTTTCTTAGACAATATTTAATCTTGTCCTGTTTTTTTAATGCACACATACATGTATGTATACACACATATATCCCTTCCTCTCGCATTACAGTTATAATAAGAAGGGTTTATGGGAAGTGAAAGAGAAGCAGTTTTTGCAAGTTACTCTTACTTTGAAACAGATTTGCAACAAGCAAGTTTATCTACACACATTTGTTGACAGGAAGTGTTAAACTTTAAAGGAAAAGCAAACAATAACTCTTCATGAACATGTCTACATTTCCCTCATTTTGCTGGTTAAGCAAACTGAAATATCAATTACTTGATTTGAAAAAAATGTGTATATGCACTCCTAATATTAAGCCTATAGGACCTGTCAATCAGTCTTTTCTTACAAAAAGACCATTTTTTTATAAAACAGTCACCTTAAAAAATAAAAGCTGTATGGAAGAACACCACATAAGTCTGAATGAGTATCTGAAAAGATCATGAAATGTTCTCAGAAACAGCTGATGGTGAGGCCTACAAACTTAGTTTGCAGAATGGGAGCTAGCATCTGAAACCCAAGTTTTCTGGGGGTTAAGATCTTGTTGTGAAGCTTGGATACTTTTTTCTTTGGCTGATACTATAGAGGGTTTCTTGCTCTGTACAAAGACTGCTTAGATCTTTGTGGATTTACTCTGGTTTAGCTTTACCAAGGATCTTCTGAGTGCACTGGAAGTCTGGTACATGGAAGTGATCAGTTGTTGCACAGAGGATGCAGAAGTAGGTGTAGACTGATGATGTACATTTAGTAGAAAAGTATTAGAAACATAGGTGATCCATCTTATGGTTATCGTGTTGAGAAACAAAATATTATGAGACCTGGAGACATAGGAAAAATGTCCCAAATAAGACTGAAACAGAGAAAAGGGAATTTGCTGTTCTTACCACTGAGGAAAAGGAGTACCATTAGTGATATTTCCTATGTAGCACAGACCTGAATTTGTAAGTCTTAGCCCTCTAATGCATAATAACACATGCTAGGTAAAACAATTGTCTGATTGAAATAATGAGTTAGGCTATTCTTTGTATCTGTTAAGAGAAAAAAAAAGTAGACTTAATCTGGCAGATAAGCATTTCATTTTTTTCTGACAGGCTATGGGTAAACAGAGCTGCTCTGCTTCATGTTGTAATACGTAGCTGTAAAGAACCATACTGGGATTCTTATCAAGCATGATGGGGGGAACGAACCAACGCACACACAAAACTTGCTGGCTCAGTTGCTTTTAGAAACCAGTACTCCTGCGAAACACATTTGGGTAATTTCTGTTTGTTTAGACAGGTTTCCTATCTGCTATGATTACCCCAAATCATTGCCCTTAGGGAAGAGCTAATAAGGGGAAAGGTATGTATGTTTTAGTTTTCTAGCATGTACAGGTAGTCTTATCCACCTGTCTCGGTCCAGGCGCCCCATACAAAAGTACATGCCATGAAGCGCATGTCCACAGAACGTAGCTAGAGGTATTCAGTTATCTTCAAAGTGCCCAATGTCATGTAACCTCACAGTTTAAGACAGATTATTCGTGTTGCCGAAAGGTTTTGCCTCAGAAATGGGAAAAATAACTGCCTGTTAACCACTTTTATCACCCGTGGTGCATTCTTTAGGCACAAAGCCAGGGGAGCTCCCTCAGTGTTGTGACTGTCACCCTGCAAGGGACGGGCCTGTGGGCTGTAGTGCAGCAAACTCAGCACACAAAGACAGGGCTTTAAGGAGCTGAACTACAGTTGCCTAAAGGGACAGCTGTATTTGCCTCATCATTTGTAAGTATAAGCCTTATTAATTCAGAAGTGGGTTTTTTTAAGGTAACAAATTCAGGCCTCCAAAGAAAAACTGTTTACAAATGGGGGCATATGAACCATGACCAGTTAATGGATCACCTGTGCCTCACTTGAGGTACAGATACAAGAATGAACATTTAACGATACACTTCGTCACTTTGATTTTGTAATTTAAAACATTTTCCCCCCTGCTGAAACAAACCCTGCCTCTGAAACTCCCTAAGCAATTGCAGTTTTCACAGTGGCCTTGTCGTGTCATTTCCTATGCCAGTGAACAACTTCTCCCCACCCAGCAGCTTTAGAAAGTTCCGACGTCTCAAAACTAAAAACACATGCCAAAAATTAAGCTACTTGCATACCTCCAACACAGTTAATTACTCAAACTCGAGTAACAAAGGAGCCCCACAGGCTGAGGCGAAGGGCTGCCGCCAACACCCCCTCTTTACAGCGCCTGATTGACGTTCCCCCCAGCCATTCAGAGCTCGAGCTGCCCGCTGGACGCAGCGCGATTGGCCGAGGAGGTAGCGGTGGGCGGGCGCAGCGCTGGGGTAGAAGCCGTAGGTGCGGGAGCTCCCGCTACCTGCTGGTGCTGCGGGGCGCGGCGGCGGCTCCGGTGGTGGTGGCGGATCTCCGCGGTTTGACCCCTCCGGTGCTGCCTCCTCGCTCGTAGCGAACACAGCCCCACGGCTTGCTTCTCTCCGTACCGTCCTTCCTGCCTTGAGGGAGGGAGCAGGGAGGGAGGGAGGGGGGGGTCGCCTGAGCTTGCAAAATGGCTGACAGCCGGGACGACGCCTCGGACCAGCTGAAGCAGTGGCGGAGCCAGCGGGTCTCGCAGGTACCTGCTGGGGCTTCGCGGGGCGGACGGCGGGGCCTGAGGGGCTGCGACCCTCGGCACCCCGCTCGCTGCTGGGCCGGTAACGGTCTGGGCCGCTGCGGGAGGAGACGGACGGCGGACGGTTGTCGTCTCCCCCTTTCCCCCACCATTACGGGCCTGAGGGGAGCGGGTGAGCCCCGGTACCGGAGGGCGCCCGCCTTATCCGAAGGACCGGGCGCCCCCGGCCCGTACCGTGGAGCTCGGCTCGGGGCCGTGCCCGGGCGAACCGAAGCACGAAGGGGCCGGTGGCTGCCAGCTGGGTCGGAGGGACAAGGGACAAGGACACGGCCTGGTCACAGCGTCCCCCGTTAGGCAGGAGCGGGGCCTCTCTGCGCCCAGACAGGCAGCTCCCTGGGCAGAGATTTTTTTTTTTTTTTTTTTCATCTCAAATCGGATATTTACATTTTCAGTTGTGTGACCCCGTGGGTAGAACCCAGTGAAAATGTAATGAAGGAATAAAGCAAAAGATGAGTCACGTTTGGCAATAGGTGCAGGCTTCTTTACCAGGTTGAAGTGGTTTAGGGCAAGTGATTGACTGAAGTCATAACAATATGTAATCGCTCAGTCTTCTGAAGATGTAGGATATACCCCAGAATAGTTGGGTAAATATATAAATGCTCCAAAAGTTGATTTCTCTTCTTCTTCAAATCCCTGTGGCAGTTTCCACTGTGTGTTTTTTGACAGAAATGTGTATTTGGCATTAAATACTTTCTCAGCTGGTTATACGAAGTAGCCATCTTAAAAGACACAAGTGGATGCCTCAGTTGCCACTGTTTGTAGTTGTTAAATCATCTTGACTTTATTTTTTTTCCCCTTGGCTCTAAAAGGTACTGTATGAAAGCTACCTTCCAGTGATGAATTGTGACTTCATCGTATCCTAGTGTGTTTCATAATAATTCCTTTTTGTACTATGAGTAATAATTTTTGTATAGATGTCGGCTTTTCTGAAACAAAGCAGTATTTGATCCAAGCCGAGGTTAATTTGAAGATTGGGAGGCAACCCAAAGTCTATGTTGCATAAGGAGTCATGAGACCTTAAGATAGAAAGTAGGGAGGACTTATTAGAATTTTAAAGTGGCTTGTATAAGGTGCAAAGTATCAGTAATGCCTGCAAGTATGTACTTTGATGTATGGTGTTTACAACAGCTGTGACTAAAATTCTCCTGGCTTTGTTTCCCTTCTTTCTGTCATGGCGGGTTAGTGCTGTAATGAAATACACATGCAGATTGGGAAGTTCTTATCTTTTAAGGTTTTGACTGTATGCAGCTCCCAAGCATATGAAAATACAGGCATCAAACAAACTCAAGTCCAAAAGTAGTGTGAGAATTCTTCTTAAAACTGTGGGGGTTTTTCTCTCCCTTCACACTGATGGAACTTGTTTTGTGTGCCCTGTAACATCCTGAAACTAAAGTGACTATATCCTACCGTTAAAAAAAAAAAGTTTGTACTTGTAATGTGAACATTAGGGAAAAAAAAAAAAATCTCAGCCTGCCTACACAGAAGGGACTGTACAGCTACAAAGTTCTTAATTTT
This sequence comes from Dromas ardeola, assembly GCA_013398915.1. NCBI lineage: Eukaryota > Metazoa > Chordata > Aves > Charadriiformes > Dromadidae > Dromas > Dromas ardeola. The sequence goes on from VYZM01006815.1 coordinate 328,952, forward strand.
TTTTTTTATAGGTTTAGTTTCAAAAACTTGTGGTTTTAGCTACTACTTCTAGTAGTCTTAAATGTTAACGTTATAGAAGTGGTTTTCAGACAACAGTACAGCTCGTTGTTTTGAGACGGGCTGTATGAGCTCTGGAAACCTTTATTCTTTGTTGTATGCATAGTTTACAAATAATATGCAAGGTTTTCTTCTACCCTTGAGGTAACTACATGGAAGGTATTATAAAGGCATAGGTGAATCAAAAGGACTCAAAAAGTCTTCTTCAGACTAAGCTTTAACTTCTTTTTTCATTTTTTTTTTTTCCTTCTGTCTTTTACCAAGTGCTTGCAAGGACTTTGTAGAGGAGAAGGTCATGGGTGTAGGTATATGTATTATAGTCCTACCACTGCATGGTTAAACCTACTGGGATTCTCAGAATTTATGAAGAACTCCAGAATTAACAGGGCTCTAATTCAACATAACTTTTGTGTTTCTCAATGGGTTGAGTGAAACTTGGTCACTTCTTCAAGATGCCGTAAGTATTAGTGCCTTTAAAAAGTCACTGTGTGGACTGGAGGGGTCTTAAGAGCGATGTCTCATGTTAAAAAAGTTATCAGGGTCCAGTCCCCAGGTTTGCTTTTCTTAGAATTACAATAGTCAGGATCATAAATGGTGCTGAAGCTGTACACAGGATTTTTGTGTAGCAGTGTCACAGGAGGCCTTAGAGTGGGAACGGAGTGGAAGTCTCTGTGTGTACGTAGAACACATGGGAAGAATGGAAAGGCCTGTAACAAATGATAGTACAAGAAGGCTGGAGAGGAAAATGCAGAAGCTTAGGATTCCATTGGTAGGATCTGTTCTTTTTCCTCATTGCAGTGAGCTTGCCTATCTTAAATGAATATGACAGATCAGTACAAAAAACACCAATGAATTTATGACTAGGAGAACTAATACAATGGGATTTAGCTGTGAGAAACTTGAAACTTTTACTCTGCAAAACTAATGAAGATAAAAGAAAAACACTGGCAGTGCTAGAAGCTGGATTGAAAAAATTAGCTCTCCCTAAGAAAACTCTGAAAAAAATTTCTTGACCAAAAAGTTCATTCAAAAATGGGATGTGTGAGCATTTTATATTCTCGTCATCTGCAGACTGTACTGTGTTCTAAGAAAGGGCTCTTAAGAGGCTTAGAATGGGTTTCAAGATGGGTTGTTTGTAGCTTTCATACTTCAGTACAGAAAATACGTTAGGATAATGAGCTGATAGTATAATTGCATAAATTTGCACTAGGTGAATATCTTGAAGTAGAATATTTTGCATTTAGTAGGCTGAATCATGGAACGGATGAATGAGCTTTTTCTTAATGTCCCTTGAATATGGTAGTGTCCTTTTACCTACTTTAAGGTGTGAAATGAAATTAAATTCTAATTCAAAAAGTTCATTTGTAATGGCAATTTAAACAATTTCTAGTTTAAGATGATAGCTAAAAACATAATAAAGCATACATATTTAAGGATGCTAGATTATATGGGGTCTGTATGTTAGGATGTCATTTTAAGAAGTTGAACTCTTAGACTGACTCAGGATGGGAGAGCTTCCCGTGCAGTCTGACTGGGTGATTTCTCAAGGTGAGCAGTGAAATCATTTTCTTTGGCTCATTTAAAACTGAGCAAAATACAAGGTAGGAAGCATGTGATATATAAGCAGTGGAAAGAATACTGAGAACAGTTTCTGCTCTTGTGTATTTCCCTTGACAAAGTATAGATAACGTTTTGATTTAAAGAGATGTTCCTTTGAATTAAGAATACTTTAAATAGAAGAAAGTTACCACTTTAGCTTTAAGTTTCTGAAATCATGTTCCTCTGTGTAACGGGATATATATTGTCTTTTTTAAATGTTTGTACAGATTTCAGTATAGGTTAGGATTTCATCATACTTAAGGGCTTGAATTTATGCTTATAGCTTTATGCTAATGAAGTGGTGAATGAAGAAGAAAGAACCTAGGTATCTTGGGAATTCAAGCCAGCTAGAGTAGTGTGTGTTGCGTATTAGTAAGAACACATTGGAGATGCAGTTATCCTGTCAAATGTCTTTCATGTGGTTATTCATGTGCCTGAGTGTATATAACTCTCCCTGCGTACTCTGCCTCATCCAGAGCTCTGGGTGTAGATGTGAATAATTGCTCTTTCCCCTGCCTTTGTGGGTTGCCTTTTGGGGGGGAAAAACCCCCAACCTGGAGGCCAGTCCGGTATACTATTCTGTGAGATACAGATGGGAATTCTGTCTGTTTGCAGTAATTAAAACACTTAAAGCAAAACTTAGATTGTCAGTATGGGAGTTGGAACCCTGTAAAGTTGCTGATAAAATAACGAAGGCCTTCTCATTGAGTTACTTTTTCCTTCTCTTCACCATCTCTTTTCATTTATAGAACTTTAAAAGAAGGAGAACTAGTTGGGAGGGGATGAGTGAGTTTATTGTGGTGCGTTTCCCATGGTTCAGGTGTGTGGATGCTGCTGGCAGAAGAGGATAGGATGGTATGGATGGAGAGCCCATATGGGTGTATGTCAGTTTAGTGGAACATGTAACTGTATTTAGTGTTAACTGGTCATAATCTGTGACTCGAACATTTAATCTCACTCTGTTGCAAACTTTCCCTTATTTTTTTTTTCCTTTGTACAAACTTCTGTTGTTCTGAGTCCTTTACGGACATTGCCCTGGCTCGTAACAGTTAATAAATGCGCTCCAGGAAAAACTAACACCCGGAGTCATCAGGTCTCTGGAACTGATGTACCTTTCTTGCTGTGTTTTCTACAATATCCAGTAAAATAGTACTGTTGCCTCAGAGAGCGTATGACCCCATCTGTGATGCACATAAAGCCTTTTCTACTGGGATTTTTCATAAGAAAGTGGGAGTATGCTCAATTATAGTGCGACAGAGTTCCACCAGATGTTTCTTGAAGTTGTCTTGGAGTGGCTGGTTTTTTTTCAGGTACAGGGTCATCACTCCTGCTGTACAAGATGCTGCGGCTCTAAGTAGCCTATGAAAATGGTTAACTTAAACTTGGTATGGAAGGAAGGGGAAAAGGATGAGTAGGGCTGTCTTGGGCAGTTTATTTAAAGACAATAATGATGTTAGTAAAAAAAAATAAACAAAATGTTCTGGTTTGCTGCCCTTTTGATAGGACATATATTGACAGTAGGGCTTCTTTAGGCCTTTTGTTAATCTTCCATGGTTCAAGAGTCTAGAATGATGATTCCTCAGGTATTCTTACTTATTACATTTTCCATCTAGCACTTCCAGACAAATAGTAATCATGGGTATCTCCCTCTAGTCTTTATGCTGTATGACTATAGCCCTTTCCTAATGCCTCCATCCCTGTACTGACCTTACCTTCCTCCTCTCCTTTCTCCCTTATTACTTTCCAGCAGCTACTCCTTTTGTAGCTTGCTCTCTTTCCATCTGCCCCTGTTGAGGTGAGGGGCAAACTGAACCTTAACTCATGTTTTAAGGCTGACACTTCCTATTTTTCTTAACACAAGATACACAGGCTTAACAAATAATATTTCTGAATCATGGAAAACATTCTTGGATTAGATGTGACTTGAACTCCCCTTCTTAAATAGCCACAAACCTAGTACTGTGGTGTAGTTAGACATCTATATTTTCTGTAAGTAGTTCAGAATCTTATGCCATTGTGCGATATGCTTATTAATACATCCTGTGACACATAATGGTTGAACTGGCATGCACATTATATGGCTTAAATATAGAAGGGTTTTAATTTCTGGTGGTGTGATACTGTCTGTCTCTTGCTTTCAGAAACCAGATGTCTTGACCACTGGTGCTGGGAACCCAGTAGGGGATAAGCTTAATGTTCTGACAGTGGGGCCGCGTGGACCTCTTCTTGTTCAAGATGTTGTTTTCACTGATGAGATGGCTCATTTTGACAGAGAGAGGATTCCTGAAAGAGTTGTGCATGCAAAAGGGGCAGGTATGTTTAAAAACATAGTTTTTCTCAGTGTAGAATTAGATTTTTAAAAGCTTTTGAGTTAATGCATAGATTGTGACAGATAAATTGCATTATATTAGCCGTAATTGGGTGTTGTAGGTTATATATCAACAACAGTGGTATGGCCTGGTTTAAAAGAACTCAGTGCCAAAACTTGAAGCACTGAAAAACTATTAGGGAAAAAAAACAACTGAGAAAAAATGTAGTTACAGCCTTTAAATCTTTATTCTATTTGCTATAATTTCTGCTTCCTCTATCTGTCCCTCCATAGCACCCCATTCCTCTGGAAGGGAAGACTTACCCATCTCTATTTTAATGTCTGTTTGCATGTTATTTGGTAGAGATTGTCTTTGTCATCCGATGTATCTGTCTGCCAAAGCAAGATAATGGTCTAATACTTAAATTAAAAATAAAACCAACTCATTTTAAAATTTGTTATTGATCTTAGTAGGGTAGAACTGGCAGCTTTGATTATTATTTTTTTTTTTTGTTGCCTATTGCCCTAGAAGAAGAAATAGGGGACTGAATTCTATTATAATGTGAATGTACATGGGAAAAATCCTCTGTGGGGGTGGGAAGAAGTTTGTTGCTTCATCCAGCTTACAGGTGGACCAAAATTTCTGCAACATGTATCAGGATTAAAGAAATACTTGTCTTGCTGTGAGGTAAATATGCAAATTTTGGCAGAAGAGCGTCCAAAAAGCTACTGTTTGTTATTCTCCACAGTACAAATGAGGTCTGTATTGCTGCTGGGAACTGTTAGCAATCTGTTAAGGAGGGGAGAGTAAGCACCATGAAAGTAATAGTTTTTAAGTAAATTTCATTTTGTGAAAATAAATTGAGTGTTTTAGTGCATAGATATAAACTCTCTTTAGACTGGTACATTTCCATGATTCCTTTGGACTTAAAGTTGTTTTTTGGACCATAACAGAATAATGGATATGCTGTGAGTGGAAGGAAGGTATCTAGATCTGATATTTTGAAATTACTTTTTCAGGAGCTTTTGGCTATTTTGAAGTCACGCATGATATTACCCAGTATTGCAAGGCCAAAGTGTTTGAACACATTGGAAAAAGAACTCCGATTGCTATACGATTCTCCACTGTTGGTAAGGCTTTAAAGTTATTGTGTGTTGTCTTACATGTGTACCATAGTTACACTGATAGCAATTGCATTGTGGAACACTTAATGTACTTAACGTAGTTTGAAGTTCTTTCTGCCAACCAGTTCCTCTTTTGTGAATTTCATTTAAATTGCAAGACCTTAAGTAGCTGCTGCATCTTTCTGCCAGAGCTCTCTGTAGACCCTTTTCCCTCTGGAATGTGAGAGAAAGGATAGTCTGAGCTTTTTTTTTTTCTGACAGAAAGTTTGCTTTGTCTCTGGATGAATCGTATTAACACTTGCATGCTGCGGTTTAACACTTGAAGGTTAAATACCTGTAATCTTTTATGCTGTAGGAATGTTTTGGGGATGAATGCTGCAAAGTATGTATTAGGCAAAGAAGAATAAACAGTCTTCCATAAATAAACTCTTATTTCTTAGAGCTGAATGCATAAACTAGCAAAATCTTAAGTGGTGTTAGTTAAAGCATGCGTTAGCATCAATATCTTGTCTGATAGAAAAATGATCTTTCAAAACTTGCGTTCCTACTCTATCTGTATTTAAAAGAAAATTTACTAATGAGGATTTAGTTCTAGAAGGTGATACTGGAGAGAAAGTAGTCCCGACAAGGCTCAGGGAGCTGCTGATTTTGGCCTACTACCTGTTCCCTGTCACCAAACCTTTAGGAGTCATGGAGTGTTGTACGGGGGAATGATGTGCAGCTGAGTTTGATCTGTGGACTGTATGCTGAAGTGGGTTGTTGCTACTTTCCAAATGAGAGCTCTCACACTGGCATTTGATGCAAAGAACTACTGGGTTTTGCAGCCTATTCAGCCTTATAATCTGATGTTGTCTCTGTTAGTGGTAATGCAAATTCCACACTTAATTGGTTCAAGTGGATATACTTGTTTTTTCTTTCTTGTAACGGTGGCCCAAATGCTTGGGCGGGTGTCTGTTCACACTTTGGCAACTTCAGTGCCTGAAGTATTGTTGAAAATATGCCAGAAATTCCTTGGTGTAGAAAAGACTTAAATTAATCAACCCCACCCTTTTAGGATTTTTATGGCATGTTCTATGTTTTTATGCTTACAATTCGTGTGCATTTCCTATTGTAACACTTCTGTATTTTTGTGTGTTTCTTCAAGCTGGAGAATCTGGGTCAGCTGATACAGTTCGTGACCCTCGAGGCTTTGCAATGAAATTCTATACAGAAGAAGGTAACTGGGATCTTGTGGGAAATAATACTCCGATCTTCTTCATTCGGGATGCGATGTTGGTGAGTAAGCACAAAAGGTGAGGGTACTTTGTGAAAGAGTCCAAAAGTTTGTTCACTACTTCTTCATGCGTCACTGAGAAGCAAAAGCTGTTCTTTTGGCACACCTTTTGTCTGTTAGATGGTCCAGACATTTTTGACTTGAAAAGGTGTTGTTTAAAAGAAAGTTAAGAACTAGTGCTTGATTACTTATGTGGCTTCATGCCACAAATAGCACACGCACTTAGTTGTGTTCAAATTTGCTGTTTTACTCTGTAGATGGCTTTTTCATTTTGAGGCTACTGGGGGGAGAGGGGGAAAGACTCTTCACCTTAAAAGCTTCTTGCAAATTCTTTTTATTAAATCTGCTATTTTTTTTTTACTTTTAACGTAAGTTTAACAGTGCTTTGGAAGTGGAGGGGCTTTCCTTGAGTGGAGGATTTCTGCAAAGGTACTTTATAGTATCTCTGTATTCATTTAGGAGTCAGATATTCACTAAAGTTCAGATATACAAATCTGAAAAGATCTTCCTCTCACTTTCAGTCACAAAATGAAAGCATTCTTTAGCTTTGAACAGCCCATTTATCCTAATTGTAAATGTTTCACTTTCAGAGACCAGTAAAATTGGGGTAAGGAATTTGGTTGCAGGAGGTGTATGACAATAGAAGATTTATTTCAATGATCTTAAATCTTTGTCTCATTTTTCAGTGTGCTGTTCCTTTGTATTGAAAGGACAGTATTGAAAAAACTGTCTTTGTTTTGTACCAGGAGCTGCTTAGTATACACCATGTACCTCAAATAATTTGGAGGTGTTACAGAACTCTTTTTTTTTTTTTTCTTCTCCCCCTCCTTCTTCTCTCCTCCACTTTTGGACAAATTAGTTCCCGTCCTTCATCCATAGCCAGAAGAGGAACCCTCAGACTCATTTGAGGGATCCTGACATGATGTGGGACTTCTGGAGTCTTCGCCCTGAGTCTTTGCATCAAGTGAGGCTCTCCTTTGACTTTATTTTTATGATTAAGAAAATCATGTTATGACAACATATGTTTTTAACTGTCTCTCTTCCATGTTTTGTCTACGAGCCTACATAATCTTTTAGGAACAGTAAAGGTGAAAGGCCTACGATAACTTTTAAAGCTATTAGTATGTGTTTCTAGCCTTTTTTGTTTTAATGACTCTATGAAATGGGTGGGATTCTTCTGTTTTCATAATCATATTTTATATAGGGATGAAGAGGAAATTGCTAAGTTTTCTAACGCTAAAGCAGTGGAGATACTGGTGAGCAGCAAACAATGTCAGAGAACACTAAAATACCGGGAAAGTGATGCTATTGCGTTATAAGTTTATTTAAAGCTGTGTATTGTGTAGCACATTAGATCAACTCCAAAAATTACTAGAATTTGCGGTGCATTTTGATTATTCTGAAATGTATTTGTATCCAAGAACGTTATGCAAAAAATCTAATACAAAATTAAAATTGCAATTGTACTTTTTTTAAAGAAGGGTTCATACAGAAGCCTTCCAGGAATTACTAATTGGAAAAAGAAGTATCACAACATTGTTTGTGATCATAAACCTAAAGAAAAGCAGCATTTTGAATATGTTTGCGTGGTGGTATTTTTACTGCTTGAAGACTTCGAAGAACTAGTTGTTAAGGACGTCAGTTTTCAGATTTTGTCCTTAATTTGGGAAAAAAAAAATCTTATTTATATTTGTAACTTTAATTATCTGTGCGTACCCACTCTGTGCTTATAGTGGCAATCATAATGTTATCAGTAAGTTAATGTCTTGTATTTCACCGTATACTTCATGTGGGCGGAAACTTCACATAGGTTTAATTCACAGTTGTTCTTTGTGCAAAACCAAAGCAGTCTTATGTCATTAACACTCTTAAATGGGGAATTCCTCGAGGAATTCATAACATAAGATAGCTTCCAGTGATGCAGATTAATGCAATAAGTGAACTTTGTCTTGAATGGTCAATTTATCCTTGGACTGGTGAGTCCGTTAATATTGTTTGATTCTTCTCTTTAGGTGTCTTTCTTGTTCAGTGATCGCGGTATTCCTGACGGCTATCGCCATATGAATGGATATGGATCGCATACTTTCAAACTAGTTAATGCTAGTGGAAGGGCAGTTTACTGCAAATTCCATGTGAAGGTATTGATATTCTTTGTCCAGCTCTCAATTAGAAGTATATATCATATTGGGTGAAAACCAGTTTAAATAGATTGAGTAAAAAAAGTTCTGTGACTTCTCAATTTTCTTTCAAAAAAAGACTTGTTAGTGCATAGACTCAACCAAAAAGGTGTGTGGTTTTTTTCTATATCACTTCCATGCCTTTAACAAGCATGACAAATGTAACTTTTCCTGCCATGACATAGTAGGTATTTACTATGCAATGAAAAACTCTTCTTTGGGGAGTTGTCTCTTGTTAGTGGAGAACTTGGTCTACTTGTGTGGTGAGCTCTGAGCACCTCAGTCAGTTTATTGCATTTCAGACTCCCTTGCTGTCATTTAGTGCAGATGCAAGAATCCTCTAGCCCTTGGAAGTATGTTTTATTCAGCATATATCATCCTGTTTCATGTTCACGGCTACACAGTAGTTCAGATTCAACAGGTGCTTCTTCAAGTAAAAGTTCTCTCAGTCTGGATCTGGTTTTTGTTTCTGTTTATCCTCTGGATACGAGCTGCATTGATCTAGTACTTTTAAGACTCAACCGTTTGTCAAAATATAAAAACTCTATTTACAAGAGCTCTGCAGCTGAAGCTCACAGAACTTCTACACTTCTGTGAGAAAGCAGTCTCTAGCATATCTCACTTGAAAACAGCTTCCTTTCAAGGTTTTAAAGACAATACAACTTCTTACCTATTTGGACATCTACCTCTGAAGCAAGACTTTGTAAACCATTATGTTAAACTAAGAGGGACTGTATGGCAGGTTTTAGCCTTTGAGTTGTCAAAAGCTTATTAAAACGAGATTTTCAGTTAGTGCTAAAGATGTCACAAATAGAGGTGGGACGCTGAGATTCATGTAGAAGCCAGACCTTTCAGTCCAGAGGGCTGCAACCATTTTATCACTTTGTGTTGGCACGTGGTCTGTAGGAAAAGGTGGGATGATGGGTCAGTAAAGGAGCTCTGCATCCTCTGAGGGCAGAGTGGAAATTGCTTTACTTGATGTGCTGCAGGGATCATACCTTCATGTTTGATACCTTGCGTTCTGTGGTATAGCATTACGTATTTATTTTCCCTTTTAGCAGAGAACGAATTCTTATCTGGATGGCAGTTGTTCAATGTACTGTTATTCTGAACTCAAGTTATTGGGGATTGGAAGATGCACAGTCATATTCTTTGATTCTCAGTCTTGTTAAAGCACATTCTTATTAATGATTCCTGTAATACTTTCTCTGTGTTGTAATTGCTTTTATTGCTTTTAGACTGACCAGGGCATCAAAAATCTTTCTGTTGAAGAAGCAGAAAGATTGGCTTCTACTGATCCTGATTATGGAATACGTGACCTTTACAATGCTATTGCCAAGGGGGACTATCCATCGTGGTCTTTCTACATTCAAGTTATGACGTTTGAAGAAGCAGAGCGATTTCCATTTAATCCTTTTGATTTAACTAAGGTATCTCTGATGCTGTTGTGGAAGTTCAATTTCAGCTAGTTTAAGAAAGGTCATGAGATCAGAATGTAGCAAGTGCCATAACTGAGCTTACTGTAAAAAAAAAAAAAGTGTAACAGTTTCCATGGAGTAGCTAGTAACTAGTAGTTACTAGTCCATGTCAATACAGTTAGTCTGTCCTTTTATACTTCCCTTCTATATTTTAAGTGTGCTTTTTATTATATGGTCATGATGAGTCAGAAATTCTGGTAATGAAATTATATTGGTGTTATATCTGATGTTGCTCTTTCTCAGTGAAGTATGGATAGGGCTTGATTCCAGGCCTGAAGATTACAACTGAATAGCATTTCCAAAGTGTGATCCCGGATCATATGGTCACACCCTGAGCTTGCTAGTTTCAAGTATTGTTGATAATGTAGCTTCTGACGATCTGATTTTTGTCAGATTTCCAATTGCTGTTCCAAGCAATGGCTTGTTGAAAGCTACTAATGTAAACTTGTATTACTTTTTTTTTTTTCTCTAATACTGCTATCCCAAAACGGCTGAAGACTCTTGAACTTGAAAGTACAGGCTAAGACGATAAAGAAAAGGCTAGTTAAGCTGGTTGCATTTTGAAGTAGCTGAAAACAGTCATGCTAGCAGTTCCACCTACGATACTGCATTCCTAAGCAGTTTTTCAAGCGCCTGTGGGTATTTCATTTAAGCAGTCAAGTGCTGAGATTATGCTGGGGTGATGAAATAAGTTGCATTAGTACTCTGTATTGATTGCACAAGACTTCGTGAAATAAGACACTTCTCAAAATGTTTGTTAGCAAAAAAAGAAATCTCTTCAGTAATGTATTTTCCTCAGTCAAAACTTAAATCAGGCAAATGTTGCCTTGTAATTATTTAAGCTGCACAATTCCATAATAATGTTGATTTTTAATGTATGTGTGTTATGTCTTACAGATTTGGCCGCACGGTGACTACCCTCTTATCCCTGTGGGAAAGCTTGTCTTGAACAGGAATCCTGTCAATTACTTTGCAGAGGTAGAACAGATGGCCTATGATCCCAGCAACATGCCACCTGGCATTGAACCTAGCCCTGATAAAATGCTGCAGGTAAACTACAATGCACAGAAGACTCTACCTGAAGAGCATAATGTTTGCTTTGCTGTTTATGAAAGTATTCCTGTCCCTGTTTGTGTAGCAGCAGTAAACCTGACGAATGGAAAGCAACTGATTTTTATTTTTTAATTTTAGTGTTGGGGTTTTTCAGTTTATTTTAGTGGTTGTTTTCTAATCATCACCATTTGATGTGCTCATGCAAAAATTAAATATAAAAAGAATGGGAAAGAACTAAAGGAATAGAAAACAGAATTTAGAGGACATCTGCAGTAACTATAGAAGCTGCTGGGGAAATTTGTCAGTCTGGCAAAAAGTATGGGATAAAACCATAGCAGCAATGCATATTTACTCGTTCTTTTACAGTATATTTTAGAATTACAAACTCTTATGAGGTGGACTTTAAATGCTCTAAAATACGGGTATAACTAATCCCCGATACAAACTGGGAGACTGTTCTTTAGAAGTAGTATTGGATTTATTACAAGTCAAAATACCTGATAAGACTGGCTGCAGCAGACTAGACTGTCTGCAGTCTCATGGATGTTGGCATGTTATGCTTTTTCAGATTAACGTGTTGTTTCAAATGATATCCATGGAAATAAGAAGGTATTTTGATGGATTTTACTGGAAAAACCATCACGTGGTTCTCTTGTTTTGCTCCTCTGCTCCCACAAACTTTGTGGTCAGAATCAGTCTGTCGTCTTGGCATCCAGATGTCACTGGAACTGCTTCGGGTTCAGTTCAGCGCATAAATAAGGGACTACCCTATTTCAGATGTAATCAAATTTTAAATCTAAGCTTGAAAATAAGTAGGAAAATATTATATTATTCCTTAGGAACGTTTAGCACTGTGATAGTCACTTTCATCTCTACATGCGTAACCATTTTTCTGCTTGAGAATAGGTTTAGCATTCTGAAATTGGTAGGAAATACCCAAGCTGCATAAATGCAACTCAACCTGCCATTCTTCACTGGTGTTCCAGCAAAGTTAGTTTGTGTTTTGAGCGTCACTTTGGACATACGTTCCTGACACACTAAATTATATGGAAAGGAAGCAGTCTTCTCCCTCTTACAACAAATGTATAGTGCTTCAAATTGGTATATACCACTTAAATGATCTCTTTCAGCAAGTAGTAGTTAATATTTGTGATAAATGTTTTAGGGTCGTCTCTTTTCATATCCTGACACTCATAGACACCGTCTGGGACCTAACTATCTCCAAATTCCTGTGAACTGCCCCTTCAGAACTCGTGTGGCCAATTACCAGAGGGATGGTCCCATGTGCGTTTCTGACAACCAAGGTAGTAATGGAAATATCTTTAAATATAACGATACCTATGCATGCATTGCAGAACTCTCTTCTGTTCACAGGAGGTGTAAGGTACTTGTAACACAGATGTGGGTTTTTTGATACTACTAACAATTATACTGTAAGAAATGCTACTTTTTCCTCCTCAACCTTTCAGTGTCTCTTGTGACTCCTCCCCCAACTCATACATCACTGTGCAACTTTGGATGTTTGGACAGGAGGTGGGGACTTTTTTTACACTTCTAAACAAAAAAAAAAAAACCAAACCAAAACAAAAAAAAACCACAAACCCAGCTTAAGATGTGTTTAATAACTTACAAATAGGCCTTTAAGAGAAAGGGGGGTTGCAGGACAGCATCCCCAACCAAATGGATTTGGTAATGTCCCTAGTTTATATTCCATTAAAGACTTCTAGAAATATGCTTGTTAAAGGAGATTTAATTGAAAAAGTTCTAAATTATTAATTATTTAAAATTAAATATGCCAGAGAAATGGTTTCACAGGAGTTAATTACTATCTCTTTGTTTCTACTTCTCGGCAAAAATCTAATCTAAAAATAATAGAGATGGCCTAAATGTCTTTGAGAAATCTGTATTTGTGTTTTTTAAACTTAAAGACCAGCTTTCATACACTCAGTCCACTTTGTTAAACTGCTTTGCTGTCTGATTTCCAAGAGATTGCAAAAGGCAAGAGTATAAATGCCAAAACTGGAGCTTTAACTTCACCTCTGTTCAGCATTCTCTGTTCTGGCAACGTTTGCCCAATAGTGACTGTTTTACACCTGGGAGTGAACAAGGATATGCTTAAGCTATGCCTCGTGCCAAAAACACTGTATTGCTCTGGGCTATGAATTCTAATACTTGCTGAGGGAGGAGAGGGAAATATTTGTAAAATGGGAACTTGAAAACAGCTGCTTCTGTCCAAGAAGAGGTAATAAGTTTATTTTTATGCAGTTCTGTAAGTACATTATGTGTTTAAAATAAACCCCCTCCGTAGTTAAGATTAGTAATACTTCAAATATGCAGATGGAAGTGTATTTTTATGCTGCCTTGGACTAAAACTTTTAATAACTTCCATAACTCTGTCTATTAAAATTCTGAGCAATGTTGTTGTAGGAGCGGCCAGACCTCCTTAGATCTGAAACGGATCAATTTTTCCCCAAAAAAGCTATTGAAATTCCAGTAAGTGCTATGAAGTACTGGCTTGAAAACACAGCTTCTGATGTTGAACTGTATGTTGACAGAAAAATACTGACAACTGTTTTTATTAAAGTGAATCATAACTGGGTAATTGTTTTAGGTTCTTGTAGGCAAAGAACACTTTCTGTCTTCGACTTAACCTGGGAGAGCTGGCATCTGACTGGTTTGGTTTTGTGGGTTTTTTTTTGTTTGTTTTCAGGTGGTGCCCCGAACTATTATCCAAATAGTTTTACTGGTCCGGAAGATCAGCCCATGGTAAAGGAATGCCACATGTCCGTTTCGGGAGATGTGCAGCGCTTCAATAGTGCAAATGAAGATAATGTGACTCAGGTATGATGTATGAAGAGGCTTTGTATTGCTTATTGCATAAGACGAGTTTATAGGATGAGTTTAGAGAATATTAATAAGAATCAGTCAAACATGACTTCTCTCTGAAGCATCTGGGCTAGCCTCAAGTTCAGCTTGGAAGACCTCCATACAGCTTAATTTAATGAATAACTGAATTTTTGTTGACAGGACAGTTAATGAATTCTCACAGACCTTTGCCATCCATATTCTGGGCCTGGATATCTAGAGGTTGTGACTTTGTCTTCTTGCGATTGGTGTCTGCAGATACCCAGGCTAGAGTATTCATGTAATGTTATGATCATCAGTTCCTGAATTGGACCCCAGCAGCAGTATTTATTTTCATTAATTCAATAAGCAACAGTTATTTAAAGCTAGACATAGAGTTGTTAGCAGGTTTGCCAAAAAAAAAAAGCCCCACAAACTGATTCTCTTTCGAGTTTAAGTATTTTGAGTATTTTAAGTGTTGCCTGACTACTAAGAGTGAGAACTATTGTTTTTCAGTAATAATGAATCCTATTAGTCTAGTTAGTATTACTGGCTGCTATGGGTAGAAAGACTTGCTCTTGGAAATGTCAAAATAAAACTTTGTTTCTAATCATAAGGTGCGAGAATTCTATACCAAAGTGCTGAAGGAGGATGAACGTCAAAGGCTGTGTAAAAATATTGCTGATCATCTTAAAGATGCGCAACTCTTCATTCAGAAGAGAGCTGTAAGTGGCCTGTTTGGTTTTTAGCTGTTGCTCTTTATTCCAGTTTTTCTTGCAGTCTACCAGCTTTGTCAAAATGACCATATACTTGTGTAAAGGAATATCAGAAATTCTTCTCTGAGCAGGCAGCTTTAGATTTTTCTTATGCAGGAATTATCAGTACAGAACACTTAAATATGTTTGTATTTACATAATATAACATAAATAATGTATAACGTGTTAAAGTAACATGTGAAGGATGTCGTCATGTGTTTAGCTTGGTGTTTCAAAAGTCAGGTGACCGCCAGTGTAATGTTTTGCTTTAAACTCGGAAAAGACAGCGAGGGCTGGGGAGGCATTGGATCCTTTTCCTTCACAGTGGAGCTCTGTTTAAATCAGGAAAGAGCTCTCTATGAGATAATAGACATGGTGTTTGATGATGTTCATAGCTCCTTTCTGGCTGGTCAGAATTAAACTTTTAAAAAAAGAATTTTCATCCCTCTTTTCTTCCTTATATGTACTGCTTGTAGACCACAGAGCTGAAAATGTGTTAAGGAATATGTTTCAAGTGGAGGGAAAGATTTCTGTTGACTTTTCTGTTCTGTCTTCCTGTTTAGGTGAAAAACTTCACTGATGTTCATCCTGACTATGGTGCTGGTATTCAGGCTTTGCTGGACAAATACAATGCTGACAGTGGGAAAAAAGTAGGCTACTGATTTCTGTATTTGGATTTTGATTGGCTGTGAATTGTCTTAGCTTCTTTTGTAAACCCCCCAAAAAATGAGAAACTGGTCTGGGTTCCTGTTTGGTTTAAATCATAGAACCATAGAATAGTTTGGGTGGGAAGGGATCTTTAAAGGTCATCTGGTCCAGTCCAGCCCACCCTGCAGTAAGCAGGGACATCTTTAACTAGATCAGATTGCTCACAGCCCCATCCAACTGCATCGTGAATGCTTCCAGGGATGAGGCATCTACCACCTCTCTGGCCAACCTGGGCCAGCGTCTTGCCACCCTCACAGTCAAGGATTTCTTCCTTATATCTCATCTAACTCTCCCCTCTTTCAGTGTGAAACTTTCCCCCTCGTCCCATGGCGTACCTCCCCAGCTTTCCTGGAGCCCCTTGAGGG
>VYZM01006815.1:344713-370318 GCA_013398915.1 Dromas ardeola
GGTCTCCCCGGAGCCTTCTCTTCTCCAGGCTGAACCCCCCCAGCTCTCTCAGCCTGTCCTCACAGCAGAGGGGCTCCAGCCCTCCCAGCATCTCCGGGGCCTCCTCTGGCCCCGCTCCAGCAGCTCCGTGTCCTTCTGCTGTTGGTGCCCCAGCGCTGGAGGCAGCGCTGCAGGGGGGTCTCCCCCGAGAGGAGCAGAGGGGCAGAATCCCCTCCCTTGCCCTGCTGCCCACGCTGCTGGGGATGCAGCCCAGGATATGGTTGGCCTTCTGGACTGCAAGCACACGTTGCCAGGTCATGTTGAGCTTCTCATCCACCAGCACCCCCAAGTCCTTCTTGGTGGGGCTGCTCTCCATCCCTTCATCCCCCAGCCTGTGCTGATACCGGGGGTTGTCCCAACCCAGGTGCAGGACCCTGCACTTGGCCTTGTTGAATCTCATGAGATTCAACAGGCCCACTTTTTGAGCTTGTCCAGGTCCCTCTGGATGGCATCCGGTCCCTCAGGCGTGTCAGCTGCACCACTCAGCTTGGTGTCGTCTGCAATGGCAGAAGTCAGTGCATGTAAAACTACAAAATGAGGAAACAGCACTCTAATTACATTTAATTAAATGTTGATTAACCAATGATGTACAGTTACTTTGTTTCAGTTGGGTTTTTGTAAGGCTTCTAGAAGATAACTGTACATGACACGCAATGTGTTCAGGCTGATTCTTCAGACCAAATGATTACCCGCTTTTTGTGATGGTAATGAAACATTTCCACAAGCCTTTCCTGGGCTTCCTGCTTTGCTATATAGAATAACAACAGTGTTGCTTCGAGTTGTTGTTTTTTTCTGAAATTTTCCTAACTGCTTTCGATGGGACTTGCTCTGACTATTTCTCTTTTTGTTATCAATAGGATGTAATTAGGACATATACACAGTCCACATCTCGTGTGTCTGCCAAAGAAAGATCCAACTTGTAAAGCGTGCTGCAGAGATTTACTCTATGAATTTTCCGTCCTTACAACTGCAGGACAACCTGTTGAAGATGTTGATGAATGTAGCAGAGTTCCGCACAAATATAGGAGTATTTTACAGGCTTGATTTATTAAGCTTTCAAGTGCCTGTATCTGTATTGGAAACTTAAGTAACACAAATTAACAATCCTAGTGCCTTTCAACACTAGTGCTTTGCTGCTTGTTAACAACGTGATGTTTTTCAGGAAATTCATGATTAAAAATTGTCTTTATTTCTAGAAGCAAACATAAGTTTAATCAAAATACTGTTTCATTTTTTTTATTGTAAAACTTCTCTTGCTAAATCATGCAACAGAACTTCTATAATGACACTGTGATTTTCCTTATAGAGAAATGTGTTCATGTTAAAAAGTTGAAGTTGCTCAATATTTCTAATAAAATAGGTATCTGTATGCATTTGTAGACACTTCCTTTGAATTTCACTTTTGGCTACCCAAATGTAAGTGATAAAAAGGTAAAATGATACGCAGTAGTTTGAGTAAAATGTTGGTTGTGTCTCATTCCTTATGATTGAAATGAAGCTAACTAGAAAGTTTAATCTCAATGTATGTAAATTTTATTCCCAGTATATATTTTAAGATAATCTTTGCTAACTAACGCTAGGTTGGGATAGAACTGACCTAAGGGAGATAGGAAAGGATATTTTCTCATTACATATACCTTACAACTAAATTGATTACATCTTACAGGTCTTTAGGGGGGAGGAAATTGTTCTTTCTAATCGGTAAAAATTTAAATTGAAAAATATTAATGTTCTAAGTGTCTGAGAAATTAACCTCCAAATACATGAATGTTTTTATCTTGGCCAAATCCAATCTCAAGCACTTTCAAAACTATTCCCAGTGGTTCCTGAAATTCTACTGTTTTACTGCCATAATCTGATAATGCTATATATTGATTAAGCCAGGGTTGGTTTTCAGAGTTAAACTTCAATTAAAGTGGCATGTTTGAATGACTGTGTGTATCTGTAGCTAGATATAAGTATCAAAACTGATTTTAGGCATGTTGTAATGTTGCCAAGTATTTGCAATGTACTTAATCAGTGCAGTAGATCTTGTAACTGTTTGGATTGAAAGGTGTTCTGTGTTGTGATTCCTTAAATCCAGAGGAGTTTCTTTAGCTTAGTAATATTTTTTCAAGTTCAGTCTTGGAGTATAATCTTTAATCAGGTTTTACTAATTGGCACAAAGTGAAAGTGTTTATATTTGAGAACTTGGAGCGATAGTTACATGGTAATATTGGAGTTTCTGGACTTACCTTGGTTGAATGTGAGTAGTGGTCACCTAAGAAAGCACGTTGTCACCATCTGAATGCTTTACTATACAAGCACACAACAAAACCAAGACTATTGTTTTATAAGGGCCAAAATCCTACCTAGTATTTCTTTTTTCTTGGGTAATTATTTGGAACGTATTACCCAGTTACGGAGTAATTGGTGTCCAAGCTGACTGTTGGGAGCTTTGAATAAAAATCTGTTAGACATTTGAAGTTAGTCCGAACAGACCAAAAGTGTTTCAGAAGTAGGATTCAGTAGGATCAGGAAATTGCCCATGCATCTGAAGTCCTGGCAAGTTTTAATAACTGCTCTGCCTGTTACTTCTTCCTCTTCTCTTGCCAAAGAGAAAGATTGGTGTATGTGTAATTAGTCCAGATCCTAATTGCACAGCATTACTGCCTGTTTGAATTATTTGTTTTCCTTGATTGCCTGTTGATACTGCCTCATTTGCATTTGGATTGGAAAAGGCTTGAATGATGATACAAAGAATTTCAGAGCCCAGCCATTAGGTCTAAACTCAAGCAAATGTTCTGCAAACTTCAAATCGTAGCAGTTTTTAATATTCGGGGCATTTCTGGGTCTGTCTTGAGCTGTATTTTGAGTAGGAGTACTTCCTGATACGGCATGTAAGTGTGAATTAGCATTCCAAGAAGTGGTGGCAAAAGGTAAAGAAGAGTAGATGCTGAGTGCTGTTCCATTAAATTGTAGAAAGCTACTTCTCTCCCACTCACTTATCTACTAACCTATTGTGAAAAATTAGCTGTGATGCAGATGCAATAAAATAATACGAACTGATAGCCTGCTCCGTTCTGGGATTCGTTTGGATTTTTACCTGATCAGGCAGGTGGGAGCTGAAAGAGCTACAGGAAGGGGTGGGAGTATTCCTTGCTGGAACACAGAATCCTAATGAGTTTGGAAAAAGAATAACCAAGGCTTAATCTTTAATTTTGGTTGTGTCTGCTAAATGAATTATAGTGTCTTTCTCTTATTTCTGAAATAAAACTGAAATTAAAGATCTCCTGGCAACGTGTTGTCTGTTTTCTGTGTAAATGTTTTCAAACAGTTTATTTTAATCTAGGGAGTTCATACCTTCATCTGTTTTTTTTTTTTTGAGATTGTGCAGAAGCTGTTGAAGTTGGTATCTATTTCAGAACTTAGTTATTTGTCCTGCACAGACCCTGACTGCCAACAAAAGCCTTAAACTCAAGGCTGATGCTTGGAATTCATGCGTAGGGACCAAGCACTAAATTCTGCTTGGGTCTGATATGTGAAATTACTTGTTAGGAACCTTCTCTTTAATTTTCTAAGCCTTCAGAAAAGGGAATGCTGCTCACGTCTGTGGTACAGTGCTGCCTCCCATTGCGTGCACCATATGAACAGGAAAAAATTGCTGTTCTGCTTTTACTGTAGGTTTTGTTGATGATGCTGTACTTAAGCCTCTGCTGAAGAACCTTTTGTTATTTTTGATCCAAAAACTTCGGTGGCGATTTACAGAATTGTCACAAGCTTATCTAGTCTTTCATCACAGTTCACCCAAATTTTAGTGAAGGGCGGTTCTTAATAGTTTAACAGAGGATGTGAAGTTGAAATACAGCATTACCTGAATGTTGGGTTCCGCTTTTCTTATTGCGGTTACTTTGTTCCTAAATCCCTACTCTTTGTTTCCCAGGTGAGGAACTGTATGCCTCATTGTACTTTGTAAGGTAACCTTCCCAAAACAGTGGCTAAATATATCGGCTGAGCACGTGCTGGGACGGGTGCTGTGACATGGACTCGCGGAGGCTTTAGTAAAGCTTTAACATGAGCAGCTATTTTCTGAACTTCATCCACGTGGCCTTTATCTGACTGTACCCATAAATGATTATCGCTAATAAATTCTACTGTAAGTTATACTAGTTTAGAGGTTAGGCTGAAATTTGGTTGGTGTCAAGTCAGAGAAGAAAATGAAGCACTAAGGAATGAGGTAGAGAGAGGAAACACCTTGTGCAGTAACGTTGAGAAGACCTAGAATGGCCTAGGTAGGTAGTGTGTACTTTCTACAGCTACCTTTGTTTCAAAAACTCAGAATTTCAGTGCTTAAAAGCACTGACCCACGTTCTATGCTGCTAAACTGGCCATGATAAGTATTGCACAGTAAAACTTGCCTTTTTCAAAAGGCACTGGGAGGGTTAGGCAATGCTGGAAGAACAATAATGCTATTTCTTCAAATAAGCAAGATGATAAATCCATTAACGGCTACTTACCATGAGAATAAAAAGCCTGTTTACATGACATGACACGATCTCGCTTCTGTTTTGACTTTGTGTTCTGCTCAAGTAAAATCAAATATTCCTTTGACGGGCTGTTGCAATACAATTTTCAGTTACGTGTAAAGGAGAATTGCTCAATATCTTCCTATTACAGTTTTAGTTTAGATGCACATCTGTTACAGTGGAGTTGGGGATGAATTTGAAACTTGTGTTTTGGGAATGACAGCTTCTCCTGAAGTACCACTCCTCCTCATGGGTCTTTCCCTTTTATGCCTAGGTTGCTTTCTCAAGGGTCCTTCCCTTTTATTCCTAGGTTGCTTTCGCTTTTCCAAAATGTTTGGACTGGAGTAGCCAAAAGCAGCAGCAGATTCCAGAATCTCAGTGGACGTTTGTTGAAGTGGGCTATGCCAGGAGATGAGCGAGCATATGGAGTTGCTAAATCTCCAGGGGAAAAAAGGGTGAGGTAGGTTTGGATCAGATAGTTACTGCTTTAAGTATGTTGGAAAAAGTTATCCCTGAATTCCTCTCTTGAAATGCGTTACCTGGTGAAAGCCTTTGAGGGGAATTGTTTACTAAGCAGAGTGTAGGTGTCTATGACTTTAGCATCCATTAAATAAGTTGGACCAGATGGCCTTTAAAGGTCCCTTCCAACCTAAACCAGTCTACGATTCTTTCTGCACTTTGAGTTTTGTTTGCTGTGGGGTTTAGGGCCTCAAACTAGTGCTGCGGAAGTGGATCGATGCAGTGATACGGTGCATGTTCTTATCTCTCGTTGATAGTAGATTTCATGAAGACAGGCGGTGTATGGTAAAGCTTGACCTTTCCTCCCAGGCAATATTGCAGAACTTAATCTGAGCTGATGTTTGGGCTCACAACTGTGGGACCATGATGCGGGCCGTGACATGCAAAGCTGGACTTGAGCGTAGCCTTGACTCAGCTGACACTGAGGATGTAACTCAAGCAGTTGCATAAGGCCATTTTGGACAGAACTGGGAAAAGAACTAAGACTCTAGTTTAATTGTTAATAAAATACAGGCAATTTTGCCAGATTTGTGGTTTGCCTGTCAGTAATTGCTGGATTCCCGCTTAGCTCTTGAATCCAGATGAAGAGCTAAAGACTTTTATAATCTGTGCTGTGCCATCGTCTCACAAATAGCTGTTTAAGATACCTGCAAAGCACCTGTCACGTTCCCGTTCTCTTCTGTCCCATTAAGGAAATATCAACGTACATTTCTTGTGAAAGCTTCTCCCACGTGAGAAGTTCTGAGGTACTTTTCTAGTTCAGGATGATTTCAGTTGTGGGGATGGATCATGAAAAAGATTCCTGAAAAAGCCCGACGTTTGCCAAAGGTTGTAAAGGGTTGCATATTTATGTAGTCTAGGAAAGTTAACCAAGGCTAAAAAATGAGGCAGCAGTGTAAAAATGCTAAGTGCAGTAGCTTAATAATCAGTTCACTGCTAACGATGACACTGTTCCAGCCTGGATTGCTGTGTAGAACCTGTATGATTTAGTTGCGTGATAAAAGCTTGAACTTTGTCATGGTGGGGTTCCACCCAAAGTCAAACTTCAACAACCCCAGTGTAGCTGGAAATCTCACTGCATTGCAGTCCGAGAGTAAACAGGCCCTCAGGAGCTGTGCTGAAATTTATTTTCAGGTCACACACTAAAGCTTGGTAAGCTGATAGTTGTACTTCTTTAATTAAAAAGAAGTACAAAAAAAAAAAGAGTATTTTTACATCCTGCTCGCCAGAGCAAAGTAGCTGGATCAAGGAGATCTAGGAGTGTTTTATCACTAAATGTGACATTTTTCAGCCTATAAGTTGCAACCTGACCTGTTTCATTAAATGATGGTATGGTGCTCTTTACCTTGAAAAAAAACCCAAAACAGTAGACACCAGTTACTTTGCCTTTTTTTCTTTTTTTTTTCAGAAAAACTTGCAATGTCTCGATAGTTTCTTGAAAACCTCAGAAACGTTCACCTTGATCTTAATCCATCTCATTCAAACCATTTCAAGATTATAAAAGGCGTTTGGCTTGGTTGCTGTAATCAAAGTTGGATCCAATGATCCAGTTCAAATAGTGTAAAGCTATAAGGGAACGGGTCAGAAGAAAAACTTCGTTTCCTGTTTCAGAGCGTGTGATAAATCACAAAAATGCTTTATATAGATTTGCTGTGTCTGTTAACTTCAGTGTTTATTCTTTGCTCCTTCCTCTCAGATTTCACCATTTAAAAACTTTGACCCGTATTGAGAACTTTGGTTTTTTTATTGATCTTTTTTTTTTTTCCAGTGCAATCAGTCCTTGCCTCACAGTGATTGCTGATATAGGATTGACAGCAACAGCATTGACACACAAGTGGATACGCTCTTTTACGAACAGATAGCTGGGGAAGAATCGTCGTTTTCCTACTTTCTACACTTAAGTCTCAGGAATTTATCTTTGACCTTGTGCATATATGTTGTAAGAACTATTGAGGAATAAGGATGACGGGAGATACACTTTACAGACCAAACTGTGGTTGCAACACTCCCCAGACAGGACGAAAATACAAAATGCCTTAAGGCAGCCTTCCCTGCCTCTGCGCCTGGGGTGGCAGCCGAGCCAGCTTTCAGCTTGAAATCTGGCTTTCACTCACGGATGCTGCCGGCGTTGTCCTTGGAAATGTGTGAAGAAGCAGGAAACTGAGTTCTTGTGGAAGGTGAAATCTCTTTTTCTCTACTTGGACTGTGTTGGTCTGTAAGACTGTGAAATGGTGAGGGTGTCAAGGAGACAGAGACTGCTGGGAGACCTGAATCCAAACACCCGCCTCCCACTTCCCCTTCAGCTTGCTTTATTCAGTCCACTGCAGTTACTTCGCCCTCGTAGATCCCATCCAGTCTTCTTTTTGGTTCCCCCTCACTTTTAGAAAACAATTTAATTAAACAAGTTGTTTCTTCGCATTAGCATTGTCTTGACATAATAGATCAAAGGAAAATATGCAGAGTGAATTGCCTGTTTGATCAACCATCGTCTTTTGTTGAGTGCTTTAGCGGCGTCTGCCCCAACGGGGCAAGGCTGACCCCGAGCAGAGGTCTGCGTGACCTGTTCCCAGTTCCCAGCCGGCACTGGGGAAGCAGCGAGCTGCCCAAACCAGTGCTGCTTTACATTATGCAATGGTTTCTCTGCCTAAAAGCATAATCTTTAACAGAATTCCATCATACTTTTGCCTCGCTTGCATTTTTTCCTCTATCTTTCTGTTAAATCCGGTTAAATAAGGCAAGAAGTCTGGGGTTCCTTTTTGCGTAGCTTGAGATGAGGAGGAAAATCAAAATATATAGGAAGGAGATGAAAGCACGTAGCTCTGCCTAATTGTAGCTCTCCTATTGTCTGCAGGGTCTTGACAGCGCTCTCGACTTTGTGGGGGGAAGTTGGAAAAGCAAGGATGAAGAAATCCCTGCTCGTTTTCCCTGCTTTACTTATTGCATATGTGCAGAGTCCAAGGTGCTTTTGATGCTCATTACTTTTCCTAAATGCTGCTCTTTCTTTAGATTTAAAACAAATAAGCTACAAGCTTTATTTAGTGAAGTTGTGCATCTGATATATGTATACGTACAAGTTTGCAAAGACTGCGGGATGAGGAATAGTTTCAACAGTTTTCTATGAAATAAACAGTGTGATTATACTATAAAAAGTTTGTCTATGATCTGTCAACCTTTTAATAGATTCAGCTTTTTGTTTAAAGGTTAAGATTTTTTTTTTAATTATTCAGCTTTATAAACCAGAAGACAACGAATGTGCTTATTTTGTTTACTTGATATCTAGCTATTAATATGAGGTGCCATATATAAAACAAAAATTTTCACCCACACTGATATTTCTTAAAACATACCCTTCTCCAAAGCAAATTTATCAGAAAAAACCCACTTCATTTTAAATTCAAACTTTCAATATTATTTCCAGTGGAAACCGTCTGCCCTGCACCTGTGATTTCAAGATATGACCATTAGAAAAGAATAGAGTTTGCATTTCAGAGTTGCAGGCATACAGGCTGTGTTTTAGAATAAGTCAGTTAATATTATTTCCATCATTCCTCACATTTAGAGAAGATACTCTGTTGGTGATGCTAATTTTATTTCCACTCTGTTTTCATGTACCATAACTTCTTTATGTAAGAGCATTTTATTTTTTTTTTTATGCTTTTCTGTTGGGTTGTGTAACTAATTTGTGTATGTTTCCTTCTTTGGCCCTCTCAGTGATATCTTCGTTGTAAAATCTCACCAAGCTATTAAATATTCTCCGGAGGTAATACAGGCAGCCTTTCATCTAAGCCAATACTACCTACCGTACTGATAAGATTGGTCGAAGATACCTGGGGAAAATTTGGCAACTCCTCCTGTTTGCTCTGGCGTTGATCCATATTGCTTAGGTTTTATTCCACATTTATCTGCAGCCCTTCATCTCAATCTTGCTCAACCTTCTTGCACACCCTTCCTCATTTGCACACTGCTGGGTCCTCAACTAATGAAAATATTTGCAGCTTTTTTTTTTTTTTTTTAATTACATTTTTACTTAGAGGGGTCCTGACTGCAAATTACACTAGAAGCCCAATGATGTCGAAGGTCCAAAAATGCTGGTCTTCAAAATCGGGCTTCTCATCTACCCAAGGGAATTATTTTCAAAGGCTACTAATGGTAATTTTAAAAGGCTTTTTAAAATAGTGGAAATGCGTTTGTGAATAACTGAGGGCGTTCTGAGTCCTGCTTTGCTCCTTACCTCTCCCACAGAGTTTTCAGGAATTGCTTCTTCTAGGCCCGTGGTTCGGGAATCGTACTTTGTGCTGTTAACCTCTAAACATAATTGCACGTTTTCCAAGGCAGAAAATGGTTTAATAACAAATCTTTTCCACGTTCTGCCTGGCTGTACCAGGTTAAAGGTTTTTAAGCAAAAGTCAGCGCTGAGCATGGCATGTATAATTCAGACAATCATTGCACAAACAATACAAAGTCCATTCATTATCTAATCAGAGACTTTTTAATAGCTTTCTTTTTACCAGGTGAGGTCTCTATTTATTAACCTCATCACTTTCATTATTGTAAGAAAGTGTTCTTACCTGCTGATATTTTCAAATGGATTCAAATGATATTTTTTTTTATTCCCAAAGTCCCCTTTCCTAAAGTTAGTCTCTTATTTCAGGGTCTACGTACGTATGTACTCGCGATGGCACTCACTCCAAAGTACATGCTCTCTTACTGATTAATGGCGTCCACTCAGGTAATTCAGTTTACTCTTGAACTCTCAAAACTGCCTTAATAAGCTTAAGCTTAATAATAAGCCTTGCTGGATCCTGTACTCTTGTTCCCTTACAGTATAGAGCCAGTGCTTGAGTCCAGATGGCTGGCGCTCAACCTTGTGTGGTGAGGACTGAAAAACGTAGCCAGGATGTAGGATGTATTCTGGAGCAAGAGAAGCTTTGCATCATGATGGGTTCACATGGCTGCCGTTCCTGCAAGCCAAACTTGGACAAGCAACTACCCAACTCTACCCTTTTCCCTGCTTTCTTGTCCCACCTTCCTCACCTGATTTTATTTGTTATCCAAACTCTCTGGTTCCTTTCCAGAGCTGTAAACCTCACGGGGAAGCAAGGAAGCTTACTGCCCCCCAAAACTTCTTAGGGTGCTTTGAAACATGATGTGACTTTTTGCAACTATACAACATGAATAAGCTCCAAAAATTGTAATATAAGCTCCCGCCTATGTATCAAGGCGTAGGAAGTTAAATATGCGTGTTACTTCAGTCAAAAAATCCTCAAATTTGTGTTTTGGATGGACTGGGGTTAGGTTTAGTGCTAGAGCCATTAGGGTTAGGGACTATTAGGGTTTGGGTTAGCACCTGTAAGCGTTAGGGTTGGGGTCATTAGCGTTAGTTATGCTTAGTGTTACAGCCTATTAGTGTAATGGTTAGGGACATTAGCGCTAGGGTTAAGGTAAGGTTTGGGGCCTATTAGGGTTTGAGTTTTTAGGGTTAAGGCCTATTAGAGTTAGGGTTAAGGTCAGCATTAAGGTTATGGCCTGTGAGGGTCAGGGCTAGGGCCACTAGGGTTTGGGCCTGTTAAGTTTCAGGTTGGAGTTAGTGCCTGCCACGGTCCATGTGGATCTCACAAAGTTACAGGGCAGCATACTCTGTGCTTTACAGATGTGACAGCGGAGGCCGCATGGTTATATGGGCAGTGTACACGTGGCTCAGCCCAACACCAAGGACAAAAAAAACCAAACAAGAAATAAAGAAACATATAAGAGAGGAGCAGGCTTGGGCCGGTTTCAGCCCCCGTATTTCTTCCTGTGACGGTGAAGATCGTCTAGAGAACAGTAATGCTTTGCTATTCAACTGCAGATTGCAATTGCTGTACTCTTAAGTGTGGTATAGACTTTATTATAATTTATTATGATTTCAGCACATTGCTGGAACACCCTGTTTATTCAAAATCCTGTACAATTTTGAATGACTTCAAATAAGTAAACATTGTGTTAGGCATTAAACCCCCCATATGAGGAGTACAAAAAACCCAAACCCAAACAACTGGTCAGAGGACTCTGACATGAAGTTAAGCATGTGCAGCTGCACCAGTCCATAATCTGACTTGAACTCAGGCTCAGAAATGCTCTTGGCCATATTTCCTCAGAGACAAAGAGTTTCTCCTGTTCTAACCGGTCATCTCCTGCTTGCCTTGTCCACCCTTAACATATGTGAACCAAAACACCAGGAAAGACCAGAAGTAAAATTCAGGTAACTTCATATCTATTGCAGTCATATCCTTCAGTTCTTATTCTTTTTCTTCTGCCATGGAGTCCCTTGTGGTCCCTGCTCCTCAGCTTGCTGGGAATGCAAAGACGTGGCAGGCTGTGAACGGTACCATCAAGCCTTGTCTTCTTATTTGTGCAGGTAGGCATCAAGCCAGAGCTCTCCCGAATTCTTCAGAGAGCTGAGAGAGAGAAAAAGAGAGTGCAAGAGGCCACATTAAGGCAGTGTTGGGGGGGACAAGGGAAATGAGAGTTTTGTGTGTGTTGATTTGTAAGAGGAGAAAAAGCCAACTCTTGTTCTCAGGATTCCGGTCACTCCTACGTCCTTCTGCAATTTTTTGCCAGTGCGTTGTTACTTACTGCACAATGTCTGCAAAAGCCGTGAGCAACGGCTTACACTGGTACTCAAGGCCGTGTTTGGCACACAAGGACTTCACCAGAGGAGCCACCTTCCAGTAGTTGTGTCTTGGCATGGTGGGGAATAGGCTGTGAACAGGAGACAGACAAATTCTCTTCCAGTGCTCTATAAGGAATATTACCTTTCACATGTTCACATTCATTATTACTTCCCAGGAATCACCCAGCTCACATTAAGTAGCATCTCCAGCTGCTCCTGGCTCTGCTTTCCCCTTGGTGTGCTTTTAGCACAAGTAACTCTTAAGACTTTCCTGCTTTCCCCCTCTGTTATTTTCCACTGTTGTCTCTAGCATCTCTGAAGTGACGTTTCTCCAAATTAAGTGATGCCGTAAGCTGGAAGAAACTACTTCCCCACTCCCCTGTCTCCAGAAGTAACCATCTCCATAGCACGGAAAAGGAGATGAGCCCATCCTGCCATTGCGTATCTCAGTCTCTACAGTAATAGCATAAATAGTTAGTATAGGTAGGCTTAAAATACTGTATCAGACTATAAACAGGATGCCTCAGCACGTACATTTTCACTAATGCTTACAAGCTACTAGTTCGGATAGACCCTGTTGCTGTCTGTATGGTTTCATAGATCCTGCCCACGTTCAATTTTCACTAGTCGTTCTCACCTTCCTGTGGGTCCAGTGAAGGTTTTTGATTATGATTCTCTAGGGTTTTCAGTCTTTTTAAAGACAAGCTGTTTGGTGCCTCACAACTATTTATAGAATTCAGAGCAAATAATAGGGAAAAGAAAAGAAAGAGACATGAAAAAATATTAAAAAAAGAAGAGGGAAGAAAATTCTCTCTCAGGGTGTGTACTCACTGATGTTCTATCTGGAAGTTCAGATGCCCAGTAAACCAGTCATTGAACAGAGACTGCTCAACGTTGCACGTTGCCTGGAGCTAGAGGAGGGGAAAGGAATGCAAAGTCAGTACAGATTGGTGATTGTAGCCTCTCTTGTCTGTCTGAAGAGCACAGTACGCTGTGCTACTCTGGTCTATTGTTTTCTGCTAGCCTAAGCTGAGCTACCTCAAGGCAGGGATCATAATCCTCCTTCAGCTTTGTGGACCAGCAGCTGTGCATAGACTGGCTAACATGGATCATGGTAAAACTAGGAGTTGGCTCTGTGCTCCTGCGAATGCATATGAACAGACAGGCAAAAGTTCCTCCTGGGTCTTCTCAAACCTACGTCAGCAGAAAAAGCAGAGATGGCAGGGTACTTCTGTGGTGGTCAGATTTTACTGCTGGACTCCAATAAGTCTCTCTGCAAAGAGGGGACACCACGCTGGTGTTCTACTAGTGCAAAATTGCTCAGCAAGAGCAGGACACAAATTTCCATCTCTGCATAAGTGGAAAAGGTCCAAGACAGAACGATGCAGTAAGTGACAGGATGAGAGAGTTGGGGTTGTTCAGCCTGGAGAACAGAAGGCTCCGGGGAGACTTTATAGTGGCCTTCCAGTCCCTGAAGGGGGCCTACAAGAAAGCTGGGGAGGGGCTGTTTGCAAGGGCATGTAGCAACAGGACAAGGAGCAATGGTTATAAACTAGAGCACGGCAGGTTTAGATGAGACATTAGGAAGAAGTTCTTTACTCTGAGGGTGGTGAGACACTGGCCCAGGTTCCCCAGAGAGGTGGTGGAGGCCCCATCCCTGGAGACATTCAAGGCCAGGCTGGATGGGGCTCTGAGCAACCTGATCTAGTTGAAGATGTCCCTGCTTCCTGCAGGGGGGTTGGACTAGATGACCTTTAAAGGTCCCTTCCAACACAACACATTCTGTGATTCTAAGTGGGGAGGTGGGTATGTTTCAGAAATAGAGCTGGGAGCTAGCTTTGATTTTAGATTGCTCATGAACTTGTCATTGCTGTCCTCCTCTACTGCAACCGTAACTGAATCCTGTTATCCTATTCACCTTCACTTCCCAGTTACCAACAGGTTTTCACGCTTAACACAATAGAGGACTTGCTTGTCTTATGCTTGGAATTTGAACCTGTATGGCCACAATTCTTAAGAATGGAAAACATTTTACCTGAGTAGACACCCAGTCCAAATTGTTGTCGTAGTAAATATCCATAGGGATATGGTTCATCTGCGAAACCCAGACAAACCAGCTGCTCTCGAGCATCCTGTGCAATCAGACAAGAGGCCAAAATTCAGTAAGAAATAAGGAAATCGGTGCGGAGCCATTGAAATAACAGCACAGCCAGACTTACAAACACATGGGTGGACACCAGCCTTGCTAATCCAGCACCTGGAAGTTTCATACTTCCTTATGAAACTCATGATTATTTAATACATTCTGTGATGAGACTGATGTAGCCTGATATTCATCTTGTTTTATCCGTATCCAAGGACCAAACTGATTACAACCAGTAAAATGATCCAAGTGGAGAGCGTATTGTCCATTCAAGCCAATGCTGCTGGATAACACCCGGGCATTTGCAAGCCCAGGCTAAGCTGTCTGTTAAATGTTCTCTTTCTCTAGGGAGTAGAGAACCAACACCCAAAGCACTGAATGTTGTGTAAGGTAAGTATTTCTCAATTTGGCCAGCACCCGGTGAAGGCTCTTTGCTGGCGGAGCGAATGAGGCAACATAAAATTTGAACTGGCAATTGAGCAGAAGAGTCTTAGTTTAACTTCATGGCATTAAAAAACTAAGCAAAAAATGATACAATAAAGGAGAACGTGGAAAGATAAACAAAGGCAGAGAAAGGCAGGCAGACACAGATGGAAAGTATGTGTAGAGGAAGGCTGAAAAACCTTCTGAAGAGGTATCACCTGAATATAAAGTAATACGCCAGGAGACTCTTTATTTCTAGTAATGATCCATAAGTAAAAAAGAATCTGATATAGAACGTCAGCATCCAGGCCAAGTCCTACCAAAACCAGAGACAACAAGGAAAGAAAATAATTATAAATTACATTTGTAAAAATCTTTCTCTAGACTTCATGTTATATGTACAAGAAAACAATCTGCATTCAACTTCTGTAGCTTTTTGCTAAATGGAATCATCTGGAGCAATCCAAGTTAACATAAGCTAATAATGCTCTCTTTTCATGGCTTGTTATAATAGAGATGAATCTCAGCATTCACACCTTGTAAGTAGATTAATACATTAGCAAATGACTATGCATTCAGAAATATGAGCTGGAGACTTGTATCAAATCCTTGCCCAGGACCCCACAGCGAATTAAGTGCCTGACCAACGATCGCATTTTGGCTGGAAGTCGCTCTGGCCTGTAGGCACAACACACGCAAGAGAAGGAAGGATGAAGCATTAATTCTGGCTGCCTGGCATAGAAAGTAATGCCAAGTATATGTGTACGGCTAACAAATCAACAACAGTTCCTATAAAACCACATCCTCTTGTTCCTG
The DNA here is from genome assembly GCA_013398915.1 of Dromas ardeola. Taxonomy (NCBI): domain Eukaryota; kingdom Metazoa; phylum Chordata; class Aves; order Charadriiformes; family Dromadidae; genus Dromas; species Dromas ardeola. The sequence goes on from VYZM01006815.1 coordinate 359,811, forward strand.
ACCACTATGGACCTTCCAATTTCCTTCCCAAACCAAAGGAGACAGTACACTTCGTGGTTCTGCAAAGGAGGCAAAGCAAGTAGAAGCCAAACAGCCTGTTGCTTGTTTTCAGGCCTTTATCATCAGGCTGAGGAACGTAATGGGTTTAGCAGAAAGTGCACAGAGCCACTGCAAATACTGCACCAAACCGACCGTCATATTAGACCTAACTGAATGGCATTCAGTGTCACGCAGCAGGGACTGAGCCCTGGAAAGAAGGTGGCTCCATGTTCAGAATAAAGTTTGAAGACCCACAACCGACCCCTTCTTGGCTGCACAAGTGGCAATACTTACCGCCCAGTACCTTTTGGTGTATGCAATATAAAACGTGTGGCAGTGGAAGTAGGTGGGAAACAGGAGCGGAGGAAGAGCTGTAAGGGAGAATTCATTATCACCGGTAATGTCACGGGCTGAATGACCGATAATCAAACTTCAGGCAAAGGATCCCTGAACAGCTGCTCAATATGGAGAATATTGTGGGAAGCTTTAGGGCTGCAGAATTTTCTGGATGATATCAGTATGCACCAACGCAGTCAAACAGTAAGCAATCTGGGAGCCTGCTGACCTCAAGAGGTAAAACGAAGGTAAGACAAGAAGCTCTCTGGAGCTTGATTGAGGACAAGCCCTGGGCTTCAGCATGACAGCCTGCTACTGCTCACGTCACCTGCCAACACAGGTAGCATTGCCTACCGTTTCCTCATGGAGAGCTTCTTTTAGAAAAGAGTGAAAACAAAAAGAGGTGTGTTGAATCCTGAAAAATAAGGAGGACAAGAACCACTTTGCAAGAAAGCAATGATTGATACCAGTTAGGATGCTCTCCTAGTGCCTCTAAACATTTCTAGGTCTGTCCATTAATCTGATAGTCCTTGCAAACACGAGATTTCATTTTAGGCTTTTAACTGAGGAAGAGCCACAGAGGAATATTTTCAGAAGTGGCTTCCACAGCCCCAAAGCTTATCTGGCTCCCCATTCAGTTGTTTAGAGCAGGAGAACAGCAGGAATACATCTGAAATCTCTTGCCTACCAGGAATTTTGGGTTGCAAGAACTCAACCTTCCAAATGGACACCTCACTTGTACTCAAACAAAACAACAAAAAAACCCCACGGACTATTACTTAAATTTGAATACTACTGAAAGACGCGGTATGACATTGTAACTCAGAGCCACTGTGAAGGATGTGGGAGACCTGGGATAGGATCACCTTCCTTAACCAGGCATCTCCGAGTTGCATATCTGAGGTAGGTTCATCTGAACCAACCCTGCTAGCTGTGTCTAGCCACCCGAGAGAACAGCCGCTGCTGGAGTGCTGTTCCTGCCATCTCGAGAGGTCAAGGTTAAAAACAGGTCAAATGAATCACACCTGGAAGGTGCCCATTTCTGCTGGGTTTTAGGATTCAAATTCATACTGTCCTTTTTTCAGACAAGCATCCTGAGCAGCAGAACAGACTATTCCGGAGAGATGCAAGAGGCAATATCGCCTTGTCTCGTGTTGGAATTGTGCTGCTTTGCAGAAGGAATGAAGTTTCACTATGATGGGAAGATGGAGGCAGGAGTGAGCCTAGAGATCAGTGGAGAAATTCTGATTTTTTTCCTCTGCTCAGTTTACGCGCTCTATTAGCCATACATTATGCAGCTCACATAAGCAGTCCCTGGAGCCCTCATCACAGTCTCCCAAGTAACTTCCTTAATTAGTGTGTTAAGAGTCTTTCTCCTTTTCTCTGCCCAAATAGATGTAGACTTGTTTTTGCAAAGCAGTACAGTTTTCAGATGACCTGGGATAAGCATACCCTCCTACTTTTTCTACCCTGGAACAAACTTAACCCATTTGGCTAGAAGTTCTCAAACCAAATCAATATGCTTCAAGTCAAGAAGGGCACAGAAACCTGATCTCACATAGGAACCTATAATAATTCAGGCTGGAAAGGACCTCAGGGTCTCAGAGCAGTATTATCTATGAGGATAGACCAGGTTACTTGTGGTTTTATCCAGTCTGGTTTTCAACTCTTCCAAAAATTCGATGCAAACTGATTATTATGTTCTCTGATGCAGGCACCTTAGTTCTGCTCAAGTCCTACCGGTCAAAAGTAGGATCTACAAGCCCGATTAGTACCCCTCGTGGTACTGCAGGAGAATGAAGATACTCACTGATGAAGAAGTATTTGTGTTGGTGATTGTATGGCATGTATTTTTTCTTTTTGATCCCAAGCTGTGAACAGAAACAGCAGAAAAAAAGCACTAAGTGGAAACTAAGAAACCTGCACAGGTAACTTGCTGTTTTCCATTCTTTCTTCCCCAGAGACACTCTTCTTCCACTCTTCCCACAGCCCTCATTCCTTCTGTCTCCCTTTTGTGTACACGTCCTATTAATTTACATACATAAGCCCCTTTTCTCTAAACACTCATTCCATTAATATAAGGCTTTAATGACTTACAGCTTCGTAAGGTCCTTCAGAGATAAACTGTTAAGCAAGCCTGAGATTTTTTCCAGCAGGGGGAAATCAATAAGTGATTGCTGAAAAGCAGTTCTAGATATACTTATGACAAGCCGAAACAGAGGTGACAACCCACAAGAAAAACCTACATTGCTATATGGTAGGAAGGAAACCGCTGTCACAGATACCACCATTGTCTGGGTTGAAATGGAATAATGTAGTAAAAACTGTGCCAGAACGTTTTGTTCATTAAAAGATGATGTAAGTTATCTGTAAGTTACGATAAAAATTATTTTGAGGGTGGGTAGGGCTGAATTTTAACTGGTGAATTTCCTTGGTTTTATGTTCTTACCACATTCATGATTCATTTGGTGAAATATTAGATATTTCAAGGCTAAGTTATATTATCAGTCAAAAATGGTCATATATATTTTCTCTTTTTTTTTTTTCCCCTGCCTACTTTTTTCTCTGATTCTGTCCAAATAAGTGACAGTTTCATGGTAGCAAAGGTGTTCCAAGGAGAAAAATAATTCACTGCTGTAGGTACTCTGACAGGGTCTCAAGAACCGATGAAGCTGGACAACAAAAGGGGTTCAGCATTTTCTTGGGTTGTTGCTCCTGGAAGTGGCCTGGCAGCAGAAGCTGAGAACATCCTGTGTGGTCAAATGACTTCTGCCCACTGGAGGGGTCTGCCAACAGCCAGTCCTACACAGCTACAGGACTTGGTTATTCAGTCCTGCCGTGCTGGCTGCCTGTCACAGCAAGCCTTCTCCTAGAACGTATAGACATGCCATGGAACAGGCTGCCCAGGGAAGGGGTTGAGGCACCATCCCTGGAGGTATTTAAGAGACACGTAGACGTAGTGCTTAGAGATATGGTTTAGTGATGGTTTTTGTCAGAGTTAGGTTGATGGTTGGACTAGAGGATCTGAAAGGTCCCTTCCAACCTCGGCGATTCTATGATTCTATGCCAAAGCCACCTGTATCTCTGAGCCTTAGCCATGAATATTAAAGTAGTTGGACTAGATGATCTCCACAGGTCCCTTCCAACCCTATGGTTCTGTGATTCTGTGTAATCCCTGGCCAACTACAGACATGCTTTATATTAATGTTTACAAGTTATCTAGTAATCATTAATTACCAAGTTGTTCTACTAGGTCATTAAGTTGCTATAACCATTAATAGTCTTTTTCCTGATGGATTTTCCACTTTATATATGGTGCACGTACATCATGTCTAATTTATTTAGAACTACTTGTCAGCTGTTCTAGAAATTTTTAAAGGAACTTAGTGTGCAATGTGACCTGCTTACAAAGGCTGAAGAAAGTAGACACAGATGAAAGCCTTCTTTTTTTAGAAACTGCCATCACGTCTTAGTTTTAGATCTTTACGGTACAACGTGCTTTTTGTTGATGAGGGTGTTCTTCCCAGTCCCTGGTACCTGAGCGCACACACATTCACACACACTGACCTCCACAGAGAATTTCTTCCCCAAAGTAAACAAGAAAGGGTGCATATCAATGTCAGGATCTTTCTGGAAGCAGTTGGGTTTGGCATGATGCCGGGAGTGCAGGAGGGTCCACCATTTGGCTGATGCCCCCTGTTTTAGTGAAGAACAAAGTATGAAAAGTAAAATGCTTCCAGAGATAGATTCTCTATAATTCCCCTCCTTCGCCCAATGCTGAACACACTATCCTCCACAGAGTCCTCAGAACACATACTTTTACAGGAAAGCCATCAAATCTAAGAAGTTTTTCCAGTATCGGGTACTTACGATCAAATGGCACATCACAAACTTATGCAGCAAGTGGTTCCACTTGGTCTTCCTGAATACTGAAAGATGTCCTAAATCATGTTGTAACCATGAAGCCTGGACCTGGAAGAGCAAAAAGACATTAGGAGGGGAGAAAAACAGGAATTGAGACCAAGATGGTGCCACGCCTGTCCTTTGCTTTGAAATACCGAGATTTATTTCTCAGACACTGCTTCAAAGTCACAATCGGAAAGGAACTATGAAATCCTGATACACTTAAGGCTTCCCCCAGAATATATGTTGCTAAAAGAATCCCAGACTAGGTTTAGTGGGAGCTCCCCACGTGCAGAATTCCTTCTTTACATCTTTGAATCATAGAATCATAGACTGTGTTGGGTTGGAAGGGACCTTTAAAGGTCATTTACTCCAACCCCCCTGCAGTAAGCAGGGACATCTTCAACTAGATCAGATCTTCTAGATCTACTAGATCTTCTGTAAGCACATGCCATACAGTGACGTCGTCTTATGACAAAGGAGAACTACGCCAAGTAAGGAAATAGAGGACTGGAAAACTGCAGTAGTATCATGTGTATGAAAATTGATTCAAGTCCACGTGAACGTGCTGTGGACTTAGTTGCTTACCTGGGAAATGGTCAGCACCACCAGAGAGACAATAAAGGGCATTAAGGATGTCCCAAAGTAGAAGAGAATGAGCCAAGCCGCAGTATCCAACAGGAGGATGTGAACGAGGTGCAGGAAGAAGAAGAGTTGATTTGGCTCCAGAAGTCCCATTTTCTCAACAGTAGCACGCAATTCACGGAAGTCTTTCACCAGCATTTTCTGTGGGAATCACCAGTGTTACATGTTCCCTGTTTCTAGAGTGTAGCACTGCAGCCTCTAAAGCCAAGGACCTCTTTAATGGAGGAAAGACAGAGCAAAGGATCTGGCCAAATGGGCAAGAGATGGCCTTGTACCCTGGTAAACTTCATCATTGCTCTCCTACAGCTTCTTTGTATCTTTGCCTGATAAGGCACACAGAGCAGAGGAGCATGCAGCAGCCATCACAGAGCACAATGTCTGTACCCCTCAACCCCTAAGACTATATCTTTGGTGCTTCCTCCATCATCATCTTGGCAGGTAGCATGGGGCTCAGATGGACATCGCGTGTAGCAGAAGGTGTGTTGTATGTACATGAACGTAGCATGCCATCTTGTGGTAGGCCTTTGGAATGAAATTATTCCTCTTCTGCCACTAGTTCCAATAGATCAATATATGCTTTCACTTTACCCTTCCCAAGATTGACAGGAGAGGGCTAAATACCTGTATGAAAATGGCACCTACAGCCCAGCTGGCCTCAGGCTGGTGGGCACTGAGGAAGGAGAATGGAGGAAGTGATCACAGATAGACCAACCCACCTTTGGCTTTGCCAGCTCTGCAGGTGACTCCCAAGCCTGATTCCTGCCTCCATGCAACCCAACCCACAAAGGAGTTTGCCAGCCTACTTTCCCAATCATCTGGGGGAAATGGAGTTTGCGTAGAGCAGGGCACACACAGGATCTGGTGCAGGTCAACCACAGGATCAAGAAAAAGGCAAGGCATGGCTACAGATGGGTAAGAGAGTTCATGGGGTTCCCACCTACATAGGAAGCATGGCCATGCCATTCTGGGAGAGCCAGACTGCTCTGAACTGTGTTTCTAATGCCCGAGTTACATGGGCCATATATTATTTTTCCCCCCTTCAGCATGCAGTGTGGGACTACACAAAGGAAAAGTCGGGACAGGCTGGGAGGAATGGGGAAAACAGATAGTCTTGGATAGTGGGAAGCAACGAGGACCAAACAGCCCAGGGAATGTTTGTACTCTAAGACTATTCCTGTTCTGTTGCCTGTTCTTCTCTCATGAGGTTTTCTTTGACATACCAGACTGTTTACTCTCACAGTGCCATCAACAGCTCTTCTGTGAATGATCGTGCAATTGGACCTTGAGACTGCTACAAGAAGGCTGTCCAAAAGGGCAACGCCAATACACCCTGTGAAACTTAATTCAAGGCTAAAAGACTCTACCTGCAGTCTCTCCCTACACATACCTACTACAGAAGGGAGTACAGTCTGAAAATTTACTATCAGCTAGAACGAATTACTTAATTTTCGGTTAGCTCTTTCTCAAAGCAAGGGAAAGAAGAAAGGTGAGAGCTGTGATATTCATGAGGGCAAAACAAGGCTCTGCTATTTACGTAGAGTTGCTGTGACAAGAAAAAAAAATCATCTTCAGGAATCTCTCAACCACCTAATGTGGATTTAGACTAATATTCATGTATTGTTTCTAAATAGTAGCATAAAAAATTATGAAGAACCTGAATCCCATTGTTCCAGGAGCTGCGCTCATACAAGAGCATAATCTAATCTCAGAATATTTCCCTTTATTCTATCTTTGATCTGATTTATGAGGACAGACTTACATTTTTAGTGGGCTCAATACTGGGTTGATCTGGTGCCAGCTCCCCAATCTGCAGTGACTTCAAGTACTTGCTCACCAGCACCTTGTCAACATGGAATGCTACAAAGGCATCCTGCAAATGCACAAGAGTAAAGGAAGAGGTAAGAAAAACAAATTCTTTGTTAGTAACCTCAATCTGCTGCACACAGCAAGACATTCACTGTGGAGGAACCACAACAGCAAAGATGCCTGGCTTACCTTTCTATCTCCACAAGCTTTTGTTGACCTTTTTCTTCTCGTGTTTGTCCTGTGCTCTTAAATGAGATCTTATTTCAGGTGGCAAAATGGAAAAGGTCTGACTTCCATTACTGCAATGACTACAGGTATGCAAGCTCCGTAACAAAAAATTGAATGAATCTCCATCATACGCCTGAAGCAGAGCCTAGTTCCCCTGCCTTTCTTCTTCCCCCTCTTCTCAACCCCAGTATGAGTGACTTTTCCATCTACCTGGACACCCAGGTGCCCAAAAAACCTTTCTTATCAGCAGACCAGAATCTTCTTTGTTGTGGAATTTGTCAAAAGAGAAAATTGCCCTTTAAATCTGACCGCTTATAAGAAAAATGTGGTTCCTGTTATTCACCGGGTAGAGAACTCCACTCCCAAATTAACTAAGACAGGAAGCATTCCATTAAGGACCAAGTGATACCAGAGAACTTTCTGGTTTTTTCTAGTACTTGGAAGTATTCAGAAGGAAATGAATGCAAGGACACGATTCACAAGCACAGGCCTGGTGTTATTGATATCTCCTAGATACGAGCATGGAAAAGCAATGGTGTGACAGCCTCGAGGCAGGGCTGGGGACAGAAAGGATTCTCCAACCATGGAAAATTGCCTTTATACACCCATGCCTTCAACTTATTGATCTGCTTGCATGCCGCCTTTTGCACCGTCTTTCATCCAATTCAATTTAGTTGTCCTAAACGGACCAGAATTCGTGCTTTACTGCATTCCAGCCCCAGAGTTACTCTGGGCAAATGTTTACTAAGAATGGTTGTGTGACAAAGTGAAGTTGCTTAGCTAATCTCTTTGAGCAAACTGCTACAGAATTTCTGTCCTCTACTCCAAAATGACATAGATTTGGGCAACTGTGTAACACTGAGGGACGTACATAACATACAGTGGGTTTAAATACCGTGCACATAATCGCTATCACTGATGTATCTAAAAATCAGCAGTTTCTCTGCAAAATAATCTACTGCAAGTACCTGGTTATTTCATGCTCTTGCAACACCAGATGTTTCTACAGTCTCCAAAATTCAATCAAGTTTTGCTAAATTCAGCCAAAAATTCCAGATAGTTTCTCCCATTTTCCAAGTCACCTCATTCCTTAACTCTGCTCTTCCATCATTTGTGATAAAACACCGCAACAAAAAGCAGCAATAAAAGGACCCCTCTTCAGCGTCACCCTTACTAATTTTGTGGCATTAATTACACTCATTTTTCCATTCCTCAGGTTTCTTTTCTTACTGAGAGCCTTCCGTGTTTTTCATCCTCTCCTATGTTACCATCTTGCAAGGCTGGCTATATGCTCTTGGTAAAGTCTTCCAGTCAAACTAAGATCATTTCTTAATTTTTCATAACATACATTCCAAAGATTAAGCAATTGACCTATTCCAAGATGCAGAGGCCTCACTAAGGTCTTATGGATTTTCTTAATAAATGCTTCTTTCTCTTCTTTTTGTCTCTGCCTCCCAGACTAACTGAAGAGTCTATTGAATTCATACAGTGAATTCAGTGAATTAAGAGTGAAACAGCTCTTAATAACTAAGAGGAGTTTCCTACTTCACCCACAATGTCCTGGATATATTCCCACTGCAACTCAACGTGGATATAACCAAATTTGCTCCAAGACAGACAGTTCACACACAACCAGGCTACACAGGAGAGCGCAGAAGTTGACACACGCTAATTCACCCAGCTTCTATTAGCAGCCAGCTGGTGCCAGCGTGGCTTTCTCTGGGCTGGATTACACGAACCTACAGCAAATAGTCCACCTTTTACTCTCTTCCACAAGTTTTACCGAGGCCAAGATACACAGCTTGCAGGAGTGCAGAGTTCAAGCAGGGCAAGATGCTCCAGTATCACATGTATCAGTTTGCCTTGGAATAAATACATATTCCGAATATCGTGCCTTGTCAGAAGTGGTAACGCTGCTGTTATCCAAAATCGCCGAGTTGATGAAGATTTATGTGTTCCTTCAGCATCTCTGGAGTAAAATAAACCCCCTTCCTATTAATTTCACTTACAGCCCTTGAGCTGGAGTGTTGTCGTATATACTTAAAAAGAGAGAGGGGGAAATAACCCGGCATTTTTCCATTATAGTGCACAGCTTATTTGATGTGCTTCACACTTGTGTGTGAAGGCAGTTGAGCTGGTGCCACACAAAAGTGGCTGAAGTCTTGCAGAGCTTAACGATTCTGACATGGAACCAACCTAGAAGAACCAGATCAGATCCCAGAAACAAGATATCGGCATTTTCCAAGTTCATCCATTATCTGGGGTATTCCAGCATGCTAAAATGAAAAAAATCAGACAGTACTAACTAGAGAAATGAATGATGGAAAATACAGAATGCAAAGTGCAGCTAATACAGAACCTGAAATTTAAACTTTGTGGATTGACAATTATTTTTATTTCCATGAGCCTCAAGCATCCCTTCTATACGGAAGATCAGGGAACTGTTTGCCTTGGGTTTTTTTCTTCCAAAATACACAGCAAGGAAGCAATCACATTTATCACATCTTCGTATAGATGTTACATTACCACTATTTTCTACCCTTCCTGCATGCACCAGAAGGCAAGAACTCCAGGGAATTTGCTGAATTCCCTGGTTTCGGTGTGTGTTACCACAGGTTTCCGTGGCATTAAAATATCAGTCAGACAAGGAAACGTGATGAGCGGAAGTCTTGTTGCCCACAGACTAACTCGCCAACAATTGGACCCTTGTTAATGGCTGATTCTTTCAATTGCGTTCATCTCGAGGGTCAGAAGGACCACACGCAGTAACTACAGAAACTTTTCTGGAAGACTGCTTAGGAAAGCTGTCTTTGCTCTCCCTCCACGACCAGGGGGATATCTTTCCTAAAGGTCCGTTTCTGGAAGCAGATGCTGTCATTGTCACAGGGCTTGTGGCAGCTTCCCCACCTCGCCCTGGCTGCAAGAAATCACTGCAGTCCACAGTAGCTGCAGAAACGAGATCAGGAGATAAGAGTAATCCTAAAGACTTTAGCTGCATAAACGGTTACAGTCTGGTGGTTGTCGAAAGAAAAGGGTTATCAGTCACAAAAATTCCAGGTGGGCTTGTGTATCTTGTGAGTGGGGCACAGCAAGAGACAGCCCCAGGGCGTCAGACCTTGATGGCACCAAGCTGATCTCAACCAAAGACAGCAGGATTCTCGAGATAAGAGAATAGTAAATTTCTGCTTTCTTATGTAAAGTTAGGAGTGAAGAATGACTGACCAATCATCTACTGTAGTTTCTTCTTTGGTATATAAGACCAGGCTTATTTCCCAAAAGGTGTGCTAGCTTTGCGAATTATCACTTAGCACCCTTATCCGCATGGGACTGGAATAGAGCAAATATCCCGACTCTGTGTGTGGACTGGTTTTTGCACGCCAGGTAAAGAACCCAGATTTGGGACAACATGGTTGTCCCACTGACTAAGCCTCTGTATTTGCCTGTTTCCATAGCATGATGTTGGAAAGCTTGCATGTAGCAGTGACACCACATATCCCTGACCATGCCATATGCCCCTGACCATGCTATATAGAATCATGGGATGGTTTGGG
>VYZM01006816.1:0-15329 GCA_013398915.1 Dromas ardeola
GCTTCAAGCTGTAACAGGGTAGGCTTCAACTGGACATTAGGAAAAATTCTTCACAGAAAGAGTGGTCAGACACTGGAATAGGCTGCCCGGGGAGGTGGTTAAGTCACCATCCCTGAATGTGTTGGAGAGTCGTTTAGATGCGGTGTTGGGGGCTATGGTGTCGGGGCGCTCTTTGTCGTGTGGGGTTGATGGTTGGACTCGATGATCCCAAGGGTCTTTTCCAACCTGAATGATTCTATGATTCTATGACTCTATTATTAATATTTCATTAAAGTAGTTTAGGGTTTTTTCTAAACTCATAAGTCTCTTTCTCTCTCCCTTCTCTCGTTGGAGAGAGAGGTGAGGGAGAGCATCTGTCATTCATTTCAGTGGCCAGTCCAGCCCAAACCACAACACTGAGCATCATCATGCCAAACCTGGAAAAATTAATACCCATTCACAGGCTTCTAAAAGGTTCTTTTGCCTCCTAAGATGTAACATGCATTCTCTAAAGCATGTGCCAAGACAGGTGAAAGAGGATCCTAAGAAAACCAGACAAACCTAAATTAATCAGTAAAGCCTTTAAATCATTACTTTCAGCATTGTTACATAGAAAGACAAGTGAAGCTGAAGATCCCTCTGCACAGCTATCTGTTGAAATACACTTAATTTCAAGAATGAAATGTTTGTGTAGATGTATATATACTGTTTCATGCAGAGAATTTGGATCTTTCAGACAAGAAGGACGATTTTACTTTGTACTTTTACCAATCTTATATTCATGAATTGTGCATGTACTGACAAAATTAACTTAAAGACTAACATAGAAAAAGACAGAGAGACTCAGAACTACAAGAATGGAAGATGAGCTAAAGGTGATGGCATCTATATTTCATTTATTTAAAAATAGTATAATAACATTACATATAATGTCAGTTTTCAAATGCATGACTGGAACTCAGACAATGGGAGTTAGACAGCCAGCATCACTGAAAATGTGCTCTGATGATGACTCAAGCACCTTTATGAAGGCTCCAAAAAAATTTATGGTTGTACGCGTATGCGTGCCTATTACATTACATTGCAGTCCCATGTCATAGCATTAACAGATAATGAATCACAGGTGGAAAACTCTGGAAGACCATATATAGTAGGATTGTGTTGATGATAGGACGAACGTGAACAAACAATTTTTTTTAAATGATGGAAAGAAAAAGAAAACCCAAGCAACTTTATATATAATGCTTAAACTTAATTTGTTTTAATGAGCCTTGGGTGTCACATTCTAATTGGTGTGAAAATGGAGAACAGTCAGTGGGAACTAAAGCTTTGATGAACGTCTCAGTCTGCCCATACAATGAATTGAAAAATTTTTTATTTTTCCCTGCCAAGGTTGTCAACAGTAGATATTTATGCAAAATGTGGATATGGATTTGGAACTGTCAATTGAACATCATTTAAAACTTTGGATCATCCCAAAAGGCCATGAGAATGTGTGCACTTGTTGCTGGAAATGTTTATTGGTGAAATTCCCTGACAAGTGCAACAGCAAAAAGTGTCATTGATGATTTTTAATAAAATGAAAGCATTTATTTCCTTTATCTTAGTACCCCAAAATTCCTCTGTTCACTCTAAAAACTCTTTGCAAGCAGATCGCTGTGCAGATATTCATATTTTTTCCAGCTAAGATTAGGTCAGCATTTCTGTTCTAAATGGCTGTCTTCAGTGACAACCAAAGCTAATAAGTCATTCCTATATATGTATTCCAGGCTGAAGTTTAGAAAACCTATTTCAGTCTAAAATTAACATAGGTCTTTTATGAAGTTTAAGTATTTTATATTTTCAATGGGTAAAGTTTTTGCTGATACGTGCTGCAACATACATGAAATTAACGGGGGAAGAGGAGGAAACCCAGGTACTTTGCATTCTGATTAGAAATTACCCATTTTTCTCTACCTTTCCAAAGCTTTGCCAGTCAGGAATACCCAATGACAATTCTTTTTGATCAGTGGTAAAATAAGTATCTCTTCAAAGTCTTTACATCTACTGTAGTGGCTTTTTCTGGATGACAGGTTATTGAAAACCATGTAGTCATTACCAGGTGACATTAAATGGCCTTGTTATACACTAGGCCAGATTAATTATTCCTTCTGGTTTTAAAAATCTAATCAACATAGGAATGAGGGGCAAATGTTAAACATGTATTTTACTTTATGATTTTTATGTTTATAGAGTGTTGCTCATCCTATATTTCAGTAGAAACTGAAATTCCTTCAGGTCTTGTAGAAGTTATGGACCTTGAATGATTAAAATATCAGAAGTTCTACCTCTAACTGTCACACTGTTTTGTAGTGACTAATTTGTAATAACATAAAAAACCATGCCCCCATTTTATGGGAACAACAAGCAGATATTATCCATATACTTGTTCCAGATTTTGTTTTAAATACTGGCTAACTTTTTTTTTTTTTTGCGGAAAAGTCCACTTCTGATTCAGTTCAGTAGTTGTGTTCTTTAGGTTTAAGACTGAACTTTCTTAAATCAGTGGAACCCTTTTATGTCAGTGATTTAAAAAAAAAAAAAAAAGTTCAGGTTTTACCTGGTATATCAAAAAGCAAAAGGTGACACATTATTTCATGTGGCACTGTTTGTGAGAGAAGGAGAGTGTTCAAGCAAAGTTAATGTCTCCAAAACACCCTGTGTCCAACAGCTCAGTCACCGTAACTGCATCAAGACACACAGATAGTATCATACTATGATTTATAATCTGTCAGAAGAAAATTTTCAAAAGATGATCTGCTTCATCCCAAGAAATACTCAATTAGTTTATAAACCTCAGAAAAGAGATATGAAAGTAAGTCAATGATGTATCAAAATCTATAAGGAAGTATGACACTATGCATCAAAATGTGAAGCTGTGATTACTTTCTGCAGCTATGCTCTTTGATAAAACTGCAGGTAAGTAATTCACTGTTGACTGTTAAAATACCTTATCATATTTACTAGCACAGTTGGGCAGATATATGTAACAGGCATGTGGGAATGGATAAGAAGGAGAGAAGAATACTGCTCAGAATATTTTAAATGTTCATTTATTGAAAAAATAATGTTTTCAGAATTCAGAAAAAAATACCTTTTCTCTTCCCTCCCCCCACAAGGAGGAAAAGGCTTGGCCTCTCTCACTTTCGTATCATTGCAAAGGTGACACATCCATTCCACTGAGTTAAAGATACAGGCCCTACACTCTGACAACATCTGTCCTCATAGACAGGTTTTCCTGCTCTGAACAAGCTGTCACTTTGAAGTCCACCTCTACCACAAGCTCCTGTCAACAAAAATATCCTTTACCAGCCTACAGAAAGATGTATTTTTTTAATTAACCACCCTGAAAGTACCAGAAAACTACTTTCCTTCAAGGACTGAATTGATCTAGTGGATCACCCCTTCTCTACCTTGTGGTATCACAAATAGACAAAACAGTGAAAATGCCAAAGATATCCAAGTGATAATACAATTGAAATAGACAGGGGGAAAAAAGGTAGGAAGCTCAACATTCACCCTTTCTGATCTCATCAGTGGAAGTAACTCCATAGAGAACAGTTCATATTTTATTTACCTCATATGTCTCTTCATTCCCATAGCCCTTGCATGCAAACATACCACAAACAGATGTGATAATTTTAAAAAGATCATGATTCATTTACTTTTTTAAATCGTTTATTTATTTGGTAAGAAGGAATCAGCATTTTCCTTGGCAGTAGTTATTTGATAGGATATCGTTATACTGGCAAATAAAAATGGAGAATTATATTCCCTCCAAAACAGAATGTCTACTAGGTATTTTTAGGGAAATCAGTTTTGATCATCAGCCTATACAATGACCACAAAGCTTTCCACAATTATTTTTATAAATTTACGGGGGCCTCTATTCTCAAATAACATAATTATTACATTTTCATCACTATATTGCAATAATGACAGAGTTAGCGATCTTTGTAGGAATACATTAACAGAAAAGCAGTTGATGGCATTTTTTAAAATGCAGTTAGAATGGTTAGAAGATTTCCTCTGAATCAGTTTCAATCAACTTGAGGGAACCAACTCTTCAAGATACAAATCAGTACCTATATTAGGAGTCTTGCAGATGACAGTGTATTCAGGGAGTTAAGAGATCTTGAGCAAGCTACATCTGCTATATTGGCCCTTCGACTTAAGCCTTGAGAAACCTGTGTGCTAACACGAGTGACCGCAGCATAACCCCATGCAAACAACAATGTAAGGGAATGTGCTATAATACCCTGGGTACATGCTGTTCCTGGATACAGTTCCTAGGTACATGTAGGTAGATATGCTCTGGTGGGCATTAAGAAAGAGATAACATTCTTAACCTGTCACGGCAACACATAGAGTTTTGCTACAACAGATATAAGGAGCCACCACACAGGGGGAAGTTTAACCTCTCCATAGATGGGAACCCTGCACAGCGTGTCATGGCTACCCACCTGAGGTCTACCCGATGCTGCATAAAAGTGGGGTTCCCACCACCTGAAGGAACATAAGATTGGCTTGCTATCTATGTTTCTCTTCCTACTTTCTACCTTATTCTACTTGATGTTGTGCCTTTCTTACTGAGACCTGGAAAGAACTCTGCTCCTCCTCATCCTGGTGCAGAACAGTACATATACCGTTTCAAAATAAGATTATACAACCCAAAACTAGCAAATTAACAGCCAGTTCTCCAACCTTTGTGGTAAATCTCCAAGTTTGGAAGAAGACATTCAGAGAGATCTCTGGTGACCTCTCCGGGAAGTCTAGAAAGCACATGAGCTGACTACAGGATGTGAACTCATCCCTTGGGAAAGACTATGGATTAAATATCGAGTGAGAAAGGGAAGAAAAAAGGTTTGCCTTGGATTCTTATTTCAACTCATGACATAAGCAATATGGGGGGGATCAGGCAGGTGACTTCCCAGATGATACTTTCTAGCACTGCAGTTAAGGGACAAAAAAAAAAAAAGAAAACAATCTCACAGGATCACTGGATGGAAAATGTCCTCTTTCAACATTTTATTTCATCAGTGTCACGCCATGACTGAGACGGACCACAACAAGGAAGAGTTGAGTGTGAGGTGTGCAAAGAAGATCCTTTCTTTTCTATTTTAAAGTAGTTTTAGAATGGAAAAGGGCAAGGATAGCATAATACATCATCATCAGAAACTGATGATGAAAAAAAGGGGGAGGGGGAAAGAGAAACTGTACTTTTCCAACTATTTATTTGCCGTTTAATTTTCTTCAGACCCTTGTTCTAAAATTACACTTATGCTTAAGAAAATGTCTTTTGGTCCATGACAAAGAGCTATGAGTCTCAGGAAGTCAAAGGCTGATGATGATCAATACTTCTCCACAGTCTTCAGGAAAGGATCTTCAAACAGCTGACTTTGTCTGAGCTCTGGCATCAGGTGAAAATTCGGACCTGCCTCAGGTGCCACAGATGGTTTCCAGAGAAACCTCCAGGCATTCTTTTTTTCTGAGGAAACACTGAACACCAGTGAGATATCTGGAAGACAGTCTTCAAGTCCTATTCCCAAACGCAGCCAGGTGCATAATACAAGACTTTTGATTTAGTAAAGGCCAAGGGATCACCCTAGAAATACCTACATGCAGGTGCATGTGAGTTTGTCTTTAATTCCCTCCATCTCCAGTGACTTTTGGATTTAGTAGCTGACGATTCGGCCAAACTTGATAGAGGAGTGGAGAAAGACATATATATTTCAATAAATTAAGTGGGTCTGAAGGATGTGTTGCATTATCAAGTCAAGCCATAGTAGAGATCTGACAGAAACAGAAGAAAAACCCTTAAACAAACATCAACACCAAGAAACCCCTCTGTTACAGCTCCCACCATTTGGCACCTAAAACCAAAAGAAAGAGGAGTACAAAACAGATCTGCAGAAATGAGTCTTAGATTTGTTACTCCGAGAACTACTTGCTTCTTTTGCTATTCTATAACATTGTTTGTATTTCAAGGTCTGTGGCCCTTCCTCTCTATTAAGGTGGTAGGACATTAATTCTAGACAGACCATAGATCATTTCCCTTCTGAAGTCATTAAATATTTTTTTTCAGATTAAACATTAATCATGAACTCTAAAACTTATTTCAAGGCAAAAATATTTTTCCTGTTCTTTACACCTCACTTACTCCCTTCAAAGGAAAGAAAAATCTGCTCTCTGGCATATCAGTCCTGGAATAAGAGATACACTGATGAATCTGCAACAACATTAAGTATGAATTTCTATCCCTGCAGGTTCCAGTTTAAACATTTACTTACAGTGCATTTCTCAAGAAAATGAAAACAGTCTATTTCTAGATTCAGTGAAACAAACCGTGTAACTGAAAGTTAACAAATAAGATCAAATTTTCATTCTATAATAGTCAAAAATAGACATCCTTTTGAACTACAAATATGAAAGTAAGACTGGAGTGAAGTAGTTTGCCTTTTCTTCCCCATAATCTCCGGTCTGTGGCCTTCCAGCAGACAACTAATAATAACCTGAAACAATTTTGCTGCAAGATTTTCTAATGCCTCATACATGTTAATGAGGACTCAACATACCTTCCTGTTCTTCCTGTTTATTGACACAAAAATATTCCCGTACTTGTCATTTCAAATAATGGCATCTATCCTGATTTGTTAAAAAGGGTGATTTAAAACTTTCCTGGGCCATACACACACCCCCAGCCTGCAGGGCTGGTGTCTGTTTTCAGGGGCATTCCATTAATTGTGAACATGCAATCGATACTGGCTACTAGGTGTTTACAGGTCAAGCTTCAAAGAAAATTTCAAGGAAGATAATATCCTTAAATAAATACAAAATTTTCATCTTTTAAGGCCATTGCAAATTACATTTCTTCAAATATTTTTAAACCATGTGAGCAGAAATCCAGCTATTCAGAACAAAACTTATCCCCATACAGTAACATATCTCCCAAATATTCCTTTTTAAGAACTGAACTGAGATATGCTAGTTCTGGATCATTTGTTGCGCACATCAACTGTTGGCAGGAAGCCAAAGATGCTAGTATTTTACACATTTTTAAGTAAATGCTTGGGTTTTTTTAGATTGCTTAAATTAGAGGAAAGGATTTCCAGTAGAGAATGATTCTGCTTTCTTAGACTGAAAGATTTGTAAGATTAGTTACAACTACAGATAAGCTATATTCAAGTGCCTTTTCGTATCCCTCAAGCACACTTTCCTGAGAAGATGTTTCTTACCTTCAGCTTTCTGTGGATAGAGCCATATGGTCCCACCACTCTCAGACTGGAAATCCTGGCGGCAGTATCTCATTTACTACTCATGTTCAGCTGACAGACCCAACTGTGTTTGTCATCAATATGCCTTTTCTTCCAAGAGCCTATGACAGCAGATGAATTGAAGTGACCCCAAGCCAGTTTCTCCAAAACAAAGCATTATTCACTCAAACACAGAGAAAAGGGCTTAAACAAACAAAAGACCCTTACCTTAGCTTTCATCTTTCCATCTGAGCCTCAGTAAACTCAACTTTATCCTGCTGCTTCTATCTCTAGGGTAGACGGGAGTAGGTGAGACTGTTTGTTTTGTTTCAGCTTGCTTATGAGCCCCTCAGAGTCAGTCATCATCTCCCCCCTGTGCAGCTGCTGACAGCCTCCTTAACCTCCCTTCTTCCCTTGAATCAGCATCTGAAAAGTTTTAGTGTTCTGCTTGGGCCTGGAAAGGGTAGACTTGCCCACCAAATTGGTGGCTGGGAGAGGTGGTTTCCAATTCAGAGCTTTCCTATTAGTTCCCACAAGGAGCTTGGACATTTTCCTCAGACTCTGTCATTTTCTTTTATGTGGGTTTCCATTTGCAGTCAGGCAAGACAGTAACAATTAGGGAAAGTGAGGTGCATACGGTATTTGTTAAAAATACGCACAGCTTCCACATCATCCAAAGCAGTAGAAAGCAGACTTTAGTGGAGGTGACAGCCTTATTCCCCATCACAATTTCAGGGTTCAATTGGTCACAAGAAAATTTTATTTCTTGTTTTTCAACATCTTAAAATAGACCTGTTTAATAGGATGTCTGATATACTGGCATTTCTGATCCACCCCACAACATAGGTATGTTTTCTGTGAATTCAGTAGCAATAGCTGTGACGAATAGATTTTAATTAAGCAACTTTTCCATAAAATAAACAGCCAAATGTTTCTAAAGTAAGGGGAACTGGACTACTTTCAAGATACATGGAAGCTTAACTGTCTTTGGGGCAGGCAGAGGTGGAACTCATCCCTACCTACCCACGCCTCTGAGCGTCCGCTGCTCAGAGTACTTCTTCACTCTCCATCATACTGTGTTACACACAACAAGCTTCACCTGCTGAATCTGCAGTTGTTTCCCAAGGGAAGTACCAAGATCCTCATGTGAGCACTGTTTTACAATGTGCTGGAGAAGGCACCTGGAAATACAATATGGAGAGTGAAGTCTCTTCAGTGGATGATGGGTAAGACTATTAATTATAGTATGATCCATTTTACACCCAGCATTTCTTACTCTGTTCAGAGAAATAAGGGTAGGTGGCTCAACATAGTGAGCTTTGGTGTTACTTGCATTACAGGTTTTTGCTATTCAGACAAGAAGGGGGGACCTTGTTATCTTCCCAAAACTAAAACACCATCCCTTTCTGTACTATTGCTGGCCTGTGAGTCAGCGCTAAATTAAAGTGGGCCACAGCCAGCAGAGGACTAGAACTGTCCGGTTGTGCAAGCTTTCCATTTCCTTGCTTTTGTGCAGTTATATCAGACATGCAGCAATTTTAGTTGCTGTAAAGCCACGCTGAGCACGTGGTAAAGTGCTTGGAAAATACACGTTATTCAAAGAACTTGAAAAGCAACTAATTGCTTAATGCATGGCAGGCTGCAGTTACTTTTATCATATATACATAGTTACTAAATTCAGTCGTGAATTGTGTTCAGAGGCTTACTTGAAGCAAATCATTCTCACTGCACTGTAGTGTTGGGTTACCACATGCCACTACACAAGCTTTCTACCACGCTTGAGCTGCTTTCAGACACAAAAGAGACCACAGCTCGTGGGAGCACACTCTTCTAGTGGGCTTCCCAAGAGGAGACTTAGTGACTCACTAAGATCCCCTCCACATCTCCTTCGAGAGAAGGGGGCACAGCAGCAGGAACCACCTCTGCAAGCACCAGAGCAGGCTGACAAGGACTCGTTTGCAGGTGTTCAACTAGGAATGTGGCTGCCTTAAAGAGTTATATTCTGTCCAAAACTCCCATCAGAGACTGATGCACTGAAAGCTGCTCAGGGATTCAGTAACAAGTGCATTATAGCTGCCCTCCTTTGTAATACTTCAGTATAATCTGCAGATAGGACTGGTGCCAACAGGCAGTGCACTACCCTCATCTGAGCAGCCTACTCTGTTGAAGATGGACCACTGCATGATAACATCAGTCTCCCCTGATAACGCTTCTGAATGAAAGCGACGACAGGGAATATTATTACAGTATTTGGGCAGCTCTGGTGTTGCGCTTTGGTCATTTTGTCCCATCTCCAATTATTAAACAGAATGGTCCCTGATGTTTGATGTTCAGTGAGAGGAAGGAAAAGCATTCCACAAGCTTACATTTCTTAATTCTAATTTATAATGGATAATACTTAGCTGTATGATTGTAAACTTAGGTAAAATCCAGACATTTCACCACCAAAAAATATTCTTAGCACTGTAGTTTAACATCCAGGCACTTGCATTGGGACAGTAGGCTAAAGAAATTTGTGCCATTTGGTGTAAGGTTTTTCAAAACTCCTATGTAGTATTTATTTACTTTTCCAACCAAACAGTCTTTGCCAGGAGAAACAGACAATCTGGTAACTGGAAGCAGATCTGACAGTGACTCAAAGCCTAGACTGTGAAGGCAAAAATACTTCCTATGGTTAAACAAAATATTATTGCTGTTACTATACAATGCAAATCGGTTATTAACAGGCGCTATCCCAGTGCAGTGAGAACTGCCATGGCCATTGCACCCATTCTGAAACCTAATTGCTAGAGACTGAATAAAAATAAAAATCAAAACCTACTAAATTTCTATTAGAATTGGATGTCTACTTTTAAAGTATTTGGAGATAGTATGGTGTTATAAGCATTACAAGTATGAAGAAGCTGAGGTGGAATAGACCTGTTAGAAACAGAGGAGTAACCAAGTCCATTCAACTGAGAATCAGAGCAAGACGTCCTACAGTTTGCAAATGGTTTCCACCCCTTCCTTTTAAGGTCAGACATTCCCAGCAAGCTATTCAGATGTATTTTTCTGCATAAATTCTGGGAGACGAAATGACAAAATACCGCAAAAAAACCTATTTATACTGTATTTTCATCTTGCCAAGCCTGAAAGACTGAGAAAGTTCTCAACAGTTTGTTCAAACCTGTCCATGAGATAATGTTTATTTTCTAAACATACTTGAGTTTCCTTAAACATCTTGACTTATAGATTATTATCCCGAGGCTATATCTATACCATTAAATCGAACAGTGACAGGGCTTATTCCCTTACCCTGAGGTCAACGGCATAGTCTGTCCCCTTCTGTTCTGTAGCTTCCTACCAGGAATGGTCCATGGTCTCTGCTAAGTCCCAACACCGTCCCCAAAAGTTACTTGAGAGAGTACAAGTTGGCTGAACTCAGAATCCAAAGGGTTTTTTCCTACAATGTCTCTGTGCAGGATATTTTCTTCCCCTGCCTGGACCCAAGTCCTAATACATTTTAGTGTAATGCAATAAGCCTAACCAGAACGTCTGGGGTTTGTTTTGGTTTGCTGGTGGCTGCACATTTAACTCAATGTCTTGTTCTCTAAATAGGGAAAAGTCTCATTAGCCTTGTTAGATGTTTTCCTTTATGAAGACTCTGAGTTTGGTGTAACAGCTGGGTCTGAGCTTACCTGTAAGAGGACACTTTGGTACACCATGGGCATTAAATTCCTCAGCTATCCATATTGATTAACTTGAAGAGACACTGATCCCTTCCCTAAAGAGCCAGTGGAAAAAATTAAAATACAGTTCCTGTCCTGGGGAATTTGCCAGCGCTTAAGCTGTGCATAAAGCATATACCACAACACCACCATCACGACCATGTTAGAGCTCAGCAGCAGTAGCTATCTAAGATGACATTCTGAAATCCTCAGCCACATATAACCCCATTTCCTGTGTCTCCCAGCTGCCATGACAACACCCACACACATCACAGAAGAGATGCTGATCCCAGCAAAGAGGAACCCCTCACTAATGAAGTGTGCCCCCATGAGCACACTCACAGTATCAGGTAGAGATATGCCTGGACAGGTCAGCGTAGCTGACTAATCCATCTCCCAACTCTTAGGGACAGGGTGTTGGGTCCCAGCTCTGTCACTGCCAGATGACCATGATCAAAGTCTGCTTGGGCATGAGGTGACAGCAAACAATGACAGAACATTTCTGACAAGGTGTACCTGCCTGTCTGTCTTGGCTGTAACCAGCTTTTGTCAGCCCAGCCTGTTCTCCTCACCCTTCACAAATATGAGACTGGCGAGCCTCCAGCTCAGGTTCAAATAGTCACCACTTCTAGTCTGCCAGTCTGCAGAAGCAACTGAAAGACAATGTTGGTGAGGATACAAAACAGCTCCCGTGTAGCATGAAGCAGACTATTCTCACACTTCAATATCCTCCTGCCTCCTCTACAGTTCAGCCATTATCCTCTACAAAATCCCAGGACAACTTATACCAACCCATCTCTTCCACAAGCCCTCCTGAGCTTCTTCATAGTTTCTGTCAAGAATTGCACTTAAAGTCTGCTTCCCAGAAATAAATAAAAAGTGAAAGAAGCTTAAAAGTGATAAAATTATTACAAGAGATTTCCTTAGTAAGCAAGGAGACAAGGATAGCTAAGAAATGATTGTCAGGGAGCACCAAGAGTGGGTGGCTCACCAAGGGAAGGGAAGCCAGGAGCAGCCCCTGCGCAGGCAGGGCCAAGCCCTCACCGACGGGGCACAGTCCCATGGCAGCGGAGCAAGGCAAGCAGGGCAGGGTGAGGGCAGCAGGAGCGCCTACTGACTGTCCAGTGGTCTTCTGACAAAAGCAAGGTATCACCTTGAGTCCAATGTTAATCCACAAAATGCAAACATGGCTGAGGACAAGTAGAGCCACATCAGCCCTGCAAGTGCTCCCAGGGCCCTGGCAGGGAGAGATTTTGTGTTAAAATATTCGGGTTTTAATGTAACACAATCTGAAATGAAAAAGGCTTTGACTTCCCTAAGTGTTTGTGATAAAGATTTCAGTTTGGTTTCATGGTAATTCATTAAGATTAAGGAACCGTAATTTCCACACTGGTTGTTCCTCACATGGACCAATGGATTCAGTGCCTGTGTTTTGCGTCTGACTAACAGCTGACTGAGACCAAGATATTGTAAAGTTTTCCCAAGACAGCACTGAGTCCAGACTGACTTCTATTTTGCATATATTTGCAGTGTTACTGCCAATGTCAAACAAGATACTTTGAAACACACATGATAAAGTGCGTTGCAATGCATTACTTGTTATAACTGATTAGATGCTCCCTGTGCCATCCAATATGGCTCTCGTACGGCTCATTCAGTTGCTTATCCAGGATACAAGCAAGGTGGAATCATAACTATTTGCCGAATGAAATGTGAAGAAGAGAGCTTCGGCAGTTTTAAAGGTGTACAAATATCTCAATATCAATAATAATAATAATACCTTTACAAAAAGACTATGCATGGTGAACAAAAGAGAGGGGTCATATTTATTGCTGAGCTGAACTGTGACCTGGTAACTGTAAACTTTCATCATAACTGGCCTAAATATGGTACTTTTTTGAAGCATATCACAAGCCTGGTTCGAGATATTTCTACTCTATTTCTAGTTTATTTCCCTTTTAACTGTCAGTCTGCAGCAAAAGCTGAAAGAACCATCCCCTAAAGTCTTTTCCTTTTATTACCAGATACATAAAGGAGAAGTAGCCTGAGGCTTAATATTTTTCAAGCTTTTAAATATTTTTTTCTCAATTCAGAATGAGTGTGTGTCATTTCTGTGGCAATTCAGAAGCAAATGGTCCCAAGTTCAAACTGTGACTTTTCAGATTACATCTGCTGGTTAAAATTTTTTTGGGATGAAATGGAATTCATTTGCAGTAGACGACAACCCAAATGACAGAAGTAAGGATTCATTGACAAAGGGAAAGCAAATTCCAGGGATCCAAAAATCCCAAACATGGCAATGTGTCAAATGAAATGTCTTTATTCACAGCCCATACACCTGACTGTTTTGTTCAGTGACAAGTATCAAAGGGATTATCCAAAAAGCAATCAGACAGCTGGGCTGTTCCATTTCTAAATGCTAGTTTCTCTTTTTAAAAAAAAACATCAGTCAGCAGACAGAGAACAGAAACACAGTGCCAAGAACCAAACAATCAGTAAGGGCCAGCTATAATACATGGGCAGTTCCTTCTCAATTTCATGGCTTTATTTCTGTGGTCAGTGTTTTGAGCATCAGTCATGAATTAATAAACATCGATGGCTCCAGCTTCCTCACAATACAGATCTTTGTGCAGTATTTAACTGAAGGAGGAGACATGATAGGAAACGCATGAAGGTTTCCTATAACTGGACATGAGCAAGGACAACTGTGTTCATCTGTTAATTTAATGTTAGAGCACAGTGTATAATTCAAAATGAAGTATTTGTTTGACAGGTCTATTCTTTTACTGATTGCCTTCTTGAGAACAGTTATGTACTCCTCAAATTCATTTTGTTTCAAAGGGTGGAATGACTATGAATAATTCAGCCCATTCATTCATTATTTTACTACTGAAATGTGGATTATCTGGTTTTTAGGTTTATTTGTTGGCTTAAGGCAAATGGAATAAGTACGCAAACTCTTCCCATATAAAGGTTCTTATGCATGAAATTTTTAGACATGTCATGAGATATATCAAGCGTAGGAGTTTAAGATCATCTCTGCCATTAAATGTATCACTCTGGAAGTGAAAACTTGGAAAGTAGGGAGGCTACTAAAAATTTACGTTCAGCTTAGAAAAATCACCCATCTATCACAAAAATTGTATCTTACAGTGTATAAAATTCTGAAAATTGCCAAGATTATTAAGTATTTTCTCATTTTTTATAGCCCGTGTACCGACTCTTTTGATACTCCCTGCTGGATATCCAGTTTTCCCTTGCTGTGTTGATGCAATTGACACCACACAGATGCAGTGGGAGGAAAATAAACAGCATGTTTTAAAAATGGTTTTTTGTGAATGTAATACTAAAAAAATCGGTAAGGACAGGTCAAGTACTTCTTAATTTGCTCAGTTAACTATATTGCTTTGAGGATAGCTATTCTAATAATATCATAGCTACTGTTGTAACTAGGTCACTTCAGGTTAAATTACATGTCTGAACCTCAGAAGAGCATTATACAGCTAAAAGTTGTCAGTGGTTTACCATGCTGATCCTACCAGCTGAAAGTATACTGAGATATGTGTTTGTGATATCTTAAAGCAAAGTGTTATTTATATTTCCATATTGACCAGTGTGATGCTCACTGATACACACTAATTGCAATGCTGAAGGTTAAAAATTATGTGGAAGTACCCAAGCTGCTTCTGCCAGCACTTGTCTTATACTGTAAGGTTCATAAAAGTCTAAGATCATTAAATCCTGTGTAGGATAATGAATGAGGGAACCATAGTCTATTCTGCAACGACAAATCAAGAGACAATATTTGAATAAGAGTGCATCCAATGGTTCAAGAAAAGGTATAATTAGAAGTGGTGAGGTGAACGTAAATATTGTATACAATCACCTGGCTGACAACAGCAGGAGCCAGCAGGAAGCATCTTAAGCTAATAGACCCCTACCCCCTCTGCTTGAAAAGCAGATCGGGGCTAATACAAAAGATTTCTCAAAACTTCAACATGAACTGCCATTACCTGTCTCAAGGTATTTATTACAGCAGCACCTGCTAGTGCCACCAGAGTTAGAGGGAATGTCAGCCTTTCCTAGCTTAAGTCCCTGCTCACAGGTCCTTCATAATGACCATAAAAACAGGTTGAAAGCTCAAACTTGGCAAGCAAGGACCTCAGAGAGAGATTTTTGTAAAGCACAAAAGGCATTTAGACACCGGTAGATTTTGGTAAGAGTTACACACATAACTGCCCCTTTTACATTTACAAATCCCTGTCTCAGCTGCTTTTCCCTCATGCATTTTTAGGATACTTTGGTTCATTGAGAGCAGAATAATAATCTAGGGGGGGGGGAAAAAAAAAAA
>VYZM01006816.1:18536-30581 GCA_013398915.1 Dromas ardeola
GCTTTTCATCCACCAGTACCCCCAAGTCCTTTTCTGCAGGGCTGCTCTCTATCACATCGTCCCCCAGCCTGTATTGATAACTAGGATTGTCCCGACCCAAGTGTAGGACCTTGCACTTGGCCTTGTTGAACTTCATGATGTTTGGTCGGGCCCACCTGTCTAGCTCATCCAGGTCCCTCTGGATGACATCCTGTCCCACTGACCTGTCGACCGCACCACTCAGCTTGGTGTCAACAGCAAACTTGCTGAGGGTGCACTTGATCCCACTGTCTAAATCATTGATGGGGACAAACATTTTGGCAGGGCCTTATGTGATAGGACAAGGAGTAATGGTTTTAAACTAAAAGAGGGTAGATTTAGACTAGATAGAAGGAAAAGAATTTTTACAATGATGTTGATGAAACACTGGAGCAGGTTGCCCAGAGAGGTGGTAGTTGCCCCATCCCTGAGAACATTCAAGGTGAGGTAGGACAGGGCTCTGAGCAACCTGATCTAGTTGAAGATGTCCCTGCTCATTGCAAGAGGGTTGGACTAGATGACCTTTAAAGGTCCTTTCCAACCTGAACCATTCTATGATTCTAAGCAGAGGGAATGGGGATGGGGATGGTGGAAGAGGTTTCACAATCACATGTTTTTTTGAGAAAATGAAAATCAATTGCCAGAACCAGTGCAGGACCTCTCCAGAGATCTGAGCAGAAGTAGATTCTATGACTACAAAAGGCTGTTTCTTTTGCCTGCACTGGCAATTTTTTTTTCTGCAACCATGTGTCTTCAACCAAGGACAATTCCTGAAGGAGATGAGACCTTTGATAACTTGCGTCTGTTCTAATTTAGGTGGGAGGACATAACTGTGGTGTGCTGGTAGCTCAGAGACCTGCACAAAAATCTTTGTTCTCCATGGCTGCATCCTGGTTAAGCTCTTGAAGGCTATTAAGAGTACTTGAAAACAATGATTTATGTGACTCATACAGATATGACCATCTAGCAGAGTGAAGTTCAAAAAACTTCCTCCCAGCTCAGAAACTAAAATTGGCTCAGTCTGTTTTGTCTTCTTTTCTTTTCTTCTTTTTTTTTTTTAAACTTGCACGGGAATGTCATATCATGTCACAACTGCTAAGAGGAAAACAAAATCTTCAAAGTCAATGAGGTTAAAACTGATATCTAAATTATATTTAATATAGTGGGACTCAAAACAAATGAAGAATGCTTTCAGCCCTGAACAAAGGCCAGTAGAAAATGAAAATCACCTGATGAAAGAATAGAGTTATCCATTCTTAATGCAGCAAAAGTTGGTGATTCAACTGCCGGAATAGCACAAAGCAAAATAGAAAGCATTTGTAGATAAGAGAACAGAACCTAATGGATATTTTCTGTAAGCCTAAAAGCTCTGTTACCACTATAGTGCAAAGATAATGGTTTCTACTTCTACAATTCCTTGCAATGATTGTTTTGCCAATATATAGTATAAAAGAAACAAAGACTAATAACTGCTTGTCAGCACTGATGAAGCACGACAGGCATCAACCATAGGAAGGGGGAATGCCACTTCACTGCTGTAGCCAATAGTAAAGGACTGCATACAGTTTATGTTGTTCACCTATGAAATTGGCTCAGAACTGTAAAGGAAAGGACATCTGAAGGTCAGCTTAAACAAGCTGTTTACGTCTTTCTAGTTAAAATACATTCAGGGAATCTCAATCACTGAGATCATTTAAAATTGCACAGAACAGAGTTCCAAATCACAATAGATAGATCTAGGTTCTGCTCACAGATCAGGTCCAAATGAAGTTCAGAAAAGCTGCAACAGAAATATTTTTTCCAGGAAAAATCATATGTCTCAGAACCTTCCATCACAGAGAGGTATCTAAATATAGGCTAATTACATAAAATGATATGCAGCATACAGATTCAAATTGTGGAGTGGAGGCATAGAAGGAAGGAGTCGCCAGATGAAACCTCATTATAAAAAAGCATGCACAGTGAAAGATAAATCATAGTTTATGAAGATCCTTTGTTAACAAAATTAAATCATAGCAAAGTGGAAAAAGAAATGCTGATAATGTTGTTATTACCCATTTTCCTAGATATCATTTGAATCGAGCCTCTCAAGTACAGTTTCTTAAGGATTGATTTCTTTTGGAATTCACAAAGGCCTATTTTTGGAGGGTTTTTTAGGATGTTTGTATTTCCATAATAATAAGGCTCTTAACCTTTTCAAACCTGTTTCAATAAAACTTCCAAAAGACACAGTCTTAGGAACTCCACCTGGAATACCTTACAAAAGTCAGACTGTCACAGCCTAGGGCTCTTTGCATTTCAAAATTCGGGAGCTGATTTTTACCCTAGTCCTCAGAATGCTCTCATTCTTTAAGTAATGGTCTGCCCTAGGAAGGGACAAATAATTAAACTACATAGGAGATCAGTAATCCAAGTTCTACCGAGATACTTAGGCAATAATGTTAATTTCCAACTTATTTACATATGGGAAAAAATTGCATATTAAATTAAAAAGCTGGTTTAAAAATATACAAACACATTATTAATCCTGTGAGAATTAAAAACATTCTTGTTCTTTGTCACAATTCGTTTAAGGCTGTTTTTCTTCTCGCTCGTTTGGCTCTGCAGACTAATTTTACTGTAAAATTTCTGGGTTTTTTTCCTGCAGTAAGACTAAATATTTCCCTAAGGAAATAAGACAAAAGTTCAATAAGTTTATCGGAAACAGGACTCTTCCGTTTTTATTGCAAAAAATATGTTTACCGATGAAAATATGAGAATGTACTACTAAATAAAATTCATGATAAGGTTACAGAAAACAAACTGAGGTATTACATAGCAGTATTTCTGGGAAGAAAGCAAAAAAGCCCCACAATTTTATATTTAAATTCCAGAGCACGGAAGTCTGGAGCTAATCAGCTTTATTTCCCTGGTAAGTATTTTGCTACAGACCTTGGAATTGCTCTAGAGAGGTTCACAGATGCAGAGACTAGATGACTCAGGGGAACAATACTAGGCTACCAAGCCTTCCACCTCTAAATCGACAGCTGAATGCAACACAAGGAAGAACTAGATATTCGGACAGCAGGGTAATGTTTTCTTTAATTCATCACTAGACTCTATAAAAATATTTTGAAAGGAATCTTTTAATGTGATGGATGTTCAGGGTCAGTGTTAGTGCTGCTTGAATCCTTATCTCTATGTATCAGAAGTCTGGTCATCACAGGCACTTTATGACAGCTTCAGACTCACAGATGTAAGGGAGATAGAAGATGAAATATCACTCCAGAAATTTTCCCTCCCAGCAAGATTTGAGACAAATTAATGGATTAGCGTGGGGAAATTTACATCATTTTTTTTTAAACAACAGAGCATCAATAGATGTCTTCAGTCCCCAAGGCTATCAAGTCAACAGCTTTCATCATTTTAATACCTTCCAAAAAAACTCCTAAGGCAGAGTACATTCTCAGGAAATCTAGATTCATACAATCAATGCAAGATAAATCAATGAGCCAAATAACATCGTAAGTTACCAAGAGAACAGCACTATCTGAACACATAAAAGAATAAACCTTCAATACTTTATGCCATACAAACCTTTGGCGAGTAGAGCTTTTTAAGTGCTATCTAACTAGAAAGGTTTAAGATGTACATATATTTGTTTTCTGACACAGAGTAGTCTATTTATAATCAATGCCTAGATTTTCTGGGGTGTTCCTTTTAGCATAGTACTTTGAAAATATGTGCCCTTCACTATAAGGTTCTATATCCAACAAGCAATAGTTTGGATTCATTTAATTAGGTGATTCTGCAAAAGAGATGTAGGTATGCCTTTCAATTTTTCGTACTTATTCATGTGTATTACTTCATTTTGCGGATAAGGATGAGTGGATGTTAACATTAAAGGAAAGAAAATAGCAACACTATATTCCTATTCTTACTGCCGGTCACAACGTCCTTCTAAAATGCAGATTTTTTTTTCTTTTTTGCCATAATCTCCGTAACAGATATAATGCAGACAGAATAATTACAGTGTAACATGAAGAAAGTGTGTCCTTTTTGGCTAACATCTTGAGGGGGCACATTTTCTTCCTCTTATTTTTGTGCAATATATGTAGCTCTATCACATTCACTGCAGACAGTTCCCAGAGGATTTTCAGGAGAACTCCTCCTCCTGTAAATAGGCCAATTCTCTTGCAAGTATGTATTCCAGAAAAGAGCGAATATATAAAACTTGAAAGTGGCTGTTACCATGCTCTGGTTGCACCTTGCACTTCACACCTTGTCTACAGTAAGGATGTTTTAGAGGAAATTTCACACCTAGACTAGAAAACCTATTTTGACTTCTGTCAGCATTTTAGCACCATATTGATTAGACCTGCATACACAGTTCTTGAAACACTGACAGAATATGGTGGTACAGATACCTTCTAAGTCCAAACAGTGAAACCAAATTAACATTAGGAAGAAGAAATTCCTATTTCCAAAAATTCGTAACTGGAAAAAAAAGATCGCAAAAGCTCCTGCAGAATTGTGGACTATACACCTATATACTGATTTATGCAGTTCAACATTTGTGAAGGACGTAACCTTTTCCTTTGCTTCTAATATAAATGTAGTGCATTACAAAGCAGTTCAGTGAGCACTGACGCTGGGTTTTCTTTCGGAAGTTAGGATCAGCTTGGGGTACTGTGCAGTACAATGAGAAAGAAGGAGACTCCAATGGAAAAAAAGAAATTTAAAAAATATGAGAATGGATGATATTTTTGGCAGACTATTTTAGTTGATAATTCAAAATTTTTTACCATTACTGCATGCATTTATTTATATGATTCCACATCATTATGTTTGTATTACCACCCTCAGAAGTACTACCGGGAATGAAAAAATTTCAGCGAGATGCCATGGTCATATGGATTTGACTTACGTCATTCATTTTTCAGGAGGTTCAGATGCACATCTGAAGCACTCTTAATGTGGTCGACAGCCTTCACTATCTTCTGTGGTCAGAGCTCACATTATCCACTAATTCTACAGGTCTCTTTCTGAGTGAATCCACACTATTATCAGGAGAAATTTTTTCTATCCGTAAGTCTTAAAATACTTAGTCTGGTTATATCAAACATTAGTACCATAAAGCTATTGTAGCACAAACTCCAAGGCAGGCTTGTCCAGCTTGTGGAAAACTACTAGAAACAGAGAGAAACTCGCTGCTGCTCTGATTAAATTTCTATCAATCAGGTACACCTACATATAGTTTAGCCATACCTTGAGTTGTAGTCTCCAATCCAGTTTCAAAATTACTTGTTGAGAGTACTCTGAAAGCATCCTCTCCAATGGCTTTGGCCCTTTGAGACACCCTTCCTGACACCTGCTCACAAACATGCAGAAAGAAAGCATTAGTGATATAATGTGTACTTGCTGAATCTGGCCATTAGAGTATAGCGACTGGTTCTTCGAGCTGCATCAGAAGCTGCCGCAGTAGGTTTGAACTCTAGAGGGTAAACTTCCTCTTCTCCCAAGGGTTCTCAGCAGTGGCAGCAGAAGGGGTATCCTGGAAGCAAAAGCAGACTCTCAAGGGTAACTCTTCTGAACAACACACAACGAGCCCGGAGGCAGCCACAGCAACTCCCTACTCTCCATGGGAGTCCACAGTAGATGGCTTCACATGCTCTTCTTTTTGAGGTTTTAAACCTGCATAATGCAAGATGTTTTTTGAACAGCTTTGTGAATGAGCCCAAAGACTGAATCCAGTCAGTATGTAAAAGGACACTTTAACAGAGCTTTTATAGCATGGCACAAATCAAGCCCTATGATACTGAAAATTTGTGGGGTATTATTGTCAGCAATACAATTGATGGGCTTTAGGAGAACACTCTAAGGGTTCAAGGTCAGATTTCCATCAAGCAAAGTCGTCACCAATATAAATCACATTCAAGTCAGATTTTGTAGTTACCAGTATTAATACCTGACATTCCCCATCTAAAAATGCCACTCACTAGCTGCATGTTCACACCACATGCTGCACATCAATGTGAGCTTGCTGTGGGCACAAGTGAACTGATTCTGCCCATGTTCAAAACTGAGGAAAAAAAAAAAAAAGAAAAAAACCCCAATCCTTAAGTGACCCATGTCAGTGCATCACCCATCATGTGCTAATAATCTCAGCCTCTCAATAGCTTGCATTAGCTCAGCACTGTGTTAATGCCCTCATGTATCCTTTTTCCTCTCAACTCAGGGCACAGATAGGGCAAGTTTGCATCTAACTACAGTGTATCGTGGAAGCACTGTGTAGGAGGACCCTGTATCAAGGTTTATTTGCCGTCCCCCATGTGGAGCAGATTTTACTCATGGAAAAACAAAGGGCTTAAGGACATGAGCATCTCCTAACTCAAGCGGTGGAAGAGAAATAAGAATGTGCTGGCAGGGATGGAGGGCAGCAGCTGTAGAGTCACTGATTGATTGGTGTGGGAGTGGCTCCCATACAAAACTGACATTGATCTATCTTTTAATCTAACAGCACAACAACAAATCTTAAGGCAATCAATTTTAATGGTATTAATAGTCCCATTCAAATTATTCACTTTCTACCTTAATTTAGGAGGCTGGCTTCATATTTCCTTGGCAGATTTGTCAAATAAGTATTGCTGTCTCTTTGAGAGAAGCTTTCCTTACTGCTCCATTTCTTTAGCATGCTTGCGTCTTTAAAGAGTGTTATAATTTCCTCCCAGGACTGAATAATTAATAATTTATTCATTTGCTGCTTGTTGTGATAATCTTTCTTCCTTGTATAAATCATTTCCATGTTGGCTTGTTTTTCCTTTTGGCAAACCGCAGCCAGCCTCAACATATCTTGATCCAACACAAGCTCTGGCCAGTTTAGATAATCTTTGTCACTCTCGAGTCAAGGCTGGGCACAGGTCAGGACTCTCCATTCTAGTAATTGCCCTCGCTTCATCTATAATTTGCTCTCTTGAATAAACCATCATCTCAGCATATTTGGGTTTTTCTTCATTCATTTCAGGCTTCACACAGTGGCCGCAGGAATCAATGGGAGATTTTACTGTGGAAACAATAGGCAGTGGGCAAAATTTTTATCACTTTCTAGTGTGTTGAACTGGGTGAGAGGAGCAAATGGAGCAGGGCTAGGACGAACCGCTTCGAGACAGAAAGCAATAACTTGAGCAGCAATCTCACAGAGCTCATAGCCCTGCAAGCATATGATCATCTTCCACGGCTGCTTAAGTCTCTGGAATAAGTAAATAAATAATAAATACATGAACAGAAGCCAAATTGCTATATTCCTGTAACCAATAGCCACGGAGTGAAGTAGTAATATTATTTTCCATTTAAATTTGTTTCTAAGTAAAATATGAACATAAATACATGTAAACACCATATGTAAAAGCCATACATCCCTACTATTAAGGGACTACATTTTCATTTAAGGGAATACAGTTAAGGGAATGCAATTAAGTAAATACATCTTCAATTCAAAGAACTTCCTAATTTCAGAAAATTCACTTTGAGAACAGACATCTCTGCTGGAAGTTGGAAGGCTGAGTTTTATTTCTCTGTATATATTCATACAATCTTCCATAAGGATTTGCTATTGACCACTTCCAGAGTCATGTTTGGTGCATTTTTCATCTGACACAGTAAAACGGTACTTACACCCTTACACCCTCATACCCTCACAGTGTGGATCCCTGCACTACAGGTCATGCTAACCTTATACGTCTAAGTGGCTGGTTGTCAGGTAGATTTGGGGATGTTAACCATACGTCTGTCCGCCAGCCATCCATATCTGATCTGTAAGTTTGGGATTTATCTCACCTAACTTAAAACTTCTACAAAAGCTGAAAAGAAGTTCTCCACCCTGAAACATCTGAATCACTTTCCAGAAAGGCTTGTCATCTTTGTCTACTGCAGAGAGATGGTCTAGTCACTTAAGACTCAACTTTAGCCAGCTGGTCAAGGGTGTGACCAGCTGTGTGAAGCTCTGCTGTGTGCCTATATCCCAACCAATTTTGAGCTGTAGCTGTCAACATTAATCTGTGAGCAAGAGAATTTGTTGACTATGAAGTTTTACAGATTAAGAGAGCACAGAGTGGACGAGTGAGGCTGTGCTCATAAGAAGCTATGAACTCAGTTTCAGAATGGAAACATTGCCATGAAAAGCTATAAAACTTTCAGAAAAAAAAATGGAGGGTAATAAGAAAACAATTTAGCAAGACTGAGGATGAACCCATTTCACAGAGCAATGGAGGCCAATGCTTTCCCCTGACTGCCTCACCAAACAGAGTCCTCAAATATCTGTACCAGGGAGGCAAAATAAAAATGCTTGACTTAGTAGTATCTTTGTTTCAGCCTTTGATAGCCATATTAGCCAATAAGCAATTGCTGTGTATGCAGAAATTGTGCATATAATCCTGATTACAAGTCTTCATACGGAGATCTAAAAAATCATTAAAGGAAGTGATTCATATCACTAAACATAGGTACCTAGTACCATTTTTGGTGTTTAAATGATCTGATAAACCCACAAATGTACTTCATTCTGATAGATAATGATGCAAGACCTTCTGGAATACGTAGCTGAAGCCAGGTGTGGTAGCCTAGGATACACCTTTAAAGTGCTCATGTAGTGTCCTGAATCACATCCTTAAAACCAGATTAAATGAATCTTGCCCTTAGAGACGAGACCTGAATACTGGACAGTGAACTGTAGTAGTCATTAAATGAGGAGGTAACTCATTTCCCTAAAAGCAGTATAAGATACCTGTTCTGTGTCTCCTTCAGTTTTTCAAAAGAGCTCCCTAACTTATGTTGATAAGGAGATTTCAACCACAGATCTCATATGCACATCCTATTATTACTTATGTGTAATTTGGTAGCACAAGGAAGCTCTCGTCATGATCCTGGACTCTGTGACAACTAGTAAAATACAGGATCCTGGATCCTGTAACTCCTGTGTTACAACTAGTAAAATACACAAGACAAAGAGAGCATTCCCCAAAGACCTTTAAAATGTAAACACAAGTTTGTCCCAGCAGTCTGTTGGACCAGCAGCCTTGTTCTTTTATCACTTTTTGTTAAGAAAAGACAGGGAGAGATTGCTGAGAGAGCTCAGATTACACTGGGAGAGAAACAGAAGACAGAAGAGGTAAAAAAATTCAAGGAGAAGAGGGATGGAAGAGAAAATCTTAGGAGGAGATAAGAAGGGTAATTGAAAAGAAAAGAGAAATATAGACACCCATCTCCCAATAGGGAAGAACAGAAGAAATCATTTTATAATGAAGCCGTCTCCAAGGAAAACAGAAAATAATATTTTCCTTGAGAATGCCAGGAAAGAAAAAAAAGCATTATTTCTCTCTTTAAGATGTTGTAGAGAAATGCCTCTGCCATAATTTAGTTAACGTATGAGAATGGAGATAACCCTATCAGAAAATCATCAGTAGCGCAAGGATCTTATGGAAAACCGTTGCAGAACTTGCTCTGAAAGAAGATGTACTTCATGGTAGAGCGTAATTATGGGACAGTTTCACTGCAAATTACATGGCTGTTGCCATTAATAAAAATCGAACACAACATAGAATGTCTTAGCATTTATCCCACAGTCTGATATTTTTAATGTTTGCTTTTGAAATCCAGGTGTAGTATATCTGACTGCACACTTAATAACACCATACTGAAAAAATCCTGTAACCAAAGTTTACTATAGCAGTGATGAATTAGCCATGAATAATCACAGTGCTGAGTAATTAATGCATTTTTTAGAGCCCAGATTACCCTGTACGACTATGTATCACACGAATGTGAGATACAAAGACAAATTACAGTGTAATTGCAGTGTATCTTTAGGATATTGAATGTGACGGTAAAGTATTGGCCAGCCAAAAGGATATAGGTGTTGTGACTCCCCAACACTGTGTTGGACAGTGCAGTGTTAAAAGTCACCTCATTAGTCCCAAGAAATTGAGAAATAGGTGCATAAAGAGCTTATCTGGAAGAAGAAACAAGGATAGGCAATTCTATGATTCTATGATATTTCGGGGGACAAAACTCAATCCACCTAGTCTTGAGAAAGAGTCAAACATGTCAAGACTGTGGAGTATTGACTATGAACCTCTTATGCAGTACCTGAAGGTAGCATGTGCCCTTGGAGATGGTGAGGAAGAAGATGAGAATTGGTTGTCTTGCTAATGGTTTGTGGAGGGACGCTATAGGAAAGAGTCAAATAATACAAAAGGAGACAACCCAGAAGAGGAAGCCCACAGCTGGCGGTGGTCTGCACCTCTGTGTCTGGAAAGAGACCTCAGCTGTGTGTGAAAGGGAATGGGTGGTAATGACACCTATTTTTGTGAGGCATTGTGCTCCCACCATCCCTTAGTCTTTTTCCCTACTCTTTTTCTTTTTTAGTGTTTGGAATCCAAATTGATTGGGATATCAATGTATTAATCTTTCCTCTGTAGGAATCTCTTTAGTGTCTAACATCATTGCCAAAATTTCAGAAGTGTTAAAAAACTCAACAAATGCCAACAATCCTAGCAGAGGCCCTCATAACCCCAACTACATATCCTTCAGC
Source organism: Dromas ardeola (assembly GCA_013398915.1). NCBI lineage: Eukaryota > Metazoa > Chordata > Aves > Charadriiformes > Dromadidae > Dromas > Dromas ardeola. The sequence continues at coordinate 29,122 of VYZM01006816.1, forward strand.
TTTATAATCTTCAAATTCTCATACCCATTTAGTCAGACAAAATACAGAACATAGCTTCACATCCTCTCCATGTTCATAACCTTTCAATTTCTCCCTCTTTCTCTTCCCTTTCTCTTCCAGCTAGAGAACATGTGTGAATCTCTTCCATTCATTTCAATCAATATCTTATAATTATACCTTCATATTCATGTGTTATTAATACCTGTCCTGGACATGGACTAAGAACTTGTGGTCACAGGCAATGCACATGTAGTTCAGAAAAGTATTCCTACTCTACCTTTTATTCTACACAACTTTGGCAAGCAATTTACTAGGCAATAAACTAAAGTCACTTTTCTAGAGTGCAGAGATTGGTATATTTTGACTGAGAAACTGGAATTGTTGTAGGCTGAGTCTGAAAATCATTTCTATTATATTGATTCAAGTGGGCAGTTAAGTCCATCATGGCAAGACAGAAGAATGCTTTATGACCCTTTTCTTAATAGGGAGAAAAAGCTGCAAGTTTTCAAAATACTTCAGCTGCCATCTTTTGCATTTCCATTCCAGTACCCCCTCCCACAGCTGCTTTGTACTAGGGATGGTGTCCTGGAAACAGCAAGCTGTTCACAGGAGCCATCCTTTCCCATGAGAGCAAACAAATGTCTCCAGGAACAGGAGGTGGAAAGAAAGGACTAAGCAAGTATCAGGGTCTGCAGCCTAAATTACATCCTGCCAGCAGAGGTCCTGACTTTTCAGATGCAAGACAAAAATTCTGAGTTTTCATGCACAAGAGGCTCTTTTCCTTTGAAATTTAATATGAGTTAACAAGCAAGGCATTATATAAGAAAAGGATTGTTAATTTATTCCCCCAGAAGTCTGGTAATGTTGGGAAAACATACCCTCATAACAAAACCTGTGGAGCTGTGGGCATCTACAGTGACCATGAATAGTCTGAAATAAGATATGACCTTACCCCTGTACTGAGGACAGCCATCACTCTCAGACCACTCTGCTTCTGCATTTCTCTTGCAGCCTTTGACATTTTATTTGGACACTGAGATAAGGCTGTAACCGGAGAACAATGGAAGCAGCAGCACCACAGAGCGATTTCCCTCCCTCCACCTCGTTTCTCATCCTCCCCCAGCAGTGCACAAACAAATAACACGGCTGCAGCCTTTTAACAGCTTGGGATCAGGTTCACACTTTCATTCAGGACACTGCACTAGGATGATTTGTGTTTATCTGAGCCACTGAAGCAGTCAAATCTGAGACTAATGTTTTCTTGGTATAACAGAAGTTAATTGGAGCATTTCAGGCTTTTTCTGGGACTATCTTTAGGCTGGTCTTCCATAGGATGGAGTCCAGTGAAAAATATAAGCAAGAGTTATGCCCATCTGATGCTGCAAACCCTCCATTAGTGGTATTTAAGATCTAGCCAGCCTTAGAGTTCAGAAGGTGAAAACACCCTCAGAAGGATCAAA
>VYZM01006817.1:7230-88166 GCA_013398915.1 Dromas ardeola
CCAGTCCCAGACCCCTGAGGTTTTCCCTTCCTCCCAAAGCCATAGCGCTCTCAGTGTCCAACATTTGCCGTCCACTGCTGGAAGTGCACAGCTTCCTACGGACAGAACTGGTTGAGTATAATCCTTGTATATTTCATACTGGTATCGGCATCAATACTGTTTCTTTAATATTATTAATGTTAATTATTTAGTCTTATCCTATTAAATCTATTTATATTTCAACCCTCATGTTTCCTTGTTTTTCCCTGATTCCCTTTCTCGGGTGGGGAGGGGTCATCAAGTAATAAAATAATTGTCTAAATGACAATAAATTGTTGTGGGTTTCTCAAACCATAGCAAATGCTTATGCAGTGCAAAGGTACGGTTTTATACATGCCAATAAAGATAGATGACCACATACTATTTGTGGTTTCATTGTTGTAGCTATGATGATATGAGAACTATCGGTTAGTCTGATCATTTTTAGGGCTTTCTCTTTATATATACTGACCTTAATGACTTAAGTTTTATCAAAGGCAACTAAAAAGATGAATAAAAGAATGGCCATAACCTCACAAATGTATCCTTTCTTTAAAGGTAGCCATAAACAGGTATAAAGGGAAGACTAAGAAGCGACTGAGAATATGCCATAATTTCCCTTAGTATCTTCAGGGTCCATACAGTTTCAGCTTAAAGGAGGTGCTGAGCTAGGTGTGTTTCAGTTAGTGTTGAAATCTAAATTTCAGTGACAACTCAGAATACGGTTTCAGGATCAAACCGAACCCCAAATACCTATTTGCACACATTTCCCAGTTTTTTCTAAAGTTGCCATTTTGGATGCCTTATTTTATATGTACTTAATACAGTACCATTTAAAATAGGGACTGATGATAGAAAGTGCTAAGCAACATGGCCACATCTCTGAAAACAATCTGGTGTCTATAAATAAAAACAAGCATATTCTTACTTATCTTTATATTTGGGAATAGGCCACAGATGGAGTGCTTAGACTTCATCTCTTGGGGGAATTAATTAATTACTCACCAAAACAAGACAATTTGTACTGAGAATTTTAAGGTGAATTTCTGCTAGTTTATGTATTTGTTGTGCTTGGTAATACTGGAGGATTTGGTGAGAAAGAAAGAAATTAAGCACTAGAAGTTTTTCTGTATCAGCTTTAGAAATCTGTACTTCAGAAATCATCCTGCAAAACACTGGAATCAGTGGGATTCAAATACTCCTTGAAAACTAGTCCCATACTTCCCTTTTGGCAGAGGGATTCTGTGGTATAGAAACACACAAGGTGTGCAACGTAGATTCAGTTTCACCGCTGTAAGCCAGGATGTAAATGAGAGGGCTGAAGAGCTGATGATGGCGTAGCAGTGGCAGCTCCGAGCTCAGCCCAGAAAGCCAGTTTGCCCTGGTTGCTTTTGCAGCCTACAACAAACCTGTGTTATATATAGTTATCTCTACACAAGCTGCTGTAATGCTTCTACACGTGTATCTACTGCAGCTACAGTGCATGGGAAGCAGTTTTTACTCTTAAATGTGACAATTACTAGGGAAAGACCAGTTTGCTGTGGTCTCTTTATCTGCATATGCTGCCTGGAGATGGAAAATTGCACATACATATATGCATATAGCTTAAGATATTCAGTAATGCTTTATTCAGAAAGACATGAATACCAAAGTAAATGTATTCAAATGGTTAAAGAAGGAATTGATTCAGGATTAACAGAGTTTCCCTTTCACTCTCTACGTGAATGTCTGAATTGACTTTTGAAGAAATGGTTCTTACTCCGTGTTCTGAACAAGAAAAGATGACCTTTGGAAAAGACAGGCAGTGTATACCGCAGCATTACATGATAAATGCTATGATGTATGGGCCGGGGCCATTAAGGCCTGTTAGTGCCCTCAGGGCCCTGACAGTATGATGTATATGTGAATTTCCCATGTGCTTACTTTACTGTGCCAGCTTAGAGCTAAAAAAGAGTTGGATGGTTGAAAAATAGTATTTTCAATGACTCACCCGTTCCTTACAGATACAGTCCTAATCCTGCTTAATTTGTGTAGTTTACTAACTATATCTCTGAGCTGTTCTTCTAATTCGAACATTACATTTCTTATATGTACTGTTACAGACATGCAGGTCTCAACAGGATCAAAGCCCATAGCTAATTCATGAAATAGAGCTACATTTCAAGGAGATTTCTTCCTTTGATTTATTCCCTGCATCTTGTTTGACAAAAATGTTTTCACCTTGAATTCTACAAACAAAAGTGCTTAATGAGTGTATACAAATACATCTATTATTTCTATTACTTTGTTATTTTAAAAGTTCATATTGGATTCCTATCTCTCTAACATTCTCGTTTTCTGAATTTCTAGTGCCTTTTCAGTCTTTCCCTCTCTTCCCTGTCTGTGGTGTTTCTAGCTACATTGACATCAGTTTTATTTAAGATAAATGGAGGGACGTTTACCCTCCCTTTGGGAAGGAAGTCTCAGTCTCTATTTTAAAAATCAGACAGTGGCTAAAGAAAGTAAAATTGGAAAAGTACAACATTTCATTTAGCTTAATGTTATCTATTTATAAATATCAACTTTTTTGGTCAAAATAAGATACCGAAGAGAATGAAAGTGGAAGAGAAAAGACTAAAAAAAAACCAAAAACAAAAACAAAAAAAACCCCAACAAAGTAAAAATGTTGCCATTGAAACACTAATGCCTGAATTTGCCAGTGACCACTTTTGAGTATATTGCCATGCATATGCTGATTCTATTGTATGTACATAATAATAAGTTTAATTCACACACACATTCTTCTGCAAAAATGTGTCCATTCATACCAGAAATTATAAGAATCAATGCCAAAGTTTTGTATTTCTATCTTCAGTATTGTGATTCACATGAAGGATCACTTTATTTTCCTCTATTTCATCAAATTGTCAATCAGATCTACATTGAATTCCACATGGATAAATCAGATTATTCTCAAATTTTTTCAATTCTTTTATCAGTGCTTTATTTCACAATAAAATCTGACAACATAGTTTGTGGCAATAAATGGTAAAGGAAATTCTTCTAATACTATTTGAGAGAAAAATTCCTGAAATAAGAGAGGAGCAGAGATAGCCACAAGAACTGCATTGCCTTCTCACAGAAAAACAGTACAGAAAAAAGTTTGAAATGCACTTTGTTTTTTACACTACTGGAATTTTTTGCAACATTTTCTAAAGCTTCTGATGTTAAAATACACACAATTTTCTTGAAGATTAAAATACAAACATATAACACTGCAACATACAGTCTTGTAATAAGTGTAAAATAACAAAGAAAAATGGAATAGGTCTAAAACCATGAGACCCTGATGAGAGGAAAAGGAGAAGGCGGCAGAAAGGAAGGAAAGGTATATCTAACAGAAATGTGCTATTTTTTCAATGTGAGGAGTGTAGTTTTCAAACTATACAGGTTTGACTTCTCATTTTTCCATTTGATGAAAACTATAGTGGGGGTTTGCTCGTTTTCTTAAGGTCTACTATAGAAGCTCCAGCCCATTAATTCTGATCAGCGAGAGCTAGATCTAAAGACCAGATCCTCAAATGATAATAATGAGCATACCTTAACAAATGTAAATCATTAATTATTGTTTTTTTTCCCTACCAAAACGACTGAGAATGATCTCCTAATTATTTCTCAAACCTTTTTCCATGCATTTTCTAAGCTTTAGTTAGAGTTAGATACAACTTCTGAAGCTGAAGTCAGAGATGAAGTGTGTACAATAATGAATCCCCGAGCTAATTCTTTAGTTAAACAAGCGACTCAGAGGTGAAAATTATAGAAGTTTAGTCCCACTCCACCTCAGGCATTATTTGGCTTCATAACTTACTGAAGCTTTTTGGTTAAAAAAGTCAAGCTGCCACTGAAGCAATCTATCATCAAATAGAACTTCATGTAGAAAAAGTGATGAATACAGAAAACACTACATGATTAACATGTTAATCTGAATGTTCTAAGGACTAAAAATATTTTTATAAGATGAACTTCTCTTCAAGACAGGAAAATAAAAATATTATATATTTCTATACATTTCTAATATATAGATATATATTTCCAAGGGAAGTAAGAAGGCCTCAGGGACTCACTTGTGCTGAAAAGTTTGGTGTGTGGTCTGATGTTATATGGGATAATTTCAGCTTTACAACAAAAGGACACATGCAGAGACTTTTGGAATGCTTCTGGAATGCAAAAGCTGACTGTACATTTTTTTGAATCAAGTCTCAGTATTTTATTTCTTTTTTTCCCTCAAGCATTTTTTAATGAAGCGATATGCTTTCGTAACAGAGAGTCGATATGGAAGTAACAGTTGTCATTATTTATTAACTCAGTACTGAGGAATTTCTGTTCTTTGTCTGCATGATACCTCAAACAACAAAAGAACTCCGTTTAGCACACACTGTAGAATTTTCTTTTAGACTGTATGAATATCCTGCAGACCTAGTGTAAGGGGCATAGTGCAACAATTCTGAATGCCTCAGAAAAGGGCATGGATTGTTCACTTAAATTAACAGAGAAGACTAAGAAACTACAGGGATGTGGTGGGGGTGGTGAAAGCAAGCCGAAAGATGAGACAGTATAACTAACATTTTGAATTGAGTGAACATTCCTTCTCCGCAGTCTACCTGGTGATTCTTGTATGCCCCATGAGAATTATCAGTTCTCACCAGCTGGGCACCTAGGAGAGTAACATCTTACAGCTGTAGCAAATGTTCAGTGCTTCAGAGGGTGATGAGTGCTTTACCACCCTCCTTCCTCTTCAAGTTATATTATATATCAAGGAGGAATAAAAAAATTCCTGAAACATAGAATTGGTGTAATATAGGTATAATGCAAACAAGCATGCTTAACAAACATAGATAGATAAAAGGTTTTTCATTAATTGCAGGTTCACAGTCACATGGATCATGGTACAGGGAAATTCAGTAAATAATTTCTGCATTAAAATTATCCTCCTTTCCTGTGTTTATATTCAAGTGTATTTTACTGGTGTTGGAGAGAATCTGATTACCACATGGAACAACACTCACCTACAGTTTCTATAGCCACGAAGAACAACTTAGTGCAATGTTATTCTTTCTCTAAATGGCAATTAATTCAGAAAATTTTATTATTTTTTCCTGCTTAGAAATAGTATGTTAAGCAAAAATAGAAAGCAAGAGTCTAAGAAATTCTTTAAGGAATATACATTTTTGATCATACACTTTTTTTACGATGCATATGCTTTGCAAAATAAGAGTGCCTAGCAAATTATATACTCAATAATAACTGTCAAATGTCCCTAGTTCTTATTTCAAGACTAAGGGGATGTACTAATGTTAAATATGTTTTTGGTTCTGAGCAAATCATTCTTCTCTTCTGACAGTGTAATACTATTAGAGTAATATACCCCTGATGCGTAAGCTGCATCTAACTGAACACTGCTTATTACTGTCAAGCAAAGCAGAAGTCAAATATATGTAATTTGTTTCAGCTCTGTCATCTAACACAGTATGGAATACAAAGTTAGTGTCTAATGTGGAAAATGTAAATCGGACTATAAATAACTTTTAAAAAAGCAAGCATAATAAAAGTAATTTATGTATTGAACAAGTACAGAACTTGCATTAATATCACAGTGCTGTTAAGCAAATAAAAGAGAATCTAATTACATGGAAATATGCCATTTGCAGATAACTTTCTTCAGCTTTTTTATGTGAAGTTTGTAAAGGGGCATACAAAGCTGGCATAGCCACTTTATATGTCAAAACCTTACCATAATCTCTTTGTATGTTGGTGCAGTCATCAAAATCAATAAAATACAAATCACATTTCCATTTATTTTCTTTGAGGTAAGAAACACAGTTATATAAGCTATTCTTGAAGAGGAAACCTGGCTTACATAGTTACTGGTTAATCACCTCTGGTTAGGGACTTTTCACAGAGTCACAGAATGGTTAAGGACGGAAGGGAACTCTGGAGGTCTTTGTGTTCAAGCCCCCTGTTTAAGCAGGACCACCAACATCCAGTTGCCCAGAACCATGTCTAGATGGTTTTTCAATAACCCTAAGAAGGGAAATTCCACAACCTCCCTGGTCAATTTGTCCCAATGCCTAGTCACCCTCAAGTGAAAAACTGTTTCCTGATGTTCAGAGGGAAGCTCCCATGCTTCGCTTTGTGCTCCTTGTCTCTTGCCACTGAGCATTACTGAAAAGAGCCTGGCTGTGTCCTCTTTGCACCCTCCCTTGAGGTGTTTATATACATTGACAGGATCCCCCCCTGAGCCTTCTCTTCTCCAGGCTGAACAGTCCCAGCTCTCTCAGCCTTTCCTCACAGGAGACGAGCTCCAGTCACTTGATCATGTCAGTGGCCCTTGGCCAGTATATCCATGCCTGTCTTGTACTGGGGAGCCCAGAAATGGGCACAGCACACCAGTTGTGGCCTCACCAGTGCTGAGTAGAGGGGAAGGATCACCTCCCTCCATCTGCTGGCAACACTCCTCCTAATACAGCCCGGGATACCAATTGCCACCTTTGCCACAAGAGCACATTTCTGGCATGAGCAGGAGGTCAACCTGGTGTCCACCAGGATCCCCAAGTCCTTTTCTGCCATCTGCTTTCTAGATGGGTGACACCCAGCATATACTGGTACATGAACCTTTTCAGTTCTGGCAGTGGATGCTAACCTGGCCAGAGCCTGCAGATCTGAAACTATCAGAATCAAAAACACAGCAGTTGTAGTGACAGAAAAGTCAACACCTTCTTCCAACACCTGAGGACTGAAGAGCCAGACTGGGAATCCCCAGAGCTGGAGAAGAACACTGGGACAAGGGAAGCCCCTCCTGCAGCACAGGGTATGAGCTCCTCAGTGCTTACTCTGAGATAAAAGGGCCTACCAGGGCTTTAGGTAATCTGTACTGTCTGCTTTAGAAACCTGGAGAGTGTGGGGCTGCCATACAGGTTCTCAGATATCCAGGTGGGAAGCAAGACTTTAGTCCCAAGGTACCCAGATCGCAAGCTAGCCTTAGTAATAAGGTCCCAATGTACACACAGTTTCAGATTGCAGATGCTCTGGAATCCCTGCCAAGCAAGGAAAACTAACCTGCAATTTGGAAAACTGATATGTTTCTATGAACGATTTCAGCTTTTAATTGTTTTCTCACAGTATTCTTGACCAGCTCCAGTTATTCTTGTAAAATTTGCCCATCCACTCTTGACATTTAAACAAGTTTGATATTCAGCTTTAAACACTAGCTTCTGCATATTCACAGACTATACATTTAAGAAGCTTAATAGGTATTCCTTTATGACAATTAGCCATCACAATTATTGTATTGCACTTTGTAATTATGTCTTATAAATGCGATTGCATGTATTTACACTAGTTACACAATTACAGATAATTTCATGAATTATGGAAACACACAAAGAGTGACTAAGCTTTACTGAAAGAAAAGAAATAAGTAAATCTGCAAAATACAAATAGCCTTAAGAAAGAATTGAGAAAGTTAAAGGATTCTACCCAAAGTTTCGCAAATTATGCATTTCCTTCCAAAATACCTTAGTATAAACCAAACATTATATTAGCTGAATTCATGGTTTATTTGGCAAATACGAATTTACTGCACTTACTAAATCTAGTGAAATTCTTTTAGACAGAGTTTTCTTGCAGTCATATGCTCTGTTATGAACATATATAAATATATGGTCAAACACTCTGTTTAATTCTGTGAAAATTTCCTTGAAACTAATTACGTACCTATGTTCTAAGCACATATACAGTGATACTAAGTATGAAAATCTACTACTTCAAACCTTTAAAAGGAACTGAATACATAGTTGGAAAGCATAGAACTTATCATCACATGATGCAACTTTTCTACCCACTTGCATCTCCTGTAATTGATTGAGACTTTTCATAACAAACCAGAAGAGCGTGAAAAATACGACCAAAATGATCACGGTAGTATATCCTATACATTGAAAGTGACAACAATGACTATAGTGACAAATACTGTCATGAAAGTTTTTAAACTGGAAAAGAATGTGTTCACTGCCAGAACAAGAAAACACCAAATTATCAAGTTGTTGATCTCCTTTCTGAAGTGATTAAGAAAATAGCATGACGAAAATCAGAGAAGACCCTTCTCTGAACATCCAGGTTTTCTTTTCATGCATTTGTCTTAAGCCAACAAATTATTTGGTTAAAGCTACAAGACCACATAATGGCAAAAGGATATTATATACACCTACTGTCCTCCAACAGGACTTGAGGATATAAATGGATTTTAGTAAATTGAGCCCAAATTTTGCAAACATTGATGCATAGGCTTAATGTTTATTTATATTTATATTATTGTATTTATACTGCAAGATGTCCAACAGAAATGCTTAAAATGCTTTGTTTATTTAAGTTTATTTAATAATAAAAATATCTCACATAAGCATAACAGAAATCATTAGAATTTCCACATTTTGCAAATGGGTTAAGTAAGCATGAACATGGACATTATAGAAGCTTAGCAGACAGATAATAATTAATGAAGCTGTTACAGATAGTTCATATTTGATAATGTGCTTTGAAGGTGGTTTCATTTTATATTTAAATGTTATGTGCCACACCTGCAATGATTTTGATAGGGAGCAACTGTAGAGTAACACACCAGTGAGCCAGATCCTATGTGTATAACATACATGTTTTTATAAGACTAATGTATTTTTATGGTTGTGTGAAGTCAAAAAGATAACAGCAGCATATTCCATTATGCATGGAACTACACATTGTGTAGAAAACAACATTTTGAATCCTTTTAAAGATATTAGAGCACTGGGTGATTTCTAACGGTATGCTTACAGAAAAACAAACAATTAAAAACTTGTCTTTTAGTTTTTTAACAATTTGTCACCACACCACAGCATTCTGCATATGAGAAGCAAGGAGAGGTCAGGAAAAGTATTACAGATGTATTCAAAACATACAAACACCTGTAGGGAGTAGTACAAACTGTGCCATGAAAGGTTTAAAATTGGAAGAAGGAAAAAAAGTCATCACCGAAGAAATAAGGAAACTTACACGTGACGCACTATATTAGCAAAGAAAAAATCCAATTTGCAACAGAGGTCAATGGAAATTCACCAAAATAAATTGTCCAGAGACACTAATCCAGAAACAGAAAAGTTCTGCCAATTAATCTACTAATGCATGTCAAGTCTACTCATGAGTCTTGAAGGACTCAAGTAATTAGCTGTACCAAATAATCATCACCAAGCCTGGACAAGTACCTCCACTTCTGTTCCTTCATTCTATGCTGTATTTCAGTTCTTTAAGATCAGAGCTTTGTAGCTTAACTTAAATTGCCATTGCAGTCACCCCACACTGATTTATCATTTCAAGAACTCTTGATTCTATGTGATTCATTAACAACATCAGTCAATGTAGTAGTTAGACTTAAGCAACAAACATATGTGGCCTATTTTTCTTTAAATAAGTCAACTTAATGGATTATATCAAATATATTTCCTAACATAGTCTGAAAATGAAATTAGTAGTTGGCAATAATTTCTTTCTAAAGAAATGTTTATTTAATTGTTAGAGATTAATTATAATTTTTTATATCTGATCTTTTAGTTGTATTTTCCCCATATTAGCTTGAGTCTGAGGACTATAAACTGTGACCCTGCAATAGGACTTCAAGAAGGGATGGCATAAGATTACTCTGTAAGGCCTTAGCCATCTTACAATTAGTCAGTGGAAAACATACTCAAATAAACAGGGATCTTGCTATCAACACCCATGGAGGTTAATCGGATTTATACTTTCTGTGGCCAACAGAGTTCAGCTGTCACAAAGAGTCCAAGTCATCCAGCATGGAAAAATAACAGGTATAAGTTTTCATATGTGCTGAGATAGCAGAAATTTACATATAGAGGCTGAGGAGACAAAGAACAACAGGAGGGTGCTGATCAAATAGAAAGGCATTACAAAAGCGTTTAAGATCATCACAACCAATGGGCTTATGTTGGCTCTCACAAGAGGCTGTGCAGAAGCAGAATAATGGTGTTCACCAGACTATCACGGCATTCTCTTCAAATGGGAATGTCTTACTGCAGAAAACAGGAAAATAAAATATTGTTCGGTTCAAATTTTGCCTGACTTTAATAAATCATCAGCACTGTTGGCTGGGAATTCTCTAATGAAATATTTTTCTCCCTGCAAAGGCCTTCTGTTCTCTAAATAAGTCTTTCACCATAACGTATTGGCTGAAATTATCTTCTGACGGAACAAACAGGGTTTTGAGACAACACTGCCTATTAGATTTCTGCCCAAAACTCTACTGCCTGTCTCCCAGCTCTCATCCCTGATTCTTCTACCTATACAATTGCTGCTGAATTAGGAGCCCTGGGGCTTCACAAGTCCATGACTTTGAGTCAATCACATACTGAAGTCAGCTCTAGGCCAACAGTCATATACAGGCTCCTGACTGATATGTAGATAAAGTCCAGTTCAACAGTCACCCCAGATATATGGTTGGACTGCCTCAGGGTTGCCCTTGTTTCACTTCAGCTAATGAGCCAACTGTGACTGCTCACAAGTCTTTTGAATGCTAAGCAGCAATAGGAGGTCAGAATCAAACAACTCTCAGTAGAAGCCACTAAGTAGTCCTAGAGAAAATGTTTCACTTTGGAAGTGCACAAAATACGGTATAGTTTCATCTGTCAAAGATTTAAGATTTTGCTGTTCCTTCACAACTTCAGTAAAAAGAAAGTTTGAAAACACTAAAAATACTGTGCAATAGACTCAATTCCCTGGAAACTTCTAAGTGTTATTCTGGTGTTACAGACAAAATGCAAAAAAACATCCATGGTAGTAAAGAAAATCCAACCACCCATCGCCCACACCATACATAAACAGGATTCCAAGCCTGATTTACAAATAAAAAATGTAATCAAGTCTTAATATCACACTGAGATACAAACACTGGGACAAGGAGCTGGAAATAATACTGTCAGACTCCAGAAATAGCAAAAACGTGTTTAAGACTAGTAATTCAGTAGTTACCAGGCCACTGATAGCTAAAATGTCCAGACCACTCCTTCTACAGAATAGAGATCCTCACTGAATTGGGGATTTGGTTACCTTCTGCCATATGCATATGCATAATACCTGAACCAAGAAGCTCAACACAAAGAATGAAGGTCTTTGCTCCTCATGATGCTCTTGCCAGATATTCCATACTTCAGGTACAGAAATGTTAACTGTCTAATGTTGCATTCATGTTATGTTTGCAGTCAGCTAACTACTGTTGCAACTCAAAATCTTTTAAGAAAATGCCTTTTGAGAGAGTTCATTCATGTGTACGAGAAGTGAGGACTGATAAAACACCTTCAATTCCCCAGTATAAGTGGGGAAGAGATAGCATTTTGCATTACTCCTTTGGAAGGACAAAGACAAATGAAGCTTAATGTTTTCCTAAAGTGAATACAATGACAGGGCTGGAGGATCAGCTGATGCTATGACATCATGCTGGGTGAAGAACTGGCTGAAGGGCAGAGCTGAAACAGTCGTAGTGGGGCTACATCTGGCTGGTGACCAGTCACTACTGGTGTTCCTCAGGGTTCAGTGCTAGCACCAGTTCTGTTCAATATATTTACCACTGATGTTGATGCAGGATTGGAATGCACCATTAGCAAGTTTGCTGCTGATACCAAACTGGGAGGTGCTGTTGACCGTCTTGAGGGACAAGAGGCCTTGCAGACAGATCTAGATCCCTGAAGTGGTCAGGCAGTTGGACTAGATGGCGTTGTAGGTCCCTTCCAACTGAAATATTCTATTCTATTCTATTCTATTCTATTCTATTCTATTCTATTCTATTCTATTCAGAACCATTTGTTCATTTTTGCCAAGCTGTGCATCAAAGCATCACCTGTAGCACAGTGTATTCATGTACAATCCCAGAAGTGAGAGGGAATGAAAAATCTTTATGTTTTGTAGAAACCACATTACATTTGTAAATCTTTGTGGAAGAACAGAAAACAAAGTGGTGAGAAACTTCCATTGAACTAACTGCTAAGAGTTTGGTCACAAATACCACAATACTTTAAGGCTCCATCTTCGAAGAAATCCATACAACTGATTGTATGTCAAGAATTTTTGAAGTGATTTTTATTTTTCCCGTTGTTTTAATCTCTACAAAGCCCCTTGACTTGCATATCCAAGTATGTGACCAAGGTAGTCGCACTTAACTTTGGTGTCTCTTGTCTAACTAAAACTTAATAAGGAGTTTGAGAGGCCCTCCTGAACAACAACAACAACAAGATTTTAAAAAGTGCAGGAATGGTTTGTTATCCACTATGAAATGGCACCTAGAATTAGTGGGGGGAAAAAAAAAAAACCTTCCACCTGGAAATGTTTGCTAGACAATATTTTTCATAGGCTACAGAGAATTAAGTAATTCCAGCACCATACATAGTATGAGGCTTTTTTCCGCTCAATAAGAAATTGAATGAAAGTTCACGCATAAATTTTCAATCAGGAAGGAGATTAGCAATAAATGGCTACTTCTCCCCTTTAATTAAAAGTATTATTTCTCAGTGTTTTTATTCCAGCTGAATGAAACGTTGGTAATTCTGAAAATATTCCTACTATATTTTTTAATTCTTTCTAGAGCTAAAAGAATGAAGGATTAATGACCTGATTACTCTTTAATACCCAGTATCTCTGTCAAGGAAGTTATTTGATGCTACTAAATGTAGCACATATACACTAACATGCCAAGGATTTAGCATAAGTGTTAAAAAGCAGAAGATAAAAAGATAAAAATTTCTTAATAACACCATATTTTCAGAGGGAGAACTGCTGAATGGTATCATATAGCAGGTTGGTATCATATAGTACACAGTATAGAATCCTGACACAAAAGGCACAAGTCAGGGAAATAATCTGGCTAAAGCATAGATGTGAGATCACTGGTAGCTAATGGAAAGTCAGTCCTTTTGTCCTTTCTGTTACAACAAAGACAACGATGTATAAAATGAAACTAGATACACCTGAAGCAGTACATTCTAAATATAAAAAGCAGGTCACAACATACACCAGAGAACTGAAAGTATGATCCTCACCATCTTAACCTTTTCTGACTAACAGTAAAAAATTAGAGGAGTGAATGAAAGACATTCCTCCACCTAATACCCACTGACAGAAACAAGAACAGAACACTGCTCAGCTGTAAAGTATGACTTGTAGCAAACACAAAAAGAAGTGAAAAAAGATATATGAAAGGCTTGGCTACAGATATTAGCAGTGTTACAGATTATATTGCAGTAAACTAGGGTAGCGTTGCTTTGGCCATGACGGCCTAGCACCACAGGCAAGACAAGGTTTATCAGGAGGTAACAGCTTTTGTTAGATCTGCTGGTGTAATTGAAAAAAGAAGCAGACGGGCCTGAGAAGTTCTGTGCTGTTTCCAATCATACCAGTTGGAGTCTGATGAAAGAACCTGTCTGTCTCTACAGTCTTGTCTTGGGAAACTATTAGTTCACCAACTACAGACACATGGAGAATTGTTTCTGAAACCTGTCTCCTCCTGTATGATCTTAGAGATTGAGCTTATTTTAAAAGTATTCCTGGTGATTACTGAATTACCATGTCCCTGTATAGATCCGAAAAATGATAACTATGTTTTCAGAAATGTAATTCCAGTAACTTTTGACACAGGTTCTAAAAGTACAAAGAAATGTTTATAAACAATGGATCATTAATGAAAGCATACATAGGGCAGGTTTTATCTGAATGTACAGGTAGAAGTTCTCTCTGCTCTTTGCAGAGGTCTTTAAACTCAAATAGAGAACAAATTTTTGCTGCTGACCTGCTTTAACTGTTTTATCACACTTAGATTCAGAAGAAGGCACAGAGAGGTGGGCCCGAGCAAACCTTATAAAGTTCAACAAGGCCAAGTGCAAGGTCCTACACTTGGGTTGGGACAATCCTTGTTACCAATACAGGCTGGGGGATGATGTGATAGAGAGCAGCCCTGCAGAAAAGGACTTGGGGGTACTCATGGATGAAAAGCTGGACATGAGCCAACAATGTGTGCTTGTAGCCCAGAAGGCCAATCGCATCCTGGGCTGCATCAAAAGAACTGTGGCCAGCAGATCCAGGCTCTCGTGAGACCCCACCTAGTGTACCGTGTCCAGCTCTGGAGCCCTCAGCACAAGAAGGACATGGACCTGTTGGAGCTGGTCCAGAGGAGGGCCACGAAGATGCTCCGAGGGCTGGAGCACCTCTCCTATGAAGACAGGCTGAGAAAGTTGGGATTGTTCAGCCTGGAGAAGAGGAAGCTCCGGGGAGACCTTATAGTGGCCTTCCAGTACCTGAAGGGGGCCTACAGGAAAGCTGGGAAGGGGCTGTTTGCGAGGGCATGTAGCGATAGGATGAGGGGCAATGGTTTTAAACTAGAACAGGGCAGGTTTAGATTAGACATTAGGAAGAAGTTCTTTACAATGAGGGTGGTGAAACACTGGAACAATTTCCCCAGAGAGGTGGTGGAGGCCCCATCCCTGGAGACATTCAAGGCCAGGCTTGGTGAGGCTCTGAGCAACCTGATCTAGTTGAAGAAGTCCCTGCTCACTGCAGGGGGGTTGGACTAGATGACCTTTAAAGGTCCCTTCCAACCCAACCTATTCTATGATTCTATGATTAATACCTGAGGTATTTGCTGCCACAGAAGCATAAGAGATTCTTGAAGCTGCTCTGAAGCAGAAGCTGTAGAAAATACTAGTAGATAAAACAGATGAATGAAGTTTCAAGAAAAAAATCTCAAGTTATGTAGAACAGTAGTGAAATTACTTTTAAAAACTAAATGGATGCTCTGGAACCATGCAAAAGTGATTATACACTATTTTACACGTTGAAAAATTTTAAAAAAATGCATATATAATCCCAATAATATTCAACAGTCCTAATAATAGTCAACTATGGGCCATAAATAGTGTTTCTGTAATATTAACTGAAGGAGAACTAGGTCACTAAATTAAAAATAATTAAGCAAGTACAGAAATGGTTGCCTTGAAACAGGCATCATGTTAAATAACAGGCTGTCAGGAGACAAATCTATGATAGCATTTAAGGACATGACAATAAAATGACTGTATAGCCAAAGCTCACTTATAATTGCCAAATTGAGTTATTCAATTATTGATGCAACAACAGTCACTGTCGGTTTATTTTTCCCTCAGCTGTCACTCTCTTAACAGAAGTAAGGATGAGGGAGATTGACCTCTGCCATCTTTTCAACTCTTCATGTGGTAGGAAGACATTATCCAAGAATAATTACAATGTTTTGCAAAAATCATTCCATTAAGGAATCAAATATTTCTGTTTGTTCTCCATAGAAAAAAGTATACACAGGAGAAGATTGCTAAGGAATTACTTACAGCACCTTTCCTTACTGCAACAGAAAATAATGTGTTACTGCAAACTTTTTACTACGTTTTCCTGTTTTCTGAGGTGAAATCACTATTTCCAGATTATATATTGTTTGTGGTATGAGTGCCATAAAATATATATTTAACATCAGTCACATATATACTTATTTAAACTTCAATTTGAAGTGCCAACTTCATGTTAAGTGTGCATAAAAAATTACTTGATCAGAAATCTAGTGTTTATCACTTTACTCATTTTTAGCATTGTGTTATCTGTATTTCAGATATCCAACAAAAATAAGGGCGGGGGAGGGGGGATGTTCCCATTTATTTAGAATAGGTATCTACCTCATTTTCTATAACTTCTTATTTTAACCAATATTTAAAACTTATAATTTTCACATATTGTTCAAATAATGTTAATTATCTAATTCTGTCCCACTCAGACAAACTTATCTTCACAAGATTAAGATAAATTAAGATGGAAGTCAGGCTCATTGTACCCAAACATTATATACACTCATGACTTGGATATTGTCTTATACAGGTTTTTAAATTAATCGAAGATTTAAGAAATGAAACACTGATTCCAATGGCCTGTGTTCAGAATAATACTGATCAATGACCCAGTCAGAGTAGAAAGGATTCCGCAAAAAGGACCCAGTGCCTAAAGTGCCTTCATTGTCTTGCTGGATCAATATCTGAACCATCCATTAAAGTCCAGTACTGCTAGGTAGAAACTGCAAGTCATTATAATCTGAAGGCTATTTAATGAGCGATATGGAGCTGATAGAATATCTCAGTGCCCAGTAGCTGTGTTGCAAGTATCTATATAACAAAAGTCATCGTCACAATTGGCATTTGTACAGCTATTCCAAGACAGACATTGGCTAAGAATGAAATATACGGATGCTGGAGGCTTTTAGCTGCAGCAGATAGTTTTTCCTTAAAAAGTCCCATCTCACTGTGATTAACATGATCAATCTACTATAAATGATTGATACTACATTAGCTACCAAAATGTCTAAATCCATTTGTTCTTAATGCTTTACCTTCACAAGGTGATCCTTATGTGAACAAAAAGAAAAATCAATCAGATAGCATGGAAAATCACCAGTCATTTCTATCCATGATGTAACTTCCTAGGGAAACACAAAACCAATAATTTTCAGAGTAATTGCTGAACATGAAATTCACTCACACAAGCTATATAATGTTCCTTCCTTATGAAGGATCTCCAAAAGCACATATGGAACTGACCCTAACTATTGACTATCAGACTACAGAATGTGCGTCTGTTTTATCACTTAAAAATATTTATGGCATGCGATTTTGTCATGTTGCCTGATCATTGCCTGATTTCTGTGGGAATGTATTTAGGGGAAAACAGACACATACTGAACCAGCCATACAAGGAAGCAGATGGACTGTAGGCCTCGTCCTTGAAGTCTCCTTGAAGGGGATAAAACAGGAACAAGAGCGATTGCTTCAGAGCAGAATGCGGAACCAAGGCAAGAAGAGCCAGAGCAGAAGATTTAGAAACAGGAACTTAAGAAGTCAATCAGCAGAGCGACGAGTTCGCGTTATCAGCGTGTGTTTTTGCCTATTAACCAATTAGCTTATGCGTAGATGCGTTAGGGATAGAAAATTGTATAAAAGGGACAGCATGATTTTAATAAAGGGTCTTCTGTATGATTCACATTGAACCGCGTGAAGTCCAGTTTCTCTCCTCAGATTTCCACAAAGTTAAAATATTGTAGCACAAAAGCATTCATACTTTTAATGACAAATCCAGGGAAAGGATAACAGTGATGGCAATCAACATGACCAACACCATATGAATATTATTTACTTAGATTGAAGATTGTATGAATTTCAGCCATTTGACGCTTAGTACATTAAAAATTTATGAGAATATATGTATCATTGTATTAAATAGTCCATATTCCAGTACATCAGAAACTATTTCATCCATGGCCTGTGTTAGTTTATACTGTCTTCTGATGCTCAGGTTTTCTAAATCTGTAAATAGCAACAGCAGTTGCAGAAAGATTGGTTATGCATTAGCCGACAGAACAGGTTTCAAGTCACCATAGGAAACCATGACACTTTTAGACTGGGGTACAAAGATTATAGCTGTGTACAGTAAATAAACAAACAAACCCAACCAAAACCAAGAAGTGGTAAGAGCATTTAGAACATACTTTGTATACGTTGTGCATTTCTTACAAATCCAGCAGAAGTCCCTTTATATGATATATAGCCTGTTGAAATCTGGTTAGGAAATACCAATTAAAATGAAAATGTTGGATCTGTCAAATCTCCCAGACTTCTTCAGGCACAGTGGATTTTCAAATTTAGAATCCCTGTGGCACAAT
The DNA here is from genome assembly GCA_013398915.1 of Dromas ardeola. Taxonomy (NCBI): domain Eukaryota; kingdom Metazoa; phylum Chordata; class Aves; order Charadriiformes; family Dromadidae; genus Dromas; species Dromas ardeola. The sequence goes on from VYZM01006817.1 coordinate 25,043, forward strand.
GTTCACATTACTGAGGAGTTATACAGAGACCAGCTTTATATTAGTTTTTCTGTTCAGTTTCAAACCAATTCAGATACTTGAATAGAACTAAGATAGACTTGGGAAAAATCCATACAATTAAAGTATGAGCATGAGACCTACAAGAACAGATCAGGATTCTGCTTTTTTTTTAGTAGTTGAGAAGGGAGGGGAAATAAAAGTGGAAGTAGAGCACCTTGCTTTCAGAAGAAAAACTTCTTTACCATAATTCATGTAACAACAAGATATTTGTAGGTGTTAACAGTTAAAGAGTTAATAGTTGGCCATGTAATACAGTTTGGATGAGGGATTTTGCTAAATAATGTACAGATGCCTGGAACACACATTCACGTTTTGTTTTAGGTGGATGAGATTAGCAAAAGGGTGGGTTCAACACAGCCCAGGTAATACCAAAACATACAACTAAACTGAGAATATAAAATGAGGTAACACAGAGGAAAAGATTCTGAATTCTAGAAGACTGAAGATACATGGACATCTACTATATTGCCAGGCAAAAGAAGTGTCAGATGAAGAAGTGTCACTAGATGATCTTTAAAGTCCCTTCCAACCCAAACCATTCTGTGATTCCATTCTATGATTCTATGTGGTGATTTAACAGCCTAATTAGCTATTGAACACTTTTGGAGTGACATTAATATTTTATATTTCAAAAGCTAACACGATTCATATATGATCTTATAAAACCACACAGTTCCAGTATAACATATACCCCTAAAAAGGAAATCACACAGGGAAGCCTCCCTTTTGTCATCGTAAATCTCAGCCATCACGAGCGTCTCAGTCTACAATTACCCAACTAGAGGCTCTGCTGAGAACTTAAAAAAATAAAAGTTTTCAGGTGACTTTTATTATTCTAAGCCACCTTCTCTTCTGCTTTGGAATTGTTGAGGTACTCCATATTGGTAATCTAAGTCTTGGCTAATTTGCCAGTTCAAATTTTTCTTTGATAAAGTTATGAATAGGAACCGAATTTAACCCTTTCACATTAGGGCTCTAAATTGAAAATACTGGAAAGTAGGACGGATTACCTTGTAAACGTCAGCTTAGTGAAATTTCCAACATTAATTTCTGTTACAGCAATGAGTTATGTTTTCCGATTATACTGTTAAGCCTGTCTCCATATTTTGGAGTTTTCCATAGTTTGGAGTTTTGAAACTTGCTATAGCAAGTGTTGCTTCATAAAAACAAAATAAAGCAATCATGATGCATATAATCCTGAAGAATCAGTTTTAGCAGAGATTATAGATTCCATAAACCATCTTGGCCCAAAAGATGATTACTAAGCCACTATTAAAGATTTTATTATTTCTTTTTTTTTTGCTAGAAAATCTCAAGCAGCCTTTTTTTCCTGAAGGGACAGAATGTTCTTGGTTATTTTCTCCTGTTTCCTCTCCCATTTAAAATCCCCTTCTGATCACAAGGAAGACAACAGCAAAAATCCTGACTGCAAACTGTTTAGTCCTACTGTTTATTCTACTCATGATTAGAAACGATTTTAAAAGAGATAAGCAGAAAAATTATTTATAAAGCAAGAATAAAAAATTCTGATCATGCAAAGTAACTTTTAATCTAACTGGTAGAACAGAAATAAGTATGAGTGTAATCTGCATACCACTTAAAACTGTAAATTGATTGAGACAGAATTAAAGATGTACAAAAATCTTAAACAGCACAGTTTAAAATCAGTAGAGAAATTTGATACAGAACAGATGATAGAAATGTGAAACATAAAAAGAACAAATACAGAGTAAACGTCAAGAAGCGCTTCTAAACACAGTTGGCTAACATTCTTTTGGATAGCCTAAAGGGCAAGTTTGTTGAGAGAAATGCCGCAGTGCAATCAATTAGAATTAGAAGGAAATGATGTATCAAAATGGGTAAACTTCAGTAGACTAAAGAGCACTCATGCCCAATCATTTTTCCACCATTATGAATTGGAAATACAATACATAAAAAGGCAAACTCACCTTCACAAAATTCCAGAATTCTGGATTTCTTTTGCCTATTATGTTGCTATGAGAAATCAGTTCTGCTGATTAACTTTCAAATGTCTTTACAAGATGCAAATACTGAGTTTGAAAGCAAAAGTCTGTACTGCAGCAACAAAGACAATTACAGTAGATATAAACAGGAGTGCAAGAAAGGAGAGAATGCTCATGAAGTTGCAGGTACAGCACAATATAAAGCACTATGTGTGCTAGCATGCATACATATACATACCTTGAATTTTTAGAAAGTCAGTTTATTTAAAATTCCTTTTTTTCCAAAACTGAGGCTGTCAGGGAGAATGAATTATGAAATTCTCTCCAGAGCATATGGTGTCTTGGTGGTGGTGTTATCAGTCACTGAATGATACTACTGAGACAAACTATCTTTTGAAATTCCCCTCCACACAGTGAAACCACATCAAAGTTTCATTTTCCAACTATTGTCAACAAATTTGTACATATGCTATAATAATGTAATATATAATAATATAATATATACATAAAATAATATCAGATTTCACTGTGTAATGACCGTACAAAAATGCTCATTTTATCCCCACTTCAAGATGATGTGCTTTGAAGTACGAATTTTGAATAGAGTGGTATTTCTTTCCTAATTTTAGCTGCCAAGAATTATTGCCGTTGTACTAGATTCTGCAATTGAACTCGCATTAAATTTTAAACAAAGTTTAAGTTTGAATGACAAGGATATTTTAATTTGCATTGGCTTTAATGTTACCATCACATGTGGTCAGCAATATTCACTGCAAAAAATATAAAATCATAAACAGAAAAATTATCTCTAGCAAAATTGTCTCCAGCAAAATTAATTAAAACTTTTCCATTACCAATAGGTAATGGTAGTAATTCGCAATTAGACAGTTTGACCTTATTTAGATATCATCTTATGAAGCACGTAACATAGTTTCTTCCAATTCAATAAAAAGCATTAAACATGATTTCACCATTGTTCTAGTTACTACTATATTATAGTTATCAAATGTAGGACTTTTAAAGAAAACCTTGTAAAAACTTTTAGAATAAGTCCCTTTTATTTACCAATAAAATATATAATTTTCAACTTTTTATACCTGACAACACTGCTCCTGAACCCTTTGTTGAAGACTGTAATGGTTTGAAAACTGAAATTACTATTATATTTCAGTAATGAAAGACCACCTATTTCAGTGTAGAAAGGAGCTTATAAATAGAGAAAAATGAAGGCCTTATCCACATAGATGAATTCAACTTTAAGAAAAAAGGGGCATGACTTCCAGCTACATTGGAAATACAAACAAAGCCCCGTAATAACTTATTTGAGAAAAAAAAAAAAATTTAGTCTGTAGAATTTTCTTGAAAAACCTAACACATTAACATTAAACCCAGACAAATCAATAAATAGTCATATACATGACATTTTAATTTGAAGATAAATTAATGACGTACTTTGGAATGGACTACTTTAACTATTCTGAAAGCAAGAATTTCACTGATTACCAATTTATTTCATTTTTTTTAGGATGGTAGATATTGTATGTTCCTTTATAATTTTATAAAGAATGCAACAAAAAAACCAACTTTTAGAAAGTATTTTGTCTACTTACTGTTTAACATTAATTCCACTATTTTTCTTCTATTTATTTTCTTCTAATTAGTTTTGTAAAGAAATATGCCAAGCACTGTTATCTTGTTCCTAGAAAATGTACAAAAATAAAGTTTAACTGATAGCACTTTTTGGATTCACCCAATGCCTAAATACTCACAAAATTAATCTGCATTAATCATTACCTAAAGACATTCATCTACAGACGCAGTACATAAAAATACCTTAAGTCTGTAAAGCCATGCATAAGAAAATTAAGAAATGCTGAGTCACAGTTTTTAATTCAGCATTATGATGTAAAGATAATCAGCACACACACAAGGAGAGTTGCTCCGTCAGTGCAAAACCTGCCATTTTCTAGGTTTCAAGTGCTTCAGTTTGTGACCTTCATGATAAACACTGAATGAAGGCTTCCTATACTAACTCTTCCATTACTTCATTAAGGACAATGTAACTTATATTCAGCATAACACTTTTCACAGCAAAAAGATTTGACCCATTTCGCTAATAGATCACAAATGTCCGTTGTGTAGCTACAAGAATGGCTACCAGAGGCAGTGAAAGATTTTGACATAGAAAGCAATGGGTTAGATCAAGAGATGTTAAGTTTCAAGACATATGGGATGATCATAAGGATGTTGTCCTGTTTGGTCAATGATGAAGAGAAAAAGGGGATTTTCTTGTCCCAGTACAGAAAAAAGTTACATAAAGAAATCATGGCTAAAGTGGAAGTTGTGAAGAGAAGGCCAAGCTGAGTTTTCCTCAGTTCTTGTACAACAGGCAGCACTTCATTCCAGTGATACACAATATATACTGAAATGCAAAACTGCTCGAGCAATTTATTTTACTTTTCAGAAAAAGCCCACTGAATCTAAGAATAAACAAATTATTTTGGCAACTTCACACTGTCTTTTTCCCTGGAGAGAAAAAAAGAGAACATTTTTGAATGCACTGAACTCAGGTTAGCTGATTTTTAACTTCACAGAACCCAGAAAAAGTAATTTTATATCAGAGATTTACTTCTGATAAATATCAGACACTAATACCAACAAGGTGATAATATTCCTTAAAAATACAACTCAAATAATTCTAAATAATATGAAGTTGTATTTAAACCACATACTACAAGTAAATACTAGCTCTTTCTATCTTACTTTGCCACCAAGATTGATTAAGCATAGAATTACTTTAAATAGATGAAATATTGATTTGTATTAATAAGTCACGCAAACTTATATTGGTTTGAAATTTCTTTGCAAATTATTTACAAATGTCTAACAACTAGAGGTTCAAGTTATGCTAGTATAATAATTTGCTATCTTATTCATGCAGAAGACAATTATTAATTACTTCCATTACTGCAGTTAAAATAGAATCATAGAATAGTTTCAGTTGGAAGGGACCTTTAAAAGTCACCTAGTCCAACCCCCCTGCAATGAACAGGGACACCTTCAATTAGATCAGGTTGCTCAAAGTCCCGTCCAACCTGACTTTGAATGTTTCCAGGGATGGGCCGTCTACCACCTCTGTGGGCAACCTGTTCCAGTGCCTCACCACCCTCATTACAAAAAATGTCTTCCTTATATCTAGTCTAAATCTACCATCTTTTAGTTTAAAACTATTACCTCTTACCCTATCACAACAGGCCCTACTAAAAAGTTATAAGGTCTCCCTAAAGTCTTCTCTTCTCCAGGCTGAACAACCCCAACTCTCTCAGCCTGTCCTCATAGGAGAGGTGCTCCAGCCCTCTGATCATCTTCATGGCCATTCTCTAGACTTGCTCCAACAGGTCACATCCTCCTTATGGCTGGTTCTTGGCTCCAAAAGTTGCACCAAATGGTGCAAAACTAACACAAACAATCTGGGGTGTTTTTTTTAATGGATCGATAGTTTAGATATTTCAATAAATTTTGCAGAAAGAATAATTGTCACATTTCTACACAACTATGAAAACTGAAATCAAAATGCACACTGAGAAAGTAATTTTTAAGAAAACATTTATATAAATATGGACTTTTCAATGTTTGATTTGATGGCTATTGTTTTGGGTAGCAAATTAAAGTCATACATAATTCATTTTGATGGCTCCTATGAAAACTGAAGAAAAATAAAAGGAAGAATTTTTTAAGTGAATCTACTTCCAGAAAGAAATATAATATTGCTAAGTTTAATTTTGATTGTCCTAGGGTGCCTAAGAATTCAGTGCAATCAGATGGATAACCTTTAATCCCAGTGCTTAAAGTAAATTCAGTCTTCTGTGTGAAATATGTCAAACACGTAACAGGGTTTTTTTACATAACTGTTCTTCCTTCTCAGTATTATCTTTTAGTATTCAGCATATATGAATATTTTTTTTAAATCAGAAAATATTATTTTTAAGAATTATGTATATGAACCTTATTCATATATTAAAGTTAGCATTTAGACCTATTTAGTGTTGAACACGGAATAATCTCAAACACAAGTGACTTCAGAGCTCAGTTCTCCATTGGAAATTGTTTTTCTCACTCTGAAAAATCAGAACATGCATATTGGCAAATATTGCACATAACATTTGTCTTTCTACATTTTTATTTAACAGGCAGCCACATGTGTGGCTATCCTCAATATCTTCTATCTTGAAGATAGAAAGAACTGCTTTTACAGAGAAAATCCTGGAGTGAAGGTTCAGATCTTGCAAAAATTTCTTTGTGTGACTTCTTTAGCATCTTATCCTCTCTTTTACAAATAATCATGTCTGGTTCCATGCTTAAGGGGTAAAACAAAAATGAAGTCAGTGACTTAAAACAACACCTATATAATATACCAACTTACTAAAAAATAAAAGAATGGTAGATTCAAATACGTTGTACAAATTATATTTTTAATTAAGAACTATATTACATGCATTTTACTGCTGTTCATATTCTTCAAGGTTATTTGAAAATGACTAGTTGTCATAGCAACTCAACTTTCACAGACACTGGCCTAAGTTTCCATCAGGAGGATTAGGAGTCTAGCATGGAATCAGCGTAAACTAAGAGAAGTATCAAGGAATGACTCAGGTTCAAAATTTCCAAACACAAAGGTCCGAATTCTCATCAAATCTTTGACTTCTACAAAATTCAAAATGTGAGGTAAAGACAGCATTGCATTGCCTTGTTATTTGATTTTACTACTATCACAGGCTGTTCTGAGTCTTTTTTCAGGAAGTCCGTTTTTTCTGCAACTGAAAGCACTGAATCAGGAACACAAACCTTAAAAGGAAAGAAGGAACATTCTCAAATCAAAGAAGGCTGTACCCAAGGAAAACATGCATGTGTTTAACATGTAAGGGGACTAAAAAAAACACCACGGCATTTAAAACTTACAGAGGAAACCACAGCTGGTTATTACATCAAGTGTTGCGATAACCCTGAGTACTTACCAGTACCTCTCTTTAGAGAAAATAAAAATTAAAAATCTTAGAAAATGCCTCTTCCTTCTGCCCACATCTTCTCCCTCTATTTTTAATGCCAGAAGGTGACTTTTTAAGGAAATTTTGTTATGTAGTTATTTCATTTTCTGGACTTTATAAAGTAGCACCTTTTCAACATAGGAACAGACAGTTACTTATGGTAAATGACGAAATTTTACTTTTCTGTACATAATGTTATTTCTCCGAAAATCTAACTTGGTCTCCATTTTCTTCATCTATATACTTTTTTCAACATTAAACCTCTTTCCCTCATTTACGTTCACTGTTTTGTGCTAGCCAGCAAGATTGTCAGGTGAATTCTTAAATGAGCAGTTATTTGATTTTACATTTGAGCATTTTGCTGCAATTTTCCTGCCCCAAAAAAGGTTCAAGCAAGCTAGTTACCTTGTAAGTTCAACTCAGAACAACAGAGAAATAAAAGAATTAGATCAATATTTTAATAGGTAATATCATGCTGTGTAAAAGAACACTTAGGAGCAATTAACAAAAGTCACAGCAAGATTAAGTGCATAAAGAATCATGAATTTGTTTACATGTTGCTTGTTTTTATGAGATGCACTGTATAAGTGGTTGCATTGTGCAACTGACATCATAACTGGAAAAAAAATATATCCTGAAGTTACTGATTTTTGAGTTAAAATATTAGTGATTAAATTATTCATCCTCAGCTATACCCAACTGCATGCTGGATATACCCAAACTAGTTGTTTGGATAAACCCAACTAGTTTAAAATGGACATATAACTCGTTGCAGTCGATAGAAATTTCTGCAGACAACCAGTTAGTCAAATAGAAGTCTAACTTACATTTCTCAAAACGTTCTCCCAGGAGAACAGAGTGCATCTTATTGAAAAACAAGACAGGCTTATATTTTTCACAAGTGCTTATGTATTTTGTAAGAAAGAAACTCCTTACTGCTTAGTATTTCCACTCAAGATCTGCACTGACAAATTAATAGATGCATAAATGTTAGCCTGTCAGTACACACTGGTTACCTCACTCCTGTGTGAACAAATGCATCACCACCATTCCCAAGAAATAAAATCTCACAAATACATTAAAAGTCCTACTCAAAAGAGCAGCCCTGTCTTCTCCCACAACACATAGAGCATTACTGGTTATTTTGGTTGTTTTTTCTAGGGAAGCAGCACCAGGGATCCTAGGAAAGAGTGATCGTCAGTGTGCTCACCAGCACACCCATCCAGACCATCTTCTGTAAATGAACAGCTGAGAGAGCTGAAGGGGAAAAGGCAGTCTCAGCCTCTGTCTGTGCTTCTGCCAGATTCATGTGGAATGCTGTGAGAGGCTTCAACGAGAAAGCTGATTCAGAAGTAGTGAGAAGATTTTAACTTTCTCTTAATGATTTATAACAAAACACTGACATCTTTCCTGTCTGAACAAAAGCGCTGAATTGCTGTATACTTTTTAAATAAGCATCTGATACAATCTTTTTTGAGGAAAAAGCTAGCTCCAAATCACTGAAGGAATTGAAGTGAAGGTACCACTTCAGTTAGCTTACTATGTCTATAACACTCTCAGTTGCTTTTTCTTTGGATCAGCCCAAGAAAACAGCGATTTGACAAGAACTAAGTAAAATTGCTATTAATTTCATGTTACTAAAAAAAATATTACTGTATTTTTGGTGCCTGGAAATTACTAGAGACAAAAAAAACCCACAGGTAAATTTTACATATGCTAGGGTAAATACACTGGTTTTGATGAACAACCAAATTTAGAAAACCATGCATCCTGGTGCACAGAACTGAACTCCATCAGTTTGTAAATTTAACTCGAACACTTAAATATTGTGTTAAAAAACATATTGCATATGATCCAGAATCTATAATAATATAATCCAGGTAGGACTCTTCTGCTAGATTTAAACTCATCTGTAACATTCCTGGAGTTGACAAATGAGTAGCGTGCGTTCCCCGAGACTGTAATATGTGTGTTTTTCCTTCTGAGTGTGTAGTGGCCATCCATTATATGACAAGGCAACAATAAACATGGGAATAGCCAATGACCCTTAGCAACCTTAGAAGCAAAGCACTCAGATGAGCATATACTTTGTCCTTAACTAGATGTATTCCTGGAGTAATGCAGCTACATGGAAACATTACTTATTTATAGCAGAAAGTAACTACAAGGCAATAAAGTGATATAGAGAAGCAAGAACACAAAGATGGGAAAGAGAGAAAGAAACATTTAAGGTAAGCTTTGAAGAGTGCACGTCAGCTCACCAGGAGGGAAGAATTTTGGACAGATCAGGGACATCAGACGAAAGGATCAAAATACATTAAAAATATAAAACCAGCAAAAATATATATTTCCAAAGTTTTTTTTTCCAGTCAGTTCTTTTCACAGAGTTCCTTTAAAAAAAGTCATGTTAAATGCCTGAATTAAATAATTGCATAATGTATGTAGCAAATCAGAAATACAAATTTTTAAAACGCTTTTGATAGGCCACAATTCTCAAGCCAGTATGTTGTATGTATACCTTTAATTATATATTCAGAAACATTAAAGAGAAGCTTGAATGTCAGTAGTGCTGAAATATGGGCATAGCAGTAGAATTTAGCAAAACAGACCCGTCAAATACTATGCCAAACACCTACTAGTAAAAAAACACTTGCATAAACTATTGAACAAATATACTTGTATAACATTTCATTAAAAATGACAGATTTATCTGCAACTATATTTGAAAGTATAAAGTTTGAATACCTCTTTTTGGAAAATTACTGTGAAAGTCATCAACCTTCCTAAGCAAATATCCACCTGCAGCCCACGGAGTACACCACACCAGAGCAGGTGTATGCCCGAAGGAGGCTGTGACACCATGCTCCTGGCAGGACCTGTGTACCCCATGGAGAGAGGAGCCCACATTGGACCAGGTTTGCTGGCAGGACTTGTGACCCTCTGGGGGACCCACGCTGGAGCAGTCTGTTCCTGAAGGACTGCACTCCATGAAAAGGACCCGCACTGGAACATTTCATGAAGAACTGCAGCCTGTGGGAAGGACTCACGCTGGAGAAGTTCATGGAGCACTGTCTCCTGTGGGAGGGGTCCTACAATGCAGTAGGGGAAGAGTGTGAGCAGTCCTCCCGTTGAGAAGGGAGGAGCAGCAGAAACTGACAAAAACCCCCATTCCCAGTCCCTCTGCACCACTCAGGGGGAGAAGGTAGAGAAAATTGTGAGTGAATTTGAGCCTGGGAAGAAGGGAGAGGTGGGGGGAAGGTGTTTTAAGATTTAGGGTTTTTTTCTCAGTACCCTACTCTGATTTGATTGGTAATAAATTAAATTAATTTCCCCGAGTTGAGTCTATTTTACCTGTGATGGTAACTGGTGAGTGATCTCCCTGTCCTTATCTTGATGCACGAGCCTTTCATTATATTTTCTCTCCCCTTGCCCAGCTGAGGAGGGGAGTGAGAGGGTAGCTTCGGTGGGCAGCTGGCATCCAGCCAGGGTTAACACACCACAATATGTAACAAAGTAGACATAATAACTATTTATCGAAAGAAAATTAAAGAATATTTCCCAGATTGTATTAAACAAAATTAAAATATCACTTGACTATGTACTTTCTGGGAATATTTCACATGGATTTCCTTGTACTAAGAAATTAAGATTCTCCAAAACTGTGGTTTGCTTTTTATTTAGGAACATATAATTTTTGGCAATGAACTAATATATGAACTTATTATATAATGCATATATTATATAATACATTATATAATCAAATTAATTTGAAAAATATTAGACTAATGTAAAATTAGGACTTGATTAATGTAAAATTAATGTTTTTCCCCTCAGTTTTTTTCTCTAAGTCTTTTTGACAAGAAGATGGATAGTTCAGATTGCTGTGGATCTGAACACATTTATCTGAACACTTTCATCACTGAAGATGATATATTCCCACCCAACATTCTCCCAATGACAATTGGATAAACAATTGTTTATGAGTATCTTTATGTTCAATCAAGTAAGCGTAAGGAGTGTAATCTTACTCCCAAGAACTTCATTGACTCCAGCTTTGACAATTCACAATCCAGCTCTTGTACTCATGAATTCAGCATGCTCATACATGTGTGTAACTACTACTTAATCCCGAAGTTACTTAGGCAGAACGTACTTGTGCAGCTTTATATTCTTTTATGTTATACTAGGATAGCACTTATACTACATTTTCCTGAGTTATCCTAACATTTTCTCATCATTTCTTAAAAAGGCTGCCACTGTCCCCCCATTCCCCCCAATATATATACATATATTGGCTACCACTCCCCCCTATATATATATACACACACACACACACATTTAACAATGCATCAGTGTACCCTATTGTATTTTTCCTTTACTGGAATGGTTATATGGAAATATTGTGAAGCAAGAGAGAAGGGCTTTAAATAGGAACAAGCTAAGCAAAGAAAAAGCCATTAGATATTCCCTCATATTCATGGAATAAAAAGACAGATCCCTTGGTAAATCCAGTCTAAATGTGAGAACTCATTAAATCTTCAATGAGCAATTGTTATTGTAAGAACTTTGCATCAATAATTAAATCAATTTGTGATTTAAGAGAAAAAAAATCAACTGAATTTTAATGTATTGTGTATATATTTAACAATGGCTAATAGAGACAGATGTTAGTAGATAACATAACAGATGCTAAATGATTCTTTTTTTTTATAAGACATTTATAAAAGACAAACAAAATTAAATGTCAAAATGATAGAGCTACTCTCAGTTCAGAGATACAAGCCTCCCTAAACTCATTAAACTGGAAACAACAGCCAGAACAGGTGTTCATATAAGTGGCATTTAAGTTCACATTACTGAAAAAAAAATAGTACTTTTTCACATACTCAAATGTTCCAGTATGTCTGTTGTTTTCATCTTAAAACTCAAATGTGTGTGACATTCTGTGGGCTATTTTGTACTAGACCATTTATCTCGATCTGCAAGTAGTTGATGTTCCAGCTTCTTATCTATTTTTTATTTAGATACTAAGTTCAAAAGTATCAATGTACCATCAGTAATAACACCCCCTCACCCCAGTGGTGAGTAAGAAAATTATAAATAATATTGATAGGTCTTTAGTTTCTGCTTTGTTCCATAGATCTCATTCTGTAGTTTTAGGCCCAAATATCCCATAAAATATAAAAACCTCTAGGTTTGGGAATACATCAAGGGATCATCTGCCCCTACACTGAGCCACAGACATATTTAACTGGGTAATTGATTAAGTTCTCTTTATAGCAAAGGAAGTTCTTCTTAACGGTATGTGGGTTATTTAGGTCAACAGCTCAGCCGGATCAAAAATTAAAAAAATCTAACAGCAAAGGATTTAGTTTTTATTAAATAGAACATTTTTATTTGACAAGTTAAGATTGGAATAGAAAATAGGTTTGTTAGTGCATGAGAACTAAAAAAAAATGGTGTAATAAGCAAAAGATGAACTGAAAGAACTGATTACACAAAACAGTTTGTATTTACTCTAGCTAATGAATCTACATTGACAATTCAATTTTTAGTTGCTCAATAGTAAACAGTTTAAATGATTTCTTATCATTAAAAATAAATAAAATAAAGGAGAAAATATTTTAAAATATATATTGTCTGCTTGAAACCAGGAATTTTTTATTAAACAGTACAATAAAACCCCCGCAACTTCTGGTTCACAAAACTTAACGTTTTTCCTGACCAAAAGGGTAGTTTTGATCAGGAACATTTTCCAGGTGCCAAATAAAATTTTGAAAGAGAAAAAAAAAAGTTATATAAACAATTATGACACTCACCTATACATGCAGAAAGAATTTTTAAAATTATATTTTGAAAATAATTTTTTTAAAAATTAAGTCATGTTTCCCATGTCCTAGTAAACCATCAGATGAACACTTAGGAGTAAACTTCTCTTTTACTCTCGAACTCTTCTACTCTGTTTAAATAATTGTCCTGGTTCGGGGTGGAGCAGGGCCAACTTTCTGTTCAGTGAGAGAGGCTCCTGCTTACACTTGTTGCTGTGGCAACCAGGGTCAGCTGACTTGCTTGTTCACTCCATGGAGGATTGCACCTGTGGGGTGGAGTGGTCAGGTCAGATGGCCCAAGACTGACCTATCAGGTATTCCATCCCATCTGCCATGCTCAATATAAAAGCTGAGGGATCAAAGGACACAGGTTGGCTCTTTTTCAATGGCTCTCTTCTTTGATGACTGATGCCCAAGGAGAATCCTGTCAGCTTGACTGCCTATGATCCCAGTCAGTGTGTTCCAGTCTGGATCATCCCTAGTGCTTGCTAGTGACATTTCGCTTGGAGCTTGATATGGTTTTCTGTATATTTGTATATATTGTATCTATTCCATTATTTCCTTTTTATTTTACTATTAGTATTTCATTAAAATAGGTTAGTTTTCTTCTAAAATCATAAATCTCTTTATCTGTCTTCTTCCTCTCCTTGGAGCGAGAGGTGGGGGAGAGCATCTGCTGTCTTGTCATTGGCCAACCTGGCCCAAACCATGACAATAACGTAATACTGACTGGTCCTCAGATTGTATAGCTCTACCACACAGTGATGAAAATGTCATCTGTAATAAAGGACACTTGATCTCAAGATACGACTTTGATGAGTCTCTCTCACACATGCATACAGAGCATATACTCATTCACTGAACAGCCTCATGCTCTTCCTTATACAAAACAGGATTTCCTAAACCTACTATATAGTAAAAAAATTTATCTGCAGCTTATTTCCTATAAAGTCTAAGCATTCATTTGAACAATGATGTATCCATTTAAAACACTTACCTTTCAGGTGAAGGTTGAGAGTACAGAAACCTGTAAATCTGTTATTAATACTTGTATGGTATGTGGGCAAAATGGAGGACCTTAAGTTCAAATTTTCAAAAGCTCTTAAAACACTTAGATTTCTTAGCCTGCTTTAAGGTTCACTGGACTTAGAGCTTTGAAAAATGGGAGAGCACTTGTGTCTTTGAAAAATGTATGGTCAATAAAGAGAGCTGTCATTCAAATGTAGGCCAAGGACAATAGATTTTCAGCAGTTCTTTTGCCACTCACAACTCAATGCTCGCTCAGCACCGAGAAGAATTTATCTCAGTTTTGAAGATCAACTCGAGGCTCTCCAACCCACGTTGTAAGGATTTTAAGCAGAGCTACAGGGACCTTATCCGAGTTATACAAGGTCAGACAAACAAAGATAATGAACAGTTAAGAAATATTTACGTACATATCGTAAAGCCACTGACTATACAATACATTAAAATAGAAAGCAATTAATATCAGCTAAAACAGATCACCAAAAAAATAAATTATTAATTTAAAATCAGTTGAAGATACATTGTAAAATCCATGTGAAATGTGTCAAGCTGACTGCCTGACCACTTAATTAAAAATCTCTAGAAAGGAAGATATGTATATGGAAAAGGTAGTGAAATACTGTTTCCTTTAAAATTTTTGCAGGCAGCATAAAAGTATTTCAATTCCCTTGGGTTTTTATTCCCTCCATTCTCATTGTAATTGGTTTTAATGTTAAACACTCCAAAACAACAACAACAACAAAAAAATACACATTAGACTGAGTAAATATGTAAACAAGAAAAAAAATATTTACAAGTATGCTGCTTTAAAATGCTGGTTCTTGTGGTTTTGAGATTTTTATTCTTTTTTTGGTCATAGCTCTTTTTTTCAAAATCAAAAATTGCTAACAAAATGGGAACAAGCAAGGTCAAGCATTCAATACCTCATTTTTTTTATGGACAGAAAGAAAATATCACAACCTTATTTTACAGGCTTGGCAGGCAGCCACAACACAGAGAAGTACATTTAACTGCTTTTTGGTTAAACCTGCTCAAGTGAATTAAACCTTTCCCCTCCACACCTTTTTTTCCTTTGTGCATGGTGCATGCGTGTGTCAACAGAAGTCAAAATATCATTTGTGAGGCTACATATATTCCAGGACAAAGGATATGCCATTTCTCTCAGACATAAGACAGTGGCATAAGACTTTTTTCTATTACCTTCCAAATAATACACTTCCATTTTTGAACCTTCTCTTTCTTTGATTCTTTCCTTTTAATAATAGCTCATTTAGGAAAGGGAATGTGACTCCTGCTGCAGTTTGGACAGGGATCCCAGCTCAGTGAGATCTGGCTAATAGTCAGGCATTTTTATGATGATAAATTACAGTTATAAAACGCTGGTATTCCAAAATAATTTATAGTGTAATCAGTAATTTTAATGACTTTTACTCAGGAGACAGTCTGTGTTCTTGCATGAATGCAAAGGATATCTGGAGCTCATTCCCATCCATCTGCAATGTGCAAGAAAGCGACATGAAAAGTTGGGTCAAAACAGTAGCCAACTGAGCAAGTGGATCATCTCATCTATGATTCTTCTGAGAAACCAGTAATTTTTGGAATGGTTTTATTCTTCATTCTTCTCATCATGAAATACCGGGCTATAGCCTTGACCTTCCACTAGTCTTTCAGTTTTGGTAACACTGTACTGTATTGGAAAGTACCATATTGGAACTGTACTGTATTGGTTCAAGTACTGTATTGGAAAGTCCAGTGAACTGATTTAGCCTAAAAGACACCTATTTTTCTGCAGAGTTTTATCCTGGATTAGTTCAGTGATACAGTTACCACACGTCCCTGCAAACAGGAGTGGCCAGCAATACTTGTGAACATGGGGAGACCAGTGGCTACTGACTAGCTGTGGATGAGAAGCGTACAGTGCATACAACATAACTTGAATTTAGTAAGGCTTCATGTCCTGTAGCATTCTCCTTTTGGAAGATGAGGAAGTACAGACTATTAGTTGCACTGAAATCTGGCTGGACCCCTGGGCTCAGTGTTCCTAAGCAAAACCTTAATGTTCAGCTGGAAGATGGCAACGAGCAGAGTAGCCCAGAGGATGCTACTGGGGCCCACCTTGTTCAATATCTTCATCAACGACCTGGATGATGGCAATGCACCCCCAGACAACACTAAATTATGGGGAATTACTGAGAATAAACAGCAGAGCTTCAGTTCACATGGACCTTTGTAGATTTGAGGACTGAATAATGTGATGAAGCTCAGCAGTCAGAAGTGCAAAACGCTACACCTGAGAAAGAATAACCCAGTGCCTTGGAACCTGGCAAATCTCGTATAAAACTTTATAGATACACAACTTGATTAATACCTAAAAAAAAAAATCTAAAATGGAAATAAACATCCCACAGAAACCAAATGCATTTCAATTGTGAGAGCAAAGATCAAAGGTGTAGGCATTTGTCCACTTATACCCACAGAACGCCCTGGATATAATAGTTGCACTCATGGTATAACTGACACATAATGATGGACTCACACTTTCTACTAACCTGTTGTTCCCATTTTGAAGTACCAACAAAGAGGAAAGTGTATGCATTTAGAGAAGCAGGGTACTCATGATATCTTTACTAAATGCAGTTTACATAGTTTCCATCCCACTTTGGGTCTTCATCTTAAACATACAGATTGTCCTGCACACAGGGATGGCAGTCAGAGCTGGTTTCAAGAAAGACCAGACCCCTGAGGGCACTGCTGCCCTCCTGTCCTGTGGCTGAGCCTGGGACAGCGGATGAAGACCCCAGCACACTTACTCCCAGATTCCTCTTCCCCATAGAAGCCAGGGTGAACAGTGAGGTTTGGGGGGTCACAGGCTGAGCAGTACTGTTGTGGCTCCCTTACCAACTTCTTGGCTATCTTGACCCAATAAAGCTCCTGTTTTTCCCTGGTATAGCTTTAACAAATCAGACTGAGATTGTCTTGCTTACAACTATCCAGCTGCAACAGAGCAATCTAGTTGCATCCTCTTTTGCATTTCTACCAACATTAGTTTGGTACAACAAAAAGCTGTTAAGTTTTTTTCTTAATATAGTGCAGCACACCTACCTGTGAGAACCTGTCAGTGTACACCTTACCTTGAAGGTTTTTACATACCTTAAAGGGCTCTGTCCCTTGAAAAAATACATGCAACTTCAAATGGAAGATTGCAGATGTGGGATTCCCAGAGGATCTTTCTTACAAATACTTCAGCTCTAAAAAGAAGGTAACATTTCCATTCCACTTTTAGAACAGCTTTAGGCCTTTCACCATGAAAGTTGTTACAACTCTCACCGTAAGGCACCCAGCAGTCCCCCTGATTTAAGGATACTATGGAGAAAGGAATGCCTTGGCCCAAGGCCCCTTTATTGGCCCTAAATCTTTGCCCAGTTTAAATCAATGAACACTTAAGGAAAAGCAGGACAGCTCTTTGTAGAACCATGAGCTTTGTACACACAATCAAAGGCATCTAAATCACTGTTTTCATAAATTGCCACCATTCAGCCTAAGTTGCGAGACTTGGCTATACACTTCTTTCTTTCAAAAGTATCATGAAAACACATAGGGAAAGTTACAGTTGAAAACGAACTGTTGAACTGTAATGAGAGAACTGTAGATGGTTTAAAACATCTTTTCATTCTTTATTATGCCACATTGAGATTTAAAGTATTTCTTCATGATTTAAAACTGAAAACTGAGATTTGGCACTGACACAGTCCACAGTGATAAACACTTTCATGTAATCTTTAAGACAGAAATCCTGCCAGTCAAAAACCTAAGTAAATGATAATGCTTATGAGCAGTGGAAGTATATGAAAACCTAATTTTAGATTCAGCGACTGATTTAGAAAGGAGATTAAAAGTTTCAGTTGGCGAAAATAGAATAGTTTGACACAAAAAGAAACATTTTTCTAGGTCTTTTTTCCAATATATTTAATTTTAATTTTTGTATTTGAATTTCAAAGGCCAAATGTTATTACGAAATTATAAGCCTAAATATTCATTTATGAAATAGTAAAACAAAAAGGAATCCTTTCCTTGGCTGAGGTTTTCTGTCAGACAATACCAGCCGGATTTGAACTTAATTCGTGTGGGTTTTTTTGATTCAAAATATTTCTTTTAGCACATAAATTATTGCATATTTGTTTATATTTGTCTAATAATGTGTCATTTAAAACACAAAAGTCTTAATGCTTTACTGTAAATTCTGTACT
The DNA here is from genome assembly GCA_013398915.1 of Dromas ardeola. Taxonomy (NCBI): domain Eukaryota; kingdom Metazoa; phylum Chordata; class Aves; order Charadriiformes; family Dromadidae; genus Dromas; species Dromas ardeola. Next base: position 43,213 of record VYZM01006817.1, read on the forward strand.
GTAAAAAGTTACTTCTTTGAAGTGACAGAAAGAAGTATTTATCTGGAGGAACTCTGCAAATATTTATATAAATATTTTAAAGAATTTATGTATATACACTTTTTTATACTTTCTTTGAGTATTACTTTTGAGGGAAGACCAAGGAGGGTATTAAGTGGGGGAAAAGAAGCATGCTAAGAATATAATAGCCTTAATCTCTCAGTCAGGCAAACCCCTTATAGAAATACTCAGATGCCCTCAAATCACTCCTATTTTTGTAAAGAAGTCTTTTCAAAAAATAAGCAAAGCTTCAATATTATTTTAGCACTTAAAATAGATTCAGAGATAAAAAGCCCTGCAGTATTAAGGCAATAAAAAGCAACAAAAGAACAATCAATTCTTGAAGCCTGGCATTTACAACAAAACACAGACAATGATTTTTTTCAAAACCAGAAAGATAACAGTGATGGATAAAAAGCTGTTTTAGCATACAGAAAATTCAGGCTGATTTTCTCTGTGATCCTACTTAGAAAGCAAGTCTGAACTCCAGCAGGATGAAAATCATGTTAGACCATAGATACGTGTCTTAGAATTGCATAACAGATGATTTTTTCTTCTAATTATTTTATCAGGCTTATGCTGGGTTAATTATACAGCTTACAGTGTCCCTGCAGTCATGCATTTTTGAAATATTGTAGACAGAGTATTAGTTGGTCTGTGCTGGTTATTTAAAATATCTCACCATCAACAAAACTTCGTGGTTTTATGTGGATCATATTTTGGAATATTTTTATTTTTTCTTACTACTTTTGCTCTACTTTTATCTATTATTTACATAACTTCTCCATTTCTGGTGTGAATTAAATGGCTATCTTATCAGAAACATAGCACAAGTAAGAAAACTGTACTATTTATGATGTTTTATCTCCTAAATACTCAGAATTTGGAAATATCACTTAATATGTTAATATTTTGTGTCTCTTATAAGACCTTTCACTCTTCTAAGGTAAAGCCCAAACAACACATGAGAATATGAGAAAGATACTTTATTCCTGTAATTGTTATAGAAAATGACTTATGCTATTTCACACTTTTCTGTCTTTACTCCACTGAATTAACTCCCAGTGTGTGGAGGTTACATGTTCTAGTTGTAACAGAGGTCCATTTTGTTACAGGAAATAAAGTTCTGATCCACAAGGGCAGCTCTCTAGTTTCCAGAGTTGGGGGAATCTTTTACATTTGCAGTTCTTATAAATGGCATTCCAACACAATGAACACAATGCAAACAAGCATAAGTCTCCAAATGTGGCACAAGTTTCAGAAGAGCAAGACCTCTTGTAAAATGCTGTAGGAAGTAAAGGAGAAGTTCCTCAGCAATCCAGGAGTCCGAAGGAGATGATGTAATGAAAAGACGACAATTTGGTTTGAATATAGTCATAGACAATTTTTTCTCTTAATTAGCACGTTCTCCTACTTAACTTCTTTTTCTGCCTCCAGAATATATTGATATTTGATGGAGTAAATAGTGGGATAGTTCTGCTAACCTTTGTTGAGTTGCTTGTGAAAAAGAAGTAAGTGTTTAGTTGTAATAAACGTTGAAGATAGTAGGAAGGTTTTTTAAATTGTCTGAGTATTTAGACACAGAGTCCAGTGTAAAGTAGGTACTCCTTGAACCTGTAAATAGCTGCCTCTCATGTTCCTTACAGATGTCATTGGTAACATTGTAGGATCCTATGATTCTAATTTTTTCCTAAATCCCCAGAAATTTATAAACAATAAACTACTAGCGTAGACTCACATCGGCTTTCTGTAATAGTTTACCAGTGGGATGTAAGAATTGTGTTTCTTCATATTTGACAATGAAAAAATAAAAATTACACAACATGTCTCTCTACTAATATGTCTAAACTCTCATCTAAAAATTACTGACTTCTCTGCAAACAACATGGATTTTACCTCCAAAGAAATGGTCTATCAGAACTCTATTTGAAAGTCAAAATAGGCATTTGGTTTGTATGATGCTTATCTATTTTTTTTTTTTATCGCTTAATATTCTGGTACATAATCACAATGACTTTACAACCATATAGTCATCAAATTGCTTAAATGTTTCTTAAATGCTTTTTTTTTTTTTGTTCTGGTCAACAACATCTACAAAATCCCTTTTCCAAAGATTATCGTTATTACTGCATTTAGATTGAGTTGAAACAAAACTTATTCTGTCTTTTTGATCTTCCCCTTGTAGTCTGTCTTTGAAATACATAGCTTGAGGCACAGGGAGTCTATATCACAAAGATTTAAGCCTATATTCTTGCACTCTGCCAACAGGTTAACAGGTTTTTATATTTACCCTTTCTTCCTTCTGCCCAGATTCACTTGATGGGAATCTCACTTAGAACTTGCCATACTTTGAATTGCCAACCATTACATGCTTAGATAGTGAGGGGGTTTTAGAATAGATGTTTTTAGATCTTCAACTGCATATCCAAACATACTAGAAAATAGTATGAAATTACCTAAGGAAAGCTTTTTGAGTAAAATTAATTTAATATGCATTTGAAAATAAAAATTATATATTTAACTAAATGATTAGCATATTGATGATATTCAGGAATATTATAAAAATTAAACAAGTACTTACACATTAACAGCTAATTTAATGTTCAAAGCATCTATTAGTTTATTCCAAAATAGCATCTAGTATGTTTGGATACAGCATTAAAAATGTAGAAAGGTTCATTTTTATCATTGCTGCAGTATATTTAAGATTACTACTGTCTTCTTTGTTCTCTCAACAACTAAAAATGCTTTATAAGGCAGCTAAAAATGTTCTATCGATGTACAAAAATAAAATCAACATAACATTTTTATCTGCAAAATTTGTAAGAATGGCTGTTTATTCCAGCTCAAGGGCAAAGTTTGTCTTGTTCTGTATTTAAAAAAAATGGCGTTCAAAGGGGAAAATAAATCACTTTATTCTAGCTACTAATTACCTCAAACTTGCAGGAAGTTTGTAAACTTCTTTATTTTAAAGTAATACTAATCACATTGAAGGAATCTGAAATGCTAATGGAATAATAAGAACAAATTAAAGAATAATTTTGAAGAATTTGATTTTCATTCTCCACAGCTTGATCAACTGTTTTATACTACTTCAAAGGTTGTTCATATTAGCTAGCAATCACAATGCAGAGTTACTTCTCTGTTAAGATATGGAGACAAATCATTCCTTTAAATACCTGTTTTGGGCATGTTTGTAGAAAGAAACATAGTCGGTTTTCATTAAAAAATACTTTTCAGTAAGAGATCAATGTCTTTTTGCTATATACCCTGAATATGGTGTACTGGTTGTCTAGAAGGACCCTTTTATGGGGAATATGACTAAAATCAGATACCCTGACCAGGTAGGATGAGAAGATACATTTCACAGGTGTGGCAGAACCCATGCAAAGGAAGATGGTTTGTTCAGCACAGAGCATCTGCTAAAAGAGAAGGGACATCAGAGCCCCACCAGCATGAGAGAAGGTTGTTGCTAGGGAGGGTAGGGACTTGTGCACCTGCAAGCTTGCATGTTGTCTGCTGCCAAGTAGAACCCATGACTGTGTTTTGCCTGTCCTCAGTTTCCACTGTTCACATAAGCTTTGTTTCCTTAGGAAGAAAAGCAATAGTGTTTTTGGTTGGTGTCTCATCATACCAATGATTTTTCCATGAATCCTAGGAGACAGACTCCCTCTGCTTCTTCAAATTAGTAAGCCAGGCAGGGGGTCACAGTAAGCCAGCGTGACAAGTAAGACAAATTCTCCCCAGGATACTATCAAAACTAATTTACTGAAGCTCAGAAGGCAGATGGTTACAGACTTTGGTACGGAGGAGAAAAATAACTCCATTTCAGTGGTGATCCTCTGGTTACCTTCCAGTGTGTGAGCAGGAACATATGCTGCTTAAAACCCTGCTATCTTTGGATCCATACTGTGGCTGCTTCCAAACAGAAGAATTCAGGAGGAAATAGAACGTTTAAATCAATGGCAGCATTTCGAAATCTCTCCCACTGAGGAGGCATAGGCGACATTGAATACTGAGCTTTAATGCAGATTAGTTCAACAAGGGAAAGGTCAAAGTTCTGCACCTGAGAAGGAACAACTCCATGCACCAGTATATGCTGGGGCCACCCAGCTGGAAAGCAGTTTGGCAGAAAAGGACCTGGGGATCCTGGTGGACACGAGGTTGAACATGAGCCAGAAATGTTCCTGCTGCAAAGAAGGCTAATGGTCTCCTAGGCTGCATTAGGAGGAGTGTTGCTAGCAGTGGAGGGAGGTGATCCTTTCCCTCTAGTCAGCACTGATGAGCCCACACCTGGAGTGCTGTGTCCAGTTCTGGGCTTCTCAGTGCAAGAGAGACATAGACATACTGGAGAGAGTCCATTGAAAGGCCAGAAAAATGAATAAGGGACTGGATCATCTCTCCTGGATCATCTCTCCTGTGAGGAAAGGCTGAGCAAACTGGGATTTTTTAGCCTTCAGTAGAGAAGGATCAGGAGTGGAGAGGTGTGTGTGTATCTTATCAATGTATGTAAATACCTGAAGGGTAGGCGCAAAAATGATGCAACCAGGCTATCTTCAGTGGTGCTCAGTGACAAGAGACAATGGGCACAAACTGAAGCACAGGGACACCTGAACATAGGGAAACACTTTTTTACTGTGTGGGTGACTGAGCACGGGCGCAAGTTGCTCAGGGTGGTTGTAGAGTCTCCATCCCTGGATGTATTGAAAAGACATCTGGACATGGTTCTGGGCAAATGGCTTTAGGTATCCCTGCTTCTTGGACCAAAAGACCTCCATAGGTACCTTCCAACCTCAGGCAATCTGTGACTCCTCACTGCTGGGCAGCGTTCTGCCCTGTCTGACAGAGGCTTTCCCCGCGGCGCCGCCATGGTGGCTGCGGGGCTCAGCCGTGCCCTGCGGGGGGTGGGTCGGAGCCGGCTGGAACCGGCTGCGTCCGGCTCGGGGCAGCCCCGGCCCCTCACCACAGGGGCCGCCCGGCAGCACCCCCTGACAGCACCCGGGTACAAGACACCCCATCTACCATGAAATTTTTTGCCCAGTTGCGTATTTCTCTTCTGTTTAAAGTATGTGTCGATTATCATTTTTTCCTCATCTATTTTCTAAAATGAAAAGATACAGAGTAATTTTTCCTAGATGAAAAATACAGTACAAATTATTTTTGGAGGTTCTCTGTATTATAAATAGTGCTAAGTGAAGAGAAGCTGCTGCTCAAGCTAGCAATCGTGTCGCAAACTGCCCTTCTTACACCTTCTCCACATCACCCTCCTTATAACCCCTGCATTCCCTTCATAGCTTCCAAGGGTCTCAAGTTCAGCTCTGTATCTATATTCATAGGAGCCAAATACAAATTGCTAGACATTTAGCAGTCAATGAATTCTGCTTTCAGGCAAGTAAAATCAGATAATCTGCCTAGCAACCAAAGCAGCAGGAGCTCATACAGCTGCATGAAAACTCCATGTTCCCTAAATTTTTCAGAGTCTGCGTTCTGGGAAAAAAGGAACTCCGGTTACTTGTGCTCTTTAGCTTATCTAGGCTCAGGCTTCAAGCAGACAAGCAACTGGAAATGTTTTTTTCTCTCTAAAGCCCTTCTACAAGTATAGAGTAGCAAAAGTTCATAAAATCTTAATTTCCATAACATCTGTAAGAACATTGACACCTCATTCAGAGACAGAAAAATCAAATTAAAGGCTGAGTTTTCATAGGATTGTTTTTCAATATTCTATGGATGAAATGTTGATGAAAGAAGAAATTTTTCTTACATATCAAAGCATGTTTTTGACTTCCAAACACAGAAGAATATTTACCAAAAGTCTTCATCTCAGAAAAGTTCAGTTGTAAATTTAAATACACATCTGTGTATAAAAATCTGTTCATGTTTTTTCATAGAATCATAGAATAGTTTAGGTTGGGACCTTAAACATCATCCAGTTCCAACCCCCCTGTCATGGGCAGGGACACCTCCCACTAGACCAGGTTGCTCAGAGCCCCGTCCAACCTGGCCTTGAACACCTCCAGGGATGGGGCAGCCACAACTTCTCTGGGCAACCTGTTCCAGAGTCTTACCATCCTCACTGTAAAGAATTGCTTCCTGATTTGTAATCTAAATCTACCCTCTTTTAGTTTGAAGCCATTACCCGTTGTCCTGTAACTATATGCCCTTGTAAAAATTCACTCTCCAGCTTTCCTGTAGGCCCCCTTTAAGTACTGGAAGGCTGCTATAAAGTCCCCCTGAAGCCTTCTCTTTTCCAGGCTGAACAATTCTAACTCTCTCAGCCCGTCTTCATAGGAGAGGTGCTCCCACCCTCTGATCATCTTCATGGCCCTCCTCTAGACCCGTTTCAATAGGTCCATGTCCTTCCTATGCTGAGAACTTCAAAGCCAGACCCATTATTCCCAGTAAGGTCTCACCAGAGCAGAGTAGAGAAGCAGAATCACCCTCCCTTGACCTGCTTGCCACGCTTCTTTTGATGCGGCCCAGAATGTGGTTGGCTTTCTGGGCTGCAAAAGAACATTGCCAGCTCATGTTGAGCTTCTCATCAACCAACGCCCCCAAGTCTTTCTCCTCAGGGCTGCTCTCAATCCATTCTCCTCCCATCCTGTATTTATGCTTGGGAATGCCCCAACCCATGTGCAGGACCTTGCACTTGGCCTGGTTGAACTTCATGAGGTTTGCACAGGCCCACCTCTCAAGCCTGTCAAGGACCCTCTGGATGGCATCCCTTCCCTCCAGCATGTCAACTGCACCACACAGCTTGGTGTCATCAGCAAACTTGCTGACCGTTCACTCAATCCCACTGTCCGTGTTGCTGACAAAGATGTTGAACAGCACTGGTCCTAGTACCAACACCTGCAGAACACCACTCATCACTGGTTTCCATTTGGACATCAATCCATTGACCGCAACTCTTTGAGTGTGGCCATCCAGCCAGTTCCTTATTCATCGAGTGGTCCATCCATCAAATCCATGTCTCCAATTTAGAGAACAGGATGTCGTGTGGAACAGTGTCAAACACTGCATAATTCCAGGTAGATGACATCAGTTTGCTTTTTGTGCAAAACAACTTCACATTGAGGCACAAACTATAACGGTGATCAAGTTACTGATGATTTTTTGCAGTCGTGCACACGTTACGTCCCGGTCCAACTAAATTAGGCCTCAGATAGGTTCGCAATGATTCCAAGTGTGAAATTAAGACGGAAACGACATCAGATGCCACTCACTGCTGGTTTATTATTATTCCCCAGCAAAAGTCTGAGACAAGTGATAGAGTAAAGGGAAAAGTAGAGGAAAGGCAGAAAAGAGAAGCAGTATTACAGAGTGTAGCAAGAGTATAGTCACCACCACAGGCTCGACAACGTCTCAGCGGTCCTCCGGAAGTTCGGCAGCATCCCATTGATCTGTGGTTAATGGTGGTGGGGGTCTCAGTCCCGATTCCCAAATTGTGGTGGGTCACCGCACCAGTTATAGTCCAGGTAGCCCAGGTCAGTCCGTAGCTTGACCAATCAGCGTGACGGTGGCCTTTGCCGAGATAATTGTCATTTTACACGGTTGCCATATAAGCTTTTCCTGCCCCCTTGCTGCTTGGGCAGCACTTGGCTTCAGCAATTTTGGAGTTAACAACACAGGCTCGGGTGGGCCCCCGGTCTGGGCAGGGTCTGGCCACTCTGATAGCCAGAGGCCTACAGCCTTTCCAGCTGGGGGAGCAACACACCCTCTTCAGCTGATGGCAATCTTGGGTGGTGACTGGCAAGCAAGAGGATGGTCTGCAGAAGGTGCTAAATAGATACAAGCGAGCTTCTCGGCCTGCAAGCCTGCCATTGATTTGCAGAAGCTTAAGCAAGCTTTGAGAAAATTATTTCAAAGTTCCAGTCTTTCACAACACATAATGGCAAGAACACAATTTAAGATACAGAGATTTCTATCTAGAGAAAAAGAGACACCTGAGTGTCTCTTTTCTTTGATCTTAAGGGAATGCAAAACTTCGCCTCTCTTAGGAGATGCAAGACAAATACTAAATCCCTTCACTACTACAGGGATCACTAGCAAGCTGCTAGCAGGGATAAAGGAATAGAGGCCACATGCTCAGGGAGTCCTGAATTTGCTCAGTAGTCTATCTGATGGACTGGGTGCCAGGCCTACTGTGCTGACATTGCAGGCTGAATGACCTCTCTGGCACCAAATGAAAATAGAGTACGGTTTGTTCGTTCTGCTGTTCACCCAGTGATGCCTTTCCTTGAGATAATTATTTCAGAATTAAGATGGTCAAACTTACTATCTTTCCCTCTTAAAATGGCAGCAAGCTTTGGGGGAAATGACAAATCCATGAAGAAAGAGGAAGAATTAGCAATGGAGTAGAGCTAGCTTATGGGCCAATTAAGGTTACCATTTTGTTAGGATACCTGGCTCAGTCACAGTGACTACTCAATACAGATTATGCGTACCAGTGGTATATTTCAGCTATATATACCCACTATATAAAGATTAAGACCTGTAACTAACATAAATCAGAACTGGTATTAAATGAAAAAAAGTTATGCATGCAGATAGAGAGAGGAAATAATGAAAACAAACAAAACCCCACAAAACTTTCTTGGACATTATTCAGTCCTCTGAAACATACATTAAAAAAATGGATCCTCATTTCACATTCTGAGAACTATCGAAAAAATTATGAATATTTTTATAATTTCATGTCCTATATGGATTTGAATCTTAAATGTAATTGTGATTATGGATGTATTTTTCTTTCCATGCACATCAATATTAATAGCCTAGATATACAGAGCACACACTGAGAGGATAATTTGCCCCTTAAATGTGCAAATCCTATTACAATATTTGTCTAAAGACTGGATTAATATTGAGTTGGTGCTTTTGCTAGCTCATCATAATTTTATCAGTGCATATACTTGAACTATGAGAATGCTAATGGCTCACACAGCAGGCACTACATGTTATAATGGAGTCCAATTACTTTTGACTATTCAAATATGTTGCAAATTTCAAAGACAGTTCCCATCTGACTACTTTTTCAAGAAAATGCCAAGTTGCTAAGTCTTCATCTACTTAAAAAGGAAGGTTTTTAAAATGCTAAGTAGTAAACCACATTGCATCATTTCATTTGTACCTAATTGTACCATAATAATTTTTCTTTCATTTTTCACATCATCTACTCTTTCTAAATAATTGTCTTATGGAAAAGGATTTAGAACACCTGTTGATAATGAATTCCACATTTTTGCCTTTGCTCCATAGTCAGTCTCATAAAGGATTAAGAGACAGATTTTTTGATCAAGATACTTTCCCAAAAAGATTCAGGATATTTTTTAGCACTGAGCTATATGTGGTTCTTTCTTAAATGAAGATATCACAAGTTCACCTTCATTTATTGACATGTCTCAAAAAGTTATCTGTCCATCATGTTTGCTAGAGCAATTAACAAGTCTGATACCTGTTTTGTGACAGTTTCAGATGGCTCAAGATCTGACAGAGACTTTTAAAGACTCATCCAGTCTGTGGATTTAAATTAGCAAACGTAATCCAAGCCTGCAGCTACCAAACTAATGATCAGCTATGTCTAGGAGTAAAAAATGATAGGGGCTTCTGTGATAAAGGTGAGGATAGAGGCGATAAGAAAAGTTTAATTCTAGTAACGTTCTTGCCATCTTGATGGGAATTGTGCTATATATGAAACACCAAGGGCAAGATTAGCCCAACATACTTAAGAGTTTCAACATAATCCTTTTAGTTAAAAAATCCGTGACTGATATATGGCATAAAGTTATGTTTCTGAAATTCCCATTTACTGTAAACAGATTTATTAATGAAAATAGACCTGATCTACATACACTACCTGAGATCAGCTAAGCGTATAGCTCTTCATTTTCTTGTTTATACTAGCAATAAAGTTCTAGAATCAGTTTTTAAAACAAAAGCACTGCATTATAGCAGAGCTATCTTTTTGGAGATTAGATCTTGCATGGTGCTGAATGCTTCTGCACTCTCATTTCTAATGAGCTTGACTACCTTTGGGAGTCATTAACTTTATTTACTATGTTCCACATATCAGTCAGTGATGCTTAGTTCCTTAATAGTTCTGATACTCTATTCACCTGAGTAAGGAATATTAATATAGCTCATTTTCTTGACTCGATAAGTTTTCTATAGCCTTGGCTAGTGATTTAGGACACTAGTAATCACAACATCTCAGATGAATCTGAAGCAAGTTTTTGTAACCCAGTACTTAAAAATTCAGTATCCCTTTGTAACAGCTCCACTCCTCTCATGCAGATTGCTCAAAGAGCTTTGTTTCTTCACCTCCTCACACTAAAATGGTCACTACCTGAACAATCTTCCGACATAATTATGGTGGCACTAATCCAAGTATCAAATATTGCTCACTGAACAAGATACTGAATATAATCCTTTTATACAAGATGCATTCAATATCACTGTAATCAATTTGGAAAAAAAGATATCATCTGGTACTGTCAACAATGCAAAAATCTTGGAATGCAGGGCAGAGGTAGTCCTGGTGCTGAGCAAACACAGCCATGACAATATGTTACTGCATATGAGCAACTGATCACAGTCCTTGGACTGAAGTTTATACTAGCCTGCGTCTGGTAGCACTGTCTTCACTATGTTACGCTGTACCTCATGATACATCTTGAGCTAATGTTAGTTTATCTGTATTTGCAAAAAGCTCAGTGGTGCAGCACCATTGAGATGCCCTTAGATACTATATGCCATTTTGATAAACTCAGATGTTTCTAAGCACCGTTAGCTGTCAAGGTTGTACAAGCATCTAGGCGTGCGTACATGGGACACAACCGCCTGATTCACTCAAATAAGTCTGAGGTGGTTACTCAAACTTTTGTGGTGCTATTTGCAAACTATTTGCACCGCTTGATGACTAAGCCAAAAAGGCTCAGAACTCGTCCTAATTCAGTCTGGATGTGCCCATAGCCTTAACTCTCTAAGTATTCATCAAATAAGAACTCATTACTGAGTTTGACGGTTCTGTATTAGCTGTTAACTCCCATCCCCTGGAAAGGCTCTTTTGTATCAAATATGGCACAGTAATACATCTATGAGTTTCATCTTTGTCAGAGTGTGACTGGCATGTAGACAAGTTATTCTGAAATATATTCTGAGGGATATATTTTTTACCTTAATTTTTATCTTGTGGCATTCAAGATAAGAAATTCTGAACATTATCCTGGAGTATTTTGGATCTGTATATAAAAAAGTTACACAAGAATAACATCTAGATTGTGAAGTCAAACATTTCGAAATTAGGAAACATCAAGCTTGGGATCAGTTTTGCAATTTTATTTCAGTCTCCATTTGTTGACATTTTGATGTCATCTTTGACTACTTGCATACTACTTTTTGTTGTTTTTTTTTTTTCCTCTAAGTGAAACGTGTTCTCAACACAGAGTGTTCTCACAAGGCCACTTTATGCTCTGACAGAGATGAAACCCTCCTTAGCCTAATCCCTGCTGCCTTCTCTTCCACTCCAGCCTCCTCAGTGTCCTCATCTTCCTTGTGCAATACTGTCAGCCTTATAAGTACCATTTCGTTTCCTGTCAGGATTGCTCTGCTTCTTCCTTTTCAGAGAAGAAATTAGAAACCAGGAAACACAGACAAAATCCCGCATCTACCATCACATGATGTGGACACAATATATTTTGAACTTGAACACAGACCTAGGCTTAACCCCAAATTTGCTCTAAATCTAGGACCAGCAAGAGGCATACTCCTGCTTAGGTGACCTTGCAAGCACTTGACCATCGCAGAGGAGGTTTGGGTGAAAGCGGCTGAGCACAGCGACAGCCCCAGCTGCATGTGTCGTGCCTGGTCAGGCCCTCTAAAATTCGTCCTGCCAGCCATTGCCAGGGTGGCAGTGCAGCTGAATTTAAGCCACCAAACTGGATGGAAAAATATTATGCTCTAAATCTTGCATCTGCTTCCTCCTCCTTGGTACTGACAAGGAGCACAGTGGGACAGAGCTCTTAAGAGGGGAGCTGGGGCAATGCATGCAGGGTCCTGCCCTCAACCTCCCACCACTGTGCGTGGTGGGGAGAGACAGAGAGTGACTCCAGGGGCAGGGCTCATCTGGGGGTTTCCGCCAGGAGCCAAGGATGGAGGCAAGGGCTGGCATGGGCCCATATCCCACCAGAGCCAGGACTGGGAACAGGCTGTCACTCCTGGGCCCTGGGCAGGGGGGGCATGAGGTCAGGGCAGGGTTTCCTGAGCCCCCTCGGCCCTACTTGCTCCCAGGGAAGGGATGAAAGCTGCACCACAAATCCCCTATACCCCCATGGACTGTTTGTCTGGCAGGGACTGCCTGGGGCTGTCAGCCCCTTCCCTGGTGGCACGGACAGAGCAGGAGCTCAGACAGGCTGGGCAATGGCCACTTAGCCACAGGGCACCTGCTAAACCCAGCTCAGACCAAGGGTAGCCCAGCCACTCCCTGGGACGTGCCACAGCCCAATGCCTGTCCCCAGCAGTGGCAAATATGACCACGCTTACAGTACTATTTACGTGTTTTTTAACTTTGAGTCATTACCCTAGGGGAAAAAGTAGACATTTCTCTGTATCCATGGTTTGTGGATATGTTGCAAGCATGCATCCTTTGGGGATGCTACATATGTATGCTACATAAAACATGTGGATGGACCCACAGACCCTACTATTCATGTTTTGTTTGCTCATTTGTATATATAACTGAAGCAAAGATAAATATTTTTTGGTAATTTTGACTTGGTGGGTTGTTTGGGGCTTTTTATGGTTTGAGGAGTAGACCAAAGACAGTTAAATATTTATTAACCGCGTATTAAATTAAACCAGCTATATTTCACGTAAAGCACAGAGTCTGGCCAATGATTTTGGCAGTGAGCAAACCACAGCTAGTTTCTTTGCTGAACCGTATACCGTAAAAGCACAGCAAAAGGGACAACGACTTCTAAAACCTAAAATTGAAGGGTACATGAATTTGGTACGTTCAATGAAAAGTTTCATGTGATACCCATATGCTTTCTTTAATAGTTAGAGAAGAGTATCAGGTCTCTATAGGCATATGAGGAAAGGCAGGGTTGTTCTTTTTTGTTTGATGGTAGTGTTTTTTTGGAGGACAGTTAGTTTGGTGAGATACAGATTGCTGTGTAGGAATGCAAAGAAGTTACTAAATGGAAGGCATTACAATAGATGTATCACAGAGTGGAGCATATGTCCTCTATCCATAGTTCAGGTGTTCCTGTTAGCATGCTGTGTTCAATGTCTCAGAAAAGAGATATTAAATTTGCTAGGGAAGTGGAATGATCACTATTTATGAGGGAAGTTTCTGAATAAATATTTTAGCTGAGAGGCAGAAGAAACAATAGTATCTGCAAATATTAAAAGGACTTTAATACTGATATGTAAACTAATCACTTCAGTAAAAAAATATCACACTAAAAAGGGAACGGCTTTATATAATAAGCGATTAAAGAATGTAAAGGATATAAAGAATGTAAAGGATGTAAAGAATGTAAAGAATGTAAAGAATGTAAAGAATGTAAAGGATGTAAAGAAAAACTGAAACAAAAAGCCAAAACCCCCAATAAACAAACAAAAAAAACCGTGGAAAACTTCCTATGGAATGCACCTTTTCCCCTCTTTTAGTGAGCCTGGCACTATCACTAAAGGCTGTGCACCTCCATGCAAATTTTCATCTTGTTGCTGACTTTGAATCTGTAGCTCCCTGTGGCAAGCAGAATGGGAGCACTGCTGAAGCCTCAGGTGGGTCTGCTGCCAAGGTCAAGGACTGCTGGAGCAGAAGGAGAACCACATTGCACACTGGACTCTACACATAGCCACTCAAGACAAAGAAGGCATGTACCAAGAGAAAAGAGAGACCACGGTAGCAAGCACAGGGCTGAAGCCCTCCCTGCATTTACTTGCAAGGGATCAGATCCTTTCAGGTCCCGCACTGTATTGCCAGACCTAAGAATTAGGTTCTATTAGTCCCGTGTTTAGTTTTAAAGGTTAATTATAATTTGATTGGGCCATTTAACGACTAAATGGCTGATCTGACTGATGAATGAGGATGTACTTCTAAAATTAGCTAAGAAAAAATACCCAGAAAAACAGTTCCTTAGTTACACATATATTAGATAGATTGATTAAAATTCCAGCCTGTGAAAAGTGAAATCCTAGCACATTTAGATGTGCTTTGTTATTTCTGAGAGAACAAAAGGGTTTTATCTGCCCGTCCCATTGTCCATGTAGAATACAAGCAATGGAATCTTTAAAGGAGACATGAGATTTCCATATTATATGTGAGTATTAATTCTCTGAAATGTGATTTCAATAGCTATTTCCCATCTAAGTAACTGAATGTATAATTAAAGCATTCCAAATAAACTTCATAGTTTTAAATAACTTAGTATATACTTCATTTACTGTCTCACTACTAAGAATAACTGTTTTTAAAAAAAAGCTATTTCAGTTATTTCAGTTACTTCCTCTGGCTTATGTTTTCAGTAGTCCATCAAAGGCAGCTGAAATCAGTGGACAGTCTACTCTGACCTCAGCATTTTTATATAGAAAGAAAACCATTTGTTTGTTTACGCTATGTAAAAAAATAAATATGAGCAAGGAAATATTTGTCACTGCAATCCTCTGTATCTACTTTCCTCTACAGTGTGCTGAAGTTAACAACAAGGTGTTTAAAATATTTTCTCTAGGGATGTCAAAGAAATATATGCATTAAATAGACATGAAATTTAATAAGCATCACAGTGGTAGAAAGGGCCTATCTCCATTCTGTGTTTCTGCAGTTTAAAAAATAATTAACAAGATTCAAATCTAACTTACTCACAAATCTAACTATACTGGGATGGGAAGAGAAAACAAGCCTCACTGCACATGTCCAGAATTAAGCATGAAGCTATTGCCAGCTATTAATCCATTATTGTTAGCCTTTTAAATTATATTAAGCAAGTACTAATTTAATATTTCAAAAATTTCACCATCCTCTGCCATCCCATCTCCAATCTCATCCTCCAGAGTGCTAATTTCCTCCCTGATTAATTCTTTGCTTTGATAATAATGAAAAATCTTTTGAGTTACAGTTTCCATTTCTATCTATAACAATTCACATTCTTCCTTCTACTTATTTCATATACCCTTTGATTATGTTCTTAGGTAACATCTAATTCTTAATCGTGTTTACTTTCTGTTTCAAAGTTGACATTAATTGCTTTTTTCAGATCTATTCCTTGTTTTTATAAATTATAAATGTAACTAAGTGCTCATCTAGGATTTCTGCTTTTAATCCCCAAATATTTCCATTTATAAAGAAAATGTATATATGAACTATTGGCATAAAAATATAAGTAGATCCATATTTGTCTCAGATTTATATTAAGGGGATAACATCTTATCATACATTATTTTAAAAATATCAACAGATCTTCTTTCACTCCCTGAGGACATTTAAAAATCCAGTTCTTAGTTTTTAACTTGGCTACTAAAAAATCCATGCTAAAGGCTAGTCAGGTATAAATTTATATTTTGAAGTATCCATCTGCACAAATGTCTCAAGCTTTGATTCTTTAATTCATTTTATGTATTAAGGCTCATATTGCATCAGAATACAAGAGTTAGTTTTTTTCTTGTTTTCTTCCCCCCCATCCTGAAAGTTTGTTTTTAATAAAAAATAGATTAATGAAGCTATGATTGCAGTGAAAAAGCAGTGACTGGCACATTTTTTATCATTAAAAACATTTTGTTGCTACCTTTGCTATGCCTACCTCTAAATTCTTTAAATGATCTCACTTTACAAGACATTGTGTAAAATGTAATAATATAGAAGTAGTAAAGGCCAAACTGATGAAAGCGTTAATATGGAACTCATCTGCCTAAATGTATTTAAACCAATAAATCAAATGCTATACAATTGTTGAAACAGATTTTTCTCCTCAGGCAGAAAGAGACATCTTTCTGTATCAAATAGTTATCTGATGATATCATTACAGTTCTTCTGGGCAATTGTGAGAGATTCTTGGAAGAAACGGAATACAAGATCAGTGATTTTATCTCTTTGGGCCTGGACACTGTTTACAACTGGCTCTCCAATTCTTCTTAGCACACTGGGTAGTACAGATACATTAATTGTTTTGAACTACTTAAAGTAGTAACATTATAGAATGAGACTACTTATTTGCTGTGAGTTTGTCTGTTTCTTCATATTTTGTCTCTGGGTAAAATATTTGAGAGTGCTTTGTATAGATTTTGACACTTGTATTCACAGCAATTATCCCTTTGCTCTCTCTAAACATGTGATTTAGTTTTTTCTTCATTTTCGTGCCTTATACATGGCAAACCCATCTCATCCACATGTGATGGAAACCAGCTTTGTGCAGATTTGTGATCTTTGATTCTAACTCAAGCTCTGATTGAAACTTTTCTCATTATTGGCACATTTATAAACCCACTTATCCATCTGTGTTTTCTGACTCTAATGAGAGATTTTCCACTTGTCAAGCCTTCAGAGGGAACACCTAAAGGATTTCCTTCCTCTGCCTGGCTACCTATTCTCATAAAACATAGAGGAAATAAGTTACCTCTAAGATTCCTAGCCTTCAGACGTATCTGAAAAAAACTGATCAAAAAGCTACTAGGAGGAGAAGCAGGAGAGTGGGGGAGACACAGACAGTGTGACCACACGCACTTCATTCCCTAAAAATATGAAAAGGAACAGTAGTGAGAGAAGAAAAAGCCAGCACATCTGATGCCTTAATTAGGTGTTTTGATTATAATATGTTGAACTATAGTACTGTATGTAATATAGTACGTTCAATATGAATGAAATAGTAAATGTGTAGACTGTACATCAGATATTTTCAGTTTTGCATGTTTAAAAGAAACTACTATAAGACTGACAGAAAATGCGTCTTTTTTTGTAACACATTTGAACACCTTTTGACCATCTGTAAATGCAGAGTTGTTTCCAAAATGTTCTGTTCCATTTGCAATGATAAGCAACTTAATCTGATACGAGAAACGGAGAAAAAGCTATATGATTATAAGGAAGCAATCATCATGACATATGTTTTAGCTTTTGAAATATCATCTGAGTAGTGTTCTTGGTAAACATGGCTGAAAAATAATTTATTACACTGTGACAAATTAAATGACCGTTGCTTTTCTCAGAAAGACAGATTACATATAGAGCAGTCACAAATCCTGGCATATGAAATTACTATAAATTGTATGTCTATTATAGTGGTCAGTAGCCAACGGAACTATTAATAGCTATAAATCATCCAACACAGCTACCAATATCTACTAATTGGAATGGTCATTTTTTCTTATAGCTCCTGTTCTCAAAACCATATTATACTGCTCAAAGTCAAACTCCAAAGAAGTGTTTTACATAAAAAGGTTCAGAAAGATGAGTAAGCCTTATTTATGAACTGACCTCTCTGTTTTTACTCTCCACCATGGCTGCAGGACTTCTATCTTCTTTTTTATCTCCCTGAATGCAGAACAACAGGTGTTGGAAGTATTTGTCCAATTCATACAAGGATTTGGATGCAATTCTCCAGGCCACTCTCCATGCACCTCTTTACTTTATCTGATAAACCTGTAGCTACATTGCTCCTCCTTTCAGGAAAAAGTGTCTAAGGGCAAAGATGTTTCACATACAGTAAGCATAGCATGCAGTTAATTTTGATTTACCAATCGGGAAATACTATTTTCAGTTTTAAAAAAATTTCAAAGTATTTTAAAACGTTGCTAGGTTTCTTCAAGTAATTTTCTCACAGAAAATGATTTTGCTGTTCTCACACCTTGGCAGAGAAAACTTAAGTTTTTAGGATCTAAGGAGCTTAAAATCTAAGTTAGCCTATTTTGGGTAGAGATTACTTTATCTTTCCAGAAGTCCTATTGCTGAATGATCTTACCAAGCTTAACCAAGTAGAAATTTGTCTTCTGTCTCAGACTGCCTTGTCCAATCCTTCAAACAAGAATCCTTGAGAAAATGCTTCGGTGACGAACTCATTCAGTCTTACTTACCAGGTTCATAACTGGTCTGAGACTGAGCTTGCCAGCTGGGAGAGCACGCTGGAGTTTGCATCCCTCCTGTCAATCAGCT
Organism: Dromas ardeola; assembly: GCA_013398915.1. Taxonomy (NCBI): domain Eukaryota; kingdom Metazoa; phylum Chordata; class Aves; order Charadriiformes; family Dromadidae; genus Dromas; species Dromas ardeola. The sequence continues at coordinate 61,400 of VYZM01006817.1, forward strand.
TAAGCTGCAGCAAAATACCCCTCAAACTGAGCTTCTGCAGACTCACCCTTCCTCTTTGACCTTGGCATGTGTTCTTGTCCATCTTACCTCCTGCTGTGTGATGATCTTGCTATCATCTACAATGCGACCACGACATGTCTTTCAGTAAAGATCTTTTATACAAACTGGTAAGATGTGGAGTGAGTTTTCACATTTCTAGAATGAAAAATCTTTACTTATGAAGGGGGAATTTCCAGGAAGAATTGTTTACTTCTGCATCAGGTGTATCAGGAATACCAGTGCAGTACCTAAATACCACCAAGGCTAGCAGGTTTCATTCCTGTGTCTTTGCCCCCTTCTCTACTAAGAAAAGGACGGAGAAATAAGCTCACTGATACTTATTATCTTGTTTAGGAGGACAGTATGCTAGCCCTCCTGTTTTACTCCTATCCATTCTTGCTTTACCTCATTTGTTTAAGCTCCACTGACACATTTTAAGGTGAAAATAACCTCCGTAAAAAACAATAGCATAGTGTGCTTCTATGAATAGAATAATTATAATGCTACCCTTTTGTTACAGCTGGAAGAGCAAATTAGTGACACATGTAAAACTGAAAAATTACCTTTTCAACATCAGCTTGCCAGGATATGCACTCTGGAACAGTTGTTCCCTTTGTGCTTTAAAGCCTGAGTATGGTTGCCCTTTCCCCACCACTCTAACGGTATGTTCGGACTGCCAGGTAAGATAAGAAACACCGAAGCCATTTCATGGCCATTTCATATCAAAACATCTTCTAATAACTGAGTTAGCTTGCTTAACATTGGCTTGGGGTTCTTCACCTTGTTACAGAGCCAGCGTTATAGGCAAATCCCTATTCTCAACTTCTGGGAAGCATATGATCATCTTGGCATCTGTTTTTATAATAGCCTTCTTTTTGTTAAGAACATTAACAAATATATCTTTCTGTATATAATCCACTATTATATCCCATTGACTGCTTTCTGGGAACCTCAAATGCATCACTTAATATGTACAGTATAATTTTGGTAATTTACTTCAATTAGAACATTCAATAAAATATTCATGAAAGTGGCCTCTTGTTGCAATAGACCATCCATTTACTTAAAGATAGGGCTGCAGGACTCACAGGTATAATTCATTAGGCAAGCTAATTGACATTTTGACCAATAGATTTTTCACGACCTCTCCCCATGAATCTTCACAGAGGCTACTGGCCAAAGTATCAATTCTCACACCTACTGGGTGACAACTACAAGTAAATTAAATGTATTTTTAATAGAACACTCTGTCTAAGTGACCCTATCTCAATGAGTAGACACTGCCATGAATATTTATTTTGTCCTGCCTTTAATGGAACCTAGAACTGAGGGACACTTACATTACAAAGAAGTCAAGCCCTATTAATTATCCAAACCACCACTTATAACAGAATGCTGGGAAAAATATTTTTTCCTACACTTTACCAGATTTTTTTCTACCACCTGATGATTTATTGCTATTAGTAAAATGAACTACATGCCAATTTTTGCAGTACAAATATAAATTACAGGTATGGCAAATTTTTCATCTGAAATTAGGCCTTGAGTCAGCAAACTTTTCCTCCTGTGCTTATCTTTATGAATATGCAGCCTGTCATATATGAAAACAGGATTATGTCTGTACAGATGCATAATGGACTGGGTGTTTGAATTGGAAAGTACAAAATCTTACTGATATAATTTGGCTGCACTTTCCTTGGTACTATAAAACAATCCATATATTTAATTAGAGGGACAGTCACCAACATCTAATAGAGTAGATAATCTTAAAAAAATAAATTCTGTTAGTCTGAACTGGTTGTAGTACAGGGCCTTCTTTGCCAAGAATAGGAAGATATCATTATTTCTGCATGTATCTGGGAAACAGATTGCTGAAATTGTAATGGCATCTTTTCTTTCTTGCTACATATGCCTTCTATGCCCAATCACTCCCTTCATCAAATGCTTATAGGAAATCGGATATTTCTCCAGGGAATATTCTATAGGAAACTCTCTTGAGTTAGACAGAAAACTAAAGATTAACTCAAGAGTTCTTCTCATAAAGATTTTTGTTTTTCTTTTTTTTTTTAATGTGGATAGAAGTAAGAGCAAGTATAAAAGAATAGTCTGTCTTAATCCTAAAATATGGGGTTGTGCAGTTCTTCAACACTTGGCATCATTGTTCATTTGATATTATGCTGAAAATATACACTTCCTTGAATTTATACTGCCTACTGAAATATTACTACTTCTAGTGCATGCTTTATCAAAACTATCAGAATGTTTCTTTCTACATGGCATTTTATTTCCCCAATTACAGTATCTTGATGGCATTTCGACTGGAGATTTATTTCTGTCTATTTAGATGAGATAATGGATGTGTGTGTGTGTGTGTCATTCAAGAAGTGTTTACTTTCCAGAAACAGAAAGAATAAATGTCTATGTTATGTGCATGGTATAAAACCTTTTCCTATGTTCAATTACATGGACTATCAACTATAGAACTACTAATGCTAGTCCATATTAAGAATACAAAATTTTTCATTTTAATCTCATTTTATTAAGGAACGCTTAAGAAAAAAACATGAAGAGATCAGCAACCTGAATTTCACTTACATAATGAAATTCTCAAGCATGTGGTAGAAGCATATGTTGGAAATACTACAGCTTCCTTTCCCATGTTACTAAAGTGGGAAGGGAAAAGGGGATGTAGCTCTGAAGGAAGAAGACTCAGAAGTAAGGCAAGGTGTTCACAGTTGGGAATGAAAGAAAAACCCTGAATTGCAGGAACAAATAGAGAAGAAAGAGGATGCTGGCATGCAAAAAAAAAAAAAANGAGAAAAAAAAAAAAAAAAAAAAAAAAAGGGTTTAACGGCTCTAGAGAGAATAGATCAGAGAAAACAAGACATATCTGAAGGAAAAAAAACTCCACACAAAAACCTCCAGCTGATACTAAAAGTATGAAATGTTCTAACAGGATCTGTCTCAAAAGCAACATTTCAGGAAGATGTCTATCAAAAGTTTGGGGGTTGGGAGGGAAGGGAGTTGCACTGTTTTTCAGTATCCTGGGGTTTTGAAAAGAAATTATAGTTGAGTCCTGAGAAAAAAAGTCTTAAAACTTTACCAAATAAAAAATACAAGTTAGTCATTTGTATGGAGAAATGCAATCCTAGAATCCTTGGTAGCATCTTCTCCAAAGAGAATGCCAAGATGATGGTGCTCTGACAGTCTTTTTGAAAGCAAGGTGGGTGCTAATTTACTTGCACACACCAGGTGCAAAACACAACTGTCAGATTGCAGTGATGAACGAATTTTTGACTGGCTGCTCTGTGGCTTTCAGAACGACCCACTCAATAGAAAATACTGATTTTAAAGCATGTCTTCGGGTCAGCTACTGAAATTTAGAGGATGTTTCAGAGCCAGAGACAGATTTCTCTGTGTTTGAAGACATCTATGGATCCTTCTGTCCTGATCACATTAGCAAATTATTTTGGCAATGAAACATATTCAGTATTTCACAACTAGACTTGACAGGAAAGAAAAACAACCTTTCTGATCATAAGCTGCAAAAATCCTTAGATGTGCAAGTCACTGCTAAATTCAGCTAGAACACTTTTGAAGATACAATGAATATTTGCAAAGATGTCTTGATAAAAAAAACAGAGGTTAAGGCATACAGTCTTTTTTAACTATCATACAATCCATTTTAACTCCTTTAAAATTAAGAAGGTGTGTAACCTAAGCTTTGTTGTCAAGAAGGGTATTAGACTTAATGCTGTAGAGGAAAGGAAAAACAGAATTTCTGAATTTCAGAAAATTTCAGCATCAACTATTTCCCATTCTTATGTTAATGCTAAAATACATTAAACAGCTGGATCCAAGAAGAGACCGCATTGGAGAAGGCAGTCTACTCAAAGACTGAATTTAAGATGTGGGACATAACACACAAAAGAATCTTCAGAACTATCTTCAGAATCAGTTTTGTTGAACTTTCTCAGAACAGAGCAGTTTTGTTCAGTCCACTAACAACCAGCAGTATGTAAAGTTCAACTCAAATCAAATATTTTGCTTTGGTTTTGTTATTGGAAAATCAAGAAGTTGTAAAATCTTATCTTGTCCTATAACACACACACACACAGACACACACACACAGAGTTTCTATGATCCTTGTTCAACTAAAAAATAATTTTGATGGAAAATTTCTATTAAGAAGTTCAATTTGGAGTGTTTCATATTTCAAAGAAAAATGCTGCTTGTGGCAGAAAAATAATAAGGGTCTTGTCTTTTTATAAAGTGCAAATAGTTTGATTAGTTTCAGCTGAGATGCAGCTGTTTCCAAAGTTTTCATAGCTTTTCAGATAATTTTCAAAAAATTGAAAATAATTTAAAAATCAAAAATTTTTAGGAGAAATATTTTTCAATGTATCTGTATCCCAAAGATATTTTGGCTAAAGTAGTTAGTCCTTTCCAAGCTTAATGAAATAAAGCATACTCTTGTTCGATTTGTGAGGCATTTAACTGTTCCATTTTCACATTTACTGCGGGTATTTCATGGCATTCCTCACCTCTTATTGCTGAGACTCTGACACCATTAAGTTTCAAATGGTGTCTAAGTTCTCCTTGAACAGTATTACTGAAATAATTCTCTATCCAGCACTGCTATTGCCAGCTGGCTCAAATGGGGCTGTCTTTAAAATGCCCCAGAAAGAAGTATCAACAAAGGGCAGTCCAAAGTGCTTTTTGCTTATCTTCTGTATTTTTTCTGAAGAAAGATCTGCCACTTATCAAATGGCTATATAAATCAAATTATTAGAACTAGATTATGAGGCAAATACGGGTTTAGTAATAAAAGCATTAAAGAAAAAGTGTAGTGAAACTATATAATTAAGATAAAAGGCACCACTCTATTTATTACCTGTCTGGTTTATATACTTACACACCTTTCATGGTATATATGTACTTACAAACATTTCTGACTTTGTATTGACACAGGACCCTTTTATTTATTTTTTTTATAGGTATCAGCTTATCCCAATAGCTTAAACAGTATGCATTACAGTTCCCAAATAATGGGATCCTAAAATGCAGATTGTTTTGCTCTTTTACAACACTTAAAAATGCAAGCCATCAAAGTGACAGTTCAAACAGTGAAATATTTTCAGAGTATTTTTCACAAGCTACCCCTATCTATCCACTTTTAGAAGAAATTTACATGTAAAAAGAATGAATTTGATAAACACTACAACTCATATTAAGACAGCAAAATAGGACCAGAATAGAGCATTAATTAACAGAACAGCATAATGTCTGTGGAAGCATATATGAAGTCCAATATTAATATTACATTAGTTCATCATGACTAACTGTTCCACTAGGCTCTAGACAGTAATCCTCTTCTAAGGGTGAAATATCGCTTTTAACATTCACAGGATTTTAAAATGTACATTGAGTTTCCGATTACTGTTTTTCCATTCCAACTCTGTAGGTGCTGCAGAACAAGCACTTGTTCTCATCAGTTCAGAGTGTAGGTGGGTGCCTGATTTTTTGATGCTGGATGGAGTGGGGATCACGTGTTTCAACCTGAAAAAAAACATCTCCTGCCACTTAATTGCCCAGTCCTTTGTTTCCGACTGTGTCCTGTAGAAGGATTAGGCTCAGGAGGGTCATAATCACTGCCGTGGTCAACAGCGTGTCCTAGAAGCACTTGCCCAAACAATTTCAAAGCAGTTTTTTGATCCAAAGTCTCTGTCACATTTTTTAGGGGACTCTGTTTCCCTGCTCAGAATTTCAAACAAATGGCAGCATCATTAATGCATAGAAATACACGCTTTATTCGGGACTACTCATTGATTAAACCTGTCGTTTCAAACACTCATTGAAGTCACAACTCTAATGCTTTGGATATGAGATGAAAATGTTAGTTAATAGATGTGCTAGCCAGTGGAGTAGCTAGGCATGCCTGTGTATGACTGGAAAACAAGACACTGAATGTACCTATCATTCACAGTAGAATGTACATAGATGAAAATCTGTCAAGATACAAGCACTTTAGACTTCAGCTAGCTCTGTGGACATGTCAAGTGAGTTGTATATTAAAAAATCTAAATTAGCCATGAGATGTTGTCTTCCTCTTTGCTTTTTTCCATTTTAGTTTTTTGTAAATGCAGTTTCATAGATCCTTGATATACAAGACATTTTAGCTGCTGTTTTTTAATTGTGCAACGTATGAAGCCACAGTTCATAATGGGATCTTCCATACACTACTGTACTAGAATGGCTGGAATTTATAATCTCAACACATTCACGTTGCAGTAAAAGGAATATTTAATTAAAACTGTACATGTTTCATTAGGAACGCAAGATTAAAATATTCAAATGACACTGATTTCTTTTAAAGCCGACAGAACATCTTTCTCAATTGAACTGAAAGGGAGTTTTTCACAAATTTTTCACTTCAGAAGAATGTCTTTCTTTTCCTAATCTTTTCATACAGTTGACATTATTTTAGGGCTTTGAAAATGTTAGGACGTTTGGCAAAAAGTTTACCATCATACCTATAGTTTTTATAATTCAGAAGTTAACTTTAATTCAGGCTTAAAATTCAAAATTGAGGCCAATTTTTAGATTTGCATAGAATATTTCTGAAATATTACAAAATATTTTTCACATTAACAAATACAGGAGTTTTCAAGGTGGTGGAGAGCAAAAATTTTCAGAAGAATTCCTGGCATAGGAAAACTTTTGCCTTCTTACAAAGAAGGCAAAATATTCTTGTAAATATATAATATAATATTCCTGTTCATGTCCATATTATATAAAATAAAAAAAAAAGGAAAAGAAAGAGCATCTGAGAACATTTTTTAAGAATCAAATATTTTCCCTTTTAGTACCCACAAAGCATATGGATAGTAGCCCCTTTTGGAATTTGTGTAAATAAATCACCAATCAAATATAATGATTTTAAAGTTTTCTTTTCATTGGATTCAATGATTACTTGCTTTATTAAAAATTTCCATTAAATACAGCGAAGGCTGTCAAAAATGTATTTTTTGACATCCTAAAGATTATTTTGATGAAATTTTCATCATAATGAATGCTTAATATATATTCCCAATGGGCTTATAACATATATCACTTTTATTCTAGAAGCCCAGTATAGCTTTGTAGATAAAAATACATTTAAATGACAAAATTAGTGATTATGGATGAAAGTTTAAAGAGACTCAGAAAAATTTACTTAAAAAAAATCAAGCACTTATTGCTTTAATAAGAACAGGGATTTTAAATATGGTATAACAACTTCTAGAAAGTATACTTGTCATGTACTTCGAAGATGTGTGTGCTATAAATATTTTAGATAGTCTATTTTACGTTTTTGCTCAAACATTTTTTTGAAACGTGGGTTTTTAGTGTCCTAATTTTTTTCACATTATACCCTGGGATTCCATTGTTCTGGAACTATTCTTTTATATTGAACTTTCCTTCTTATAATTTACAGTCTATTCCTATTGAGTGATAGCCGCGGAAACAGAGTGCACATAGAAACACCCAAATGAGGCGTATTGAAAAAATCTCTGAAAGAACAGCAAAAATTTGCCATATAATTGGAAGATCTTATAAGGACCAATAGTGAGAAATTGTTATCGTTACTGTAAATCTGGAACAAGTTATCTGTCCAGGATCACATGCAAGGTTTGTCTAGAGCCAGAAATTTAAAAGCCTGATCTTCTGGAGCCTGACTTCCAGCATCATTCACCACCCGCCCTGTGGCGAAATGCAAATCACAAGAGGATTACATGACTTGCCCTATGCAGATTAGAAAGGCAGACTAGAAAAAACCTTGAGACAGCTCAAGTTTTCTGATCCCCGACATGACTCTGTCTGTCTTACAGTACTTCAAGAGGAATCACAGCTCTTGGATGAAGCAGAACAATACAGTAGTCCTGTACAGCACAGGCTACAGCATGTAAACCTCTAAACTGATTGGAACAGCAGTTTCTATTTCTTGAAAAGATTATGTGTAAGGACTGAATTTTTTGTATTTAGCACCCAGCGAAGCTCTTTGTTCATTCCTAAAGTTACAGTAGTGTTGCAGGCAAGCCTTGAGTCATTCTTTCTTGTTGGAAGCGTTATTGTAGTCTTTCTCTACCCGTCTTTATTCTTGCGCTTTCTGACATTTCCCAGCACATTATGCAAGTCATAGGTCTCACATTAAATGCTTATGTCAAGACAGGCAAGTACTTAACATATTTCAAAAGACACTACAGCATACAATAGCATATGTGATTTGTTTGAGGTAACACAAGAAAACTCAAGGCCAAGACATGAAGTGATATTTCCCAAGTACCCAAACAGAAGCTTATGTGGAAGATTGTCGTCTTTCAAAATAATGGCTCAAACTCCAACAAACTTCAAAATAGCCTTTATGCAACTGATATTTAAAAAGTAACATACATAAAAAAGAAAATCTAAAGAAGCTAGGAGAAGGTAAGAAGCCAATTCTTTTTTTTTTAGGAGTAAGTTAAATATCTGGAGACAAATTCAGGAAGATTTAAGTCTACATGATTCAACATAGTATTTTGTTATCTAATTCATAAAAGCCTTTTTTTTTCAGTTTCTGTCTAAATTTCACCCAAAAAACCATGCTTCTGTCATCTTGCAGTCAATGGAAACTAAATAAAGAAGCAGATCCTCAAAAGATATAAATGCCTGGTTCAAAGGAACATTGTTCTTTCATTTAAGTTTTTCGCTACATTCTTCCATCTTTGCCAGTCTCTTTCCCTTTTACATTATCTCTATCAAGTTTGAAGAGTAAAATTAAACAAAACAGAAGTAATATTTAGCAAGCATTTAAAATGCTCATTAAAATAAATCAATTACAATATTCTTAAAAGAAATCTTTGTTTGTTTGCTTTTTGTATGCACTGAAATAAATTTACGTTGAGCATTGAAATTCTGTTGCTGTACATTAGTATTATCTAAGCACACAGGTGCTTAAAAGTGGTTGCCAGGCTTTCAGTGTCATAGGTATTAAAAAGTAGAAGAGACAAACTCTGCCTCCAGACATTTAGAGTTCAATTCTCTCTGGAATCTATATTAGTCTTAAGGCAGCACAGATTTTCTCGGGGACACAGTGAGCCACTCTCTACTCTTTCCCTGCTCTGCCCAATGCAATATGTTAGAGATCACATAACAGCTTTGTGGCTGTTCTTTTTCTCCATATGTTTTGGTCCAACCCTTCCAGTCCAGACAGATGCAACATCTATCTCTATAGTACAGAAAATAGCTTAAAATTTCTGTGGAACCGAATAGAGATTTACTGCTGAAGAGCATCTTTCTCTTTTTTTAGACAAGGAAGAAAAATCCTGCCTGCTCCTCTTTTCTGGACATGTTATCCAACCCCACTACTTTCAGGGAGCTGTGTCATAGCTAAGATGATGACTGCCTGAGGTAGGACTGTATGAGCACTTTCCACATCAATTGTATTTTACAGCCTGCTTTTATTCAAGGAACCAATGGATGTGAAGAAATAAGCTCTGCACATGGAGAACATTGCTGGAATTACTTACTTTGTCATCTCTGAAATTATGGTATTTATACACTGAGACGCAGCTCTAGATAACACACATAGATTCTACTGGAAAACCTCCATGCTTCTTGCAAAACAAAAAAGAAACAGCGAAGATGGATTGAAGTACAAAGTGATCTCCTTCTGCTTGTAGAGGCAGTCTCCGCATGTTTTCCAAGGAGAGTAAAAAACGATTGCAGTCAGACCACAACAGAAAGGTGCCTTAAAGCATTGGCAAACACAAACCAAATGGTCTATAGATTACATCCTAAGCTGCTTCTGTAAAAGGTAACAGAGCAGAAAGATTTCTGCTTCATATTAACAGGTACTTAGCCACGGCAATTTTGTTATATGTGAAAAGAACCACCAACTGAAGAAAAAACACGGATGAAAAACAAAGGTAATTCGATTGAGAAAATACTTAAGCTATTCAACAAATGTAGATTCCCTTTCTCTTAAAACCTTCAAAGCAGTGCATTTCTGGACAATATGCCTTCAACTGAAATTCAGCTTGTTGTTGGAGTAGAATAAACCTTTCTATTAAACAAACAAGCAAAACCCAACAACAACAAAAAACCCACACACAAAACTACCCAAATATTCAAAAGCTCTGTGCTTGCATGAGGTGAAGACATTAAAAACTGAACAATAAGGAAGCTACTTAAAAACTTTTCTATAAACTGAACCACACAGATGTATTCTTTAAAATTTCAGAAGGCTGGAAAGAGAGCAAGCCAAACTACTTGGAAAACCTGTAGAGAAGCAGTTGCACATACACAGCAGGTACTGCCAATACAAAGCTTAATTACAGCTTTGAATATGATGGAAATATGTGTTGCTCCCTCAAGACTCTCCCACTTCCCAATCCCAAAAGCAAGAATGGGGACTTCTGGTCTCTGGTTCAGAGCTACCTGTGTGCCGGCAAACTGGTGTGCTGAATTGCACCTCAAGAACCAAACTGGAGAGGTGTTGAAGTGTCCTGCCTTCCAAAGGAATTTGATAGTGTAATAACCTCCCAGCTTGGATGAACGCTATATCTCTGAGAAGAACTTTTTGACAAAGGAGAGACAACTAGTCAGCAAGATCAACTATACTGCTTTCCTGTAGGTGATAGTCTTGTCATAAACAAATCATAATATAATAAACAAATTTTACTCAGTAACTACTAAGCTACCTCTGATTATTTTTTTCCGTTTCAGGTCCAAAAAGATTTGAAAAATTAAGATGCAGACTGAAAATAATTGTTATTCTAATTTTAGAATTTACCTACATTTAATGATGTTGGAAACTTTAGTTCTGATAATTAAAAAAAAAAATCCTCCCTTCCCCCCGGCAAAAAAAAAAAAAATCCAAAGAAATGACCGGCAAAACAGGGAGAATCTGCAGAACTCTGAAGTTTAGAGGAACACAAAAATACTATATTTTTCTCACATACTATGTGAGTTGGGATTGTTAGGAGAAATAATTTAGTACTTAGTTCCGGTTTCTTGCCTACTCCCAATATAAATGTAGATTGCTGACATTGCCTATGATGTCAGTTTTCAGACCATAGCCATTCTTTAAGCTAGGTGATTCTTTCAAGCTCATCAGACTGGTCATTATTATTAATAATGTTATTGGTGCCCAGATAAAAAAGCAATACTTTTGAAAAAGACGTTTTTTTCTATATCTTAACACAATTTTCTCTTGAATAATGAAATTAAACAATGTTCTAGATTTTTTTTATGCACAGACATTCCTATGTTTCTTCAGACATAATTTTATTTTTTCAAGTAGGTCAGTAAATATGTGAGCTTCTCATCTCACAAGTTACACTTTGAGGCTACCCTGAACTGAACCCTGTATATGGAGGTGCTCTGTACTGCCCCTGTTTCTTGAATTATATGCATCTGATGAGACTGCAAGGCTGAGTGGGGCTGCTGCCTTCCAAGGAAGCCTCTGAGAATAACCAAGGATAACTTTTTCCATGGCTTTGAGTCCTGGAATTGGCACATGGACAACTGCAACTAGTACAGTTGGTAGGTTTCTAAAATGATTTTTGGCATAAATAGGATTAAAATAATTTTAAATACATCATCTGGGCTAACCCACAGCTTTTCAGAGCACCACTCCCTTTCACCAAAGTACCAAAACACTTAATTTTTTGACCCAGGACACTTTGGATTTGATGGAAACTTCCAAAGTAGTGTTAACCACTGGAACACCATTGATTCACTGTAAAACATTACAAAGCGTTCTAGAGAGATTCAACAGAGAACAGCTTTAAAAGTGTACTTCTGATAATTTATATTTCCAATCAATCCTGAAAAAGACTACTATTTAAGGAAAAAAAAAAAAAGTCCCAACAAGAACTAAATGAAAAAAGTAAGAGTGTTCTTACAAGGCTCCTTATCATTTCATGGAAATGAAGTACTTGACTGAATTCTTTACATGATGGATAGGAATTGTGGAACAGAAGATTGCAACATAAACATTTCTCACTTAAATTGAATGAGAAATAAACTGGATACAACCACATCATAGTTGGCTCAGACCACAACAGGTTCAACAAAATTAATATCACTAGACTTTCCAGATGAAGAGTTTGCCATGTATACGTTGACTGATAGCTGTGAACCGATTCCAAGCTCAGAAGACCAAAAAAAAAAAAGGAAAAAGAAAAAAAACCCTGCCTAGCATCATGCAGTTGGCAATTATGCAGATCAATCAAAGCAATACCTCATTGCTCATGAGACAATGATAGGAACTGATGTTGTGTTTGACAGGTTCACAGGCATCAGCTCTAATAAGAGCACAGTTCAGTGTAAGAGCATTAGCCAGCAAACTATACTGCTGCCTGCTTGTAGTTCCTGGAGACATAAAATGCGGTATGTGTCACGGGGCATAGGGCAGATGGGTTCTGGGATGTTGCAGGCAATACATAGTGGAACTGACATGCTTCAGTTCTCAAGTAATTTTCCCTTTGGCAATTGTGTTTGGACAAAAATGAAAAACTAATGAAAAATACTGGACCATCATTTTAAAAAAAAAAGGGTGTGGGGGAAAGGAAGTACGAGGCTGATGAATTGTTTCAAACACAGTAAAAATTATCTGGGCAAGAATTCCAGCTGCTGAAAAATATTCAAATACAGGGTAATATATGACCTGAATAATCGTCGTAATTTCAAGGGATGAGTATTTCAGCTGTGAATTGAAATTGGTGTGAAATTCTATTGTGAGTAGAAATTGGTTTTGATATTGTCAAGATTTATAGGTTGCATGAAGAAAAAGTTTCTAATTTACAAGGTGAATATCCTTAGAGAGGCTTAAATAGCTTTTAAAATGTGTCATTATTATTTTTCTGTATCATTATTTGTTATTCATATAGCATCTCACCATCTGCCAGCAGGACTGTAGCAGATAATAAACCAAAAGAAGTGAGGCTAACTAGTACCCTTGTTGACAGGTTCAGCAATAACACAATAGGGTGAAAGAATGAAGATATTGAACAATAATTTTAATTAGTGGAACACCAAAAACACACCTTTATCAGGAATGGTAACATTTTTAAGAAATTAATCCCATAGAAGAGTTTTCCTCTTACAAAGCAAAAGAAATAAGAAATGAAGCATTATTGCATCATGTGTATGTAACAGTGCAGTAAGAAAGATTCTCTATTACATAGAAGTTACTTAATCCAAAGGAATATTATTCTTATTGTCGACCCAGCATTTTTAAGATCTTTTTAAGCATTATACAATTATATAGGCTGTGTTAAAAGCTGGGACAGCAAAGAACTGGAAAATACTCCTGGCTTGCAAAGACTAGAGGTGCAGATGAAAACTGAAGTAGCAGAGCAGAGAAAGAGAGAGGATTTTAACAAAGCCAAAATTTTGTTAAAATTTTTGGTGAAACATGCATCCTCTCAAAGACTGTTTTTTGCAATCAGAAGTCTTATTTTCCCTTCAAGGAAGTTTGATTTTCATAAAGAAAATTGTAGTTAGTTATCTCAAATTAGTTTGATGAATTGTTAAACTGTGTTTTCCTACTTGTACATTGCAAACGCCCACACCCTATACCCATTCCTAAATGTCAATAAATTGTTTGTTAAGGAAGGGAGCGTAGGTGTGGTTTTGTGTTTGCAATAACTAGGATTTTGAAAATTCTTGTTAAAACATCATCCTATAAAGCTCCCTGAACTGTAGTTTATATTTTGAGTTCAGGTCTTGGATTTGTTCATGTACCACATCTATCCTTAACTATATCCTTCAATAAGTAGAAACACGCCCCCCCACACACACACACACACACGTCCACCCCCCCATCTTTCATCTGTTTGGGTTTGTTTGTTTTTTGAACTCTTAAGGAAGACATTAACTTGTTTTTCTTTCCAAAACTACTTTGTGTTGGTGGTGGTGTTTGTTTTTTTTTCTCACACTACTGACTTGGCTTGATATAAACTCAGAATTATGCTTTACTGAACTGTTACTGAACTATTTGGTACACAACTGAAAGATAATTTTCAAAGTGACACTGAAATTCATTATGCTTGATCTCAGTGCTACAAACATGGACATGAGTTGTTCCACTAAATTCATTGATCCATTTATTAAATAGATAAAACATGTAAAATACTTTCCAATAAAAAAAAAAATTGTTAAAATCTTACCTTCATATATTCTAACAAAATACTTGCCTGTAATGTTCTTTTGCTAGAACACAGGGATTGCTTTCATAGACTCTCTTGACAAGAAGGCTCCTTCACAGGCTTTTGAGCATAGAACTACCAATATCATTAGTTTTGGGAGTTTATAGTTTCTCTAGGATTTTGAAGAGTCTAGCAGCTGATCTAGAAAACTGAAAGTCCTGGACAGATAGCTGCATGATGTTGCTCCTGACAATTAGAACTGGTTGCATGAGAAATATCAGATAATTTATAAATTTCAACAGTGTGAAAGTATACTTTATGAACACTATCAAAAGTACACGTACACGTACAAGGAAACGTACAAGTTTTGAATTAGCAGGTAAGTTAAAATCAAAGTTAAAAAAAAAGCAATTGTACGTACTGAAAATGTGTTGGTTTATTTCCATAGTACTTACTTAGTTGTAACTGTTTTAAGACTTCTTTTTTATCTTTCTTCTCCAGTAAGTGTACTTTGCTTTGCTTCATAAAAAGTAATGGAGCCTAGAAATATAAAACCTCATTATAGATCTTTTTTCATTAAAAGTTTGCTGAGATGCTAGAAGAAAACAGACATTACTGTGTGCAGACTATGATGTCCGTGGATCAGATAGGTTTCATTGGATACACCTAAAAAACACTCTAGTGTTGCATCATTTACGCTGAGGAAAAAGATTAGGCTGAAAAACTTCAAGAAAAAAAAAATTAATACCAGCAAGGGAATATTTTGGGTTTACACTTTTCTCTTGAAATTCCTATTATCTTTTTTTTTTTCCTGTGGAATTGTTTTCCTCCTTTTTCTTTTGATATTTAGGATGCTACTCAAGAAGCTTTTCATTTTAATGAATATTTTATGTACATGCTTTGCTTTAGCAAACATATTTATTCATCAGGCAACTTCTCCTACGTGCAGACAGCCTTAATTCTAACTTTTTTTTCCTGTAAACTTTGTTGGCTTCTTGAAATAAAAATCCTTTAATAGTTGCTATATTTGCCCATATCAAAGTCTTATAGATACAGGCACTTTGCATTTTTTAAATCTTAAGTAATCTTTTAGCTCTAACATCTCTTATGCCCTTTTATCACCCAACATCCCTATTATGGAAATTTAATTTTTAATATGAGACTATGCAACATTAAAAAGCATCACACATTTTCTTCTAGTCATTATTACTTGGGATATATAGACACAGTCTGAACAAACATCAATTTGAACGGAACCATACCTAATTAAACTAGACATGAAGAAGACAATACAGTCCTGTTTCTAAAAAACAAGCAAAAAATCAGAAGCAATTCTCACTGAAGATCAGTTTACTTCCCTATAGTCTCATTCATAGTGGAATATAAACTTTTTTCCACAAAAGAGGGTGCATAACAAGTGCAATTTTTACATTGACTTCAATATAGGATGATATTTTGGCATTAGCAGTACCTTCATATCTCACTATGCCTGAAGAGTTTAATTTGTAACAGTTAACTCACGAAGGTTGAACTTCTTATTTTAGAATGGGGCAATGAAAATGGTCTGCTGCTCCTGCAGCACTATTTCCAAATCCTTCACAGTCTAGTGAAGAATTTTCGCACAAGTTAATTTACCACAGTGTCTTCAAGTAACTGACAATGGGGTGTTTGGCTTTTTGTTTCATTAAAGGGTATTTTCTGATCAGAAAGTCCAAAAACATCTTTTTAACACAAAATTCTAAATTTTTTTTTTAGTGTTTGTTTTTCTGATATTTCTCTCTTTTTTTCTGATTTATCATAAGAACTTATTTTTTAAAATTCATAGTTGGTTGATATAATGCGTCCAAATAAGCCAGAAGATTGCTTCATAAGAGGTATGAAATAAGTAACCTTTTGCCCTACTTGTGCTTCTGAATACAATCACAATTTTCACTTAGCCTTTTGGTTTCTCGTCTGCTGTAGACCCGGGTAACTAAAGCAGGCTACAAACCTGGCTTAACAGATGTAGCAAAAATAATGGAAGTATTACTTTTTCTTTCTGGGTCCTGGAATGGTCTTCTGAATATTTTTCAGAAAATTACAATTAAGGAACCATCCATACTCTAGTACCCATTTTCTGGTGTGGACAACAGACCAAGTTATATGATGTGATGGTGATTCTGGACTGAAATCCAGTCAAATAAACAACAACCATTAAGAAGCAAACCAGCCAACCCTAGTTCAAATGGTAATTACCAAGTAAGATGCTAACTTTTGGCTGTTGAATTCAGACACTTATAAAAACCATAACTGATGTATAGCTGGCAGATACTGCTCATTCTCCTGAAATGGCTTTGTGGCTATTGGAAATTTTTCTCCAGCATTTCCTCATTTCCCTGCTCCAGCTGCTATATAGGTTGTCTACTGCTTAAAGTCAGTCAGTCAGTCAACTACTTTTAGAAATGAAATAATAGTTCTCTTTTCTTCCCTCTTATAAAATAGCACTCTGGGACACCCAAGTAGAAACAACTGAAACTGAAATACCAAGAGGCTAATACAAAAATAATAATAAATCAGAAGTATTTTTCAGGAGATACCCACATTTTATGGGTACAAAACTAAAAAATTCTTCTTGAATGCAAATCATCAGCCCATGACTTTGCTTTGGTTTTCTTTATAATTAATCTGATTTAACATATAACAAACCATAAAATGCACTGAATTCTTATTTAATCTTTGGTATGTCATCATATCAGAGAACTGATGCTGAATGATCTTACCACCTTCTAAATCAGACATGTATAATTGACAATTTTGTCATTAACAAAGCTTTAAACTTACTTTCCTAATCAACTTTAACTTTGTTCCCTTAGTAATTCAGCTTATAATATGCACTACTAAGAATGCAGACCTCTGTGGGAAACAAGGGTGCTCACAACCATTCAGGGCCCTTTTTTTCTTGACCATAGGCAGTCGTAATTTCATTTTTCTAATCTATTTGTAATATTTTGTCTTTTTCTGTAAAGGGAGGGAAAAAAAAAAAGAAGTAAACCTGCTACATGCAGTGATAACAAAATTGTGAAGGGCTAGGTTATCAAAGCAAGAGTGTCTACTGGGTCAGGAACTGGATGGATGTGACTTGACTTTACTTTGTAACCTTCTGCAAAGGTGGTTCTGAATGACAGATCAATCTATATCTCTTGTACTTAATACTTCAAATATATCTACTAGACACAAGCTTTCCAAAAGGATACAAGACATGAAGGCATATGGGAACAAAGCAAAGGAAATATTTGACATCTCTGCTAATAGTTAACTGCATTTTAAAAGCAGCTGCAGGCATGAAATATGTCTGCTTTCCATAAGAAATTAAGATTTGGACTTTGCAGTAATCACTTAAAATTTGACGTTTAAAGAAGTAATGCTTTTTATCGAAAAGACTCTTTCAAAATTGTCACTTAAGATGTAGTCATTGTGATATTAAATCCAACAGGTATTTATCACTATCTACTGAGAAAAAAACTTCACTCATATTACTCATGATAATAGAAGATGTTGTACACTTAACAAATCAAATCAGAGAGCAGTAAATATGACTGGAATGAGAATAACCTCCTGATACATTCTGAAGGTCCTGTCTGCAAGTCCTGCTCTGAATAAGCTGTTACTGAACAGCCTTTGCCTAAAAACCAAACATACTCTAAATATTGCCTTTATTTTTACTATACTTGATTGCCATGAGTGGCACTTCACTCAATTGTACCTGGACTTTTCAAGGATTTAAAAAAAGAAAAATTACCTATCAAATTTGTGGCAAGGGTTCACAGTAGAGAACTTAGAAATATGACCTTTTTTTTTTTTCAATGTATAACTTCTTTCTAGTCTTTTTCTTTTTTCTGTTTTTTGTCTTCTCCCATCTGCTCACTTGCTTTTTGGCATTTCAGGAAAATTTGCCCTCAAACGCTACCACCTAACAGAAGACTTCCCAATTATCAGTGTAGAGTTACAAATATAGCACAAAACCAGGGTATGCTGCCAGGAAAAGGATTTGGGTTCTGTTTCTTTTCCCTGAAGAAATCAGTGTGATTTCTACTTTGGCAGAAGCAACTGAGAATCAACAGCTAGATTGCTTTTTCCCTGTGAACTCTGTATTTGCCAAGACAATGACAAATAGCAAAGGCTAGCTTTACACATTATTTGGGAAACACATGGGTAAAACAAACAAAAGCAAGCAAGGAAACAAATGTCCTAATCAACATAGAAACAAATACAAAGTACCAGCGGTAGAGTGACAAGATTTGCCATGTCTCTGGTGTTATAATCCCTATTTCTAGGTTCACCTCATTAACTATCTTCCCCAGCATGTTCTCTGCAACAGTTTTCTCAAAGTACTAATCAACACAACACAGTAACCCTCAATCTGAATGTTCACACTACCTTTTTGTAATCTAGTTCCAATTGACTGTTTGAAAGAGGACTTAAGGTTTTCAATTCTGTATGTACATATGGAAACACACATTTAAATGTAAAAACATATACATATATTGAAAGTGCAGCTCAAGACTGGAAAGTTTCATGATCTACAATAAAAAGGCATTCACATTCTAGGCCAGCACGGCCTAGACTGTGATCCATCAAAGATTTTGCCACATAATAAAAGAAAGAAGTTTTCACCTTTTTACAGTATGATAAAAATTGTACTCATTTTTATTGAAATGCAATCTAAGTTTGTCAAGATATCACAAAAAGTTATTACGTAGAAAGAAAAACAGTAACCAGTCATGCCCACATTGCTTAGTGTTTCCTGAAATATTATTAATTCCTCTGAATTTCATTTCCAAGAATGATCATTCTTGAAAAAAGATATTTGAAAAGAGAGACATTTTCAAAATGCCAAATATCCTGTAGTTATGGGGCTTTGAATAACTCCCTCTCGGAGTAGAAAATCAATCCAAATGTCAAGGAGAGGTAACTTAGGATTAATTTTCCCGTACAAGCTACTGAGCTTCATGTCTTAAGACATCAATGAGCAGTGTTTTGCTATTGTAGGAATAAAGAAAAAATGTTAATTTAGACTGACAGCAAGATTGTCATCATATTTCTAAATGCTCCTGTTACATTTACAGTGTTTGTAGGAGAAAGTTAAATCACAATGTATGTAGCAAATGGCAAACTAAAATACATAGAATCATAGAATTGTCTAGGGTGGGAGGGACCTTTAAGATCATCGAGTCCAACCATCAACCTAACTCTCACAAAACCATCACTAACCATGTCACTAAGCACCATGTCAACCCATCTTTTAAATACCTCCAGGGATGACGATTCCACCACTTCCCTGGGCAGCCTGTTCCAGTGCTTGATAACACTTTAAGTGTAGAAATTTTTCCTAATACCCAATTGAAACCTCCCCTGATGCAACTTGAGTCCATTTCCCCTTGTCCTATGACTTGCTACTTGGGAGAAGAGACCGACATAAATGAAGACATCTTCTCCCTAATAGCTTCTATTACATAGTACATCATATCACAACTTTAACATAAAAAGAGGTAAAATTTCACCTATATATACACACTATATTCAGGAAATTATATCTTCTGAAAAGAAATTTTGGAAAACTTCAATCTTCACTTAGATAACTTTAAGACAGAGCAAAGAGACACAAGTATAAACCTACTCTGAAACATTCTATTCTATTCTATTCTATTCTATTCTGTTCTGTTCTGTTCTGTTCTGTTCTGTTCTTCTCTAGTAAAGGAATTGAAATAGTACTGAGGCCATAGTGACAGGTTATTTTACAGAGTAATTAATTTTTTAATTATATTTATAAATTATACAAGGGGAAAAAATAAGGCTAAAACCAACACATTAGCATTGCAATTTAAAACTCATAAGACATGGCTAGACACATATTAACGGAAGGAAGCAGTATCATGATGAGAACATGTAATTCCTTTCATTTTGTCATCACTTGGAACTGAAGAACAACAGATTTGAACATTATCATGGGCTGCCTAGACAGTTGACTGAATGCTGGAAGTCTCCCCCTCTACATGGATCTCAGATACGTGGAGCTCTTTCTCTCCCAGTACTGTAAAAACATATGTACGTGTCTCTGCTGGCTTTATAACTATAAACTCCTCATACATCATGGAACACAAAATGCCTACCTACAAAAACCAAGCCAATACAGTATAGAATTAATGAAAAAGCAGTCTAGAGAATGCGTAATATTGTGTGGTGGATTGACCTTGGTTCCCACCATGCAGCTGTATCACTCCTCCTCCTCAACATGAGAGAGGGAGAAAATATCATGAAAAGGTCATGGGTCAAGATAAGGACAGGAAGGTCACCCACCAATTAACATCATGGGCAAAACGGGCTTGACTTAGGGAAATTAATTGAATGCATTGCCTATTAATAACAGAGTAAGAGAGTAGGAAATAAAAACGAAACTAAAAAAACCTTCCCCCCACTCCTCCTCCTTCCCAGGCTAGACTGCACTCATAACTCTTCTACCTCCTCCCATGAACAGCACAGGTGGATGGGAAATGGAGGCTGCAGTCAGTTCATAACATATCATCTCTGCTGCTCCTTCCTCCCCACATTCTTCCCCTGCTCCACTGTGGGATCCTTCCCACAGGAAACAATCAGACTGATCCTGCATGTCTTTCCCACAGGCCACAGTTCCTGCCATAAAACCTGCTCCTGTGTGGACTTCTCTCCATGGGCCCCAGCTACTGCCAGGAGCCTCCTCCAGCACAGACTCTCCATGGGCTGCAGCTTCCTTCAGGGCATGTCCACCTGCTCCTGTGTGGAGTCCTCCATGGGCTGCAGCGGAACAACCTGCATCACCATGATCTTCTCCACAGGCTGCAGTGGAATCTGCTCTGGCACCTGGAGCACATCCTCACCATCCTTCTCTGCTGACCTTGGTGTCTGCAGAGTTGCTTCTTTCACATGTTTTTACTCCTCTCTCACAGCTGCTGCACAGCATTTTTTACCCTTTCTTAAATATGTTATTGCAGAAGTGCCACCAGTGTCACTGATGGGATCAGTTTTGGCCAGTGGCGGGTCTGACCATAATGTGACTAGCTTTAGGAGTTTAATAGATACCTCTTTAAAGCAAATAAAATCTCCTCTGCCTCCTACTCATAAATTATTGTTATCTACCTGTGTGTAACCTTACTGTTTTCACATGCATATATATATATATATATATATGTATGCAGATATATGAGCATGTAAATCTCATTTGTATATGTGAGCACCACTAATATATCCAGAAAGTAGTTTCTACTTTAAGACATAAAAGTGCTTTACTTGAGTAACCCCCATAAAATCAAAGGCTGAGCCTTTGACTTTGTCCCATTAGACTTCTAATCCAAGTGAAGTCATGCATCATGCTTCAGTGATTGAAATGGAAATAAGTCTAATAGGGGAACTCTTGGTCCTATAGTCATTAGATGAAAATGCCTATATACAAATTTTATGGTCTTTTAAGTGAGAGACAACAGTCTATTTTATCTCCAGAGCTATAGACTTTTGACAGATAATGATTGCTCCTAACCATTAAGCTATTAATTTCTGAATTTGATTCTCTCTAGCATGGTGTATGACTTGCCCACTGGCCTCTCACAAAAAGTTACCAGGTTCTCTCTCAAAATGAAAAGTCACACCGTCAAAGAAAGTGGAAAATAAATGTCACTTTCTTGAAAACCTTTAGTTAAGCCATTTAACTAAGTGACATTTTCCCCAAATGTTTTTTTCCCCTTAAATTAATCTAACATTTAATTTCTAGGAGTTCATGCAGCTATTCACGTGATGATCTATTAGTAATGTAAAAAGTCTTCAGAAAATTAGACTCTCTTATTCACATGAAGTTTCACACAGAAATAGCTGCAGACAGATAAACAACCAATGAACTTGAATAGTTAATACCTTTACAAAACTCCTGCACATTTCTCTATTCTTTTATAAGCCTGATGGATAACTCAGAGTCATATTCATTAATCATCATGACTGTTGAGGATGGGTAAATTCATCAACAGCCAAAATAAATTTCAAATATTTTATATCAAGTTAAACAAGGGAAAAAAGCAAATTTTCCCTTACATATATCCTGACACTGAGCATTTCTCCACAATTATTAAAATCGTTTGACATGTATATGTCCCATCATATTTGTTCAACACTTCAGTTCATTCAAAGAAAAGTTTTAATGGAAACTGGTTATTTTTTACATTTTTTTTTACAAGATTTGATAAGAATTTAAAAAGTAAGGAAGACAGACAGTTATAACAGCACTACTAAGTAATAACAGTAATGTGAGACATGCATATTCATATGCAGGTTTGTCAGCGTTTTCCTTAACTCATTTGAATGTTTTGATAAGCCAGGGTTTTGACTACTTGGAGATGAATTTATCATTCTTGAATATGTTTAGAATTTTTTAAGCCCTTCAAATATTTATGCTTTATTTTTAGAATTAAATGAAGTAAAATTAAAGTATCTGATATTTAATTATTAGCAATTAATAATGTAAAATAATATTCATGTTTGCATTAGAAAAAATATTGCAACAAATTCTCAATAAAACGATAAATCAGTGTACCAGGGAATCAAAGCTATTAAAGCACTTCAGACTTGTTACATACAGACAACTGATCAATTGAAAGTAGAAGAAAATCAGTTATGGTCTTATAATAGTAACTTTTCCATTTCAGTTTTGTCTTGCAAGGAACATGAATTTTATTTTGTTTTCTTACAGTCTGTTTCTTTGGTGTTACTTATATCATGATCATGATTAATTAATGCCAAGTCTACACAACAATAGGGGGCATATATTGATATATTTACTACAGGGACATTGACAAGATGTACAATTAATTTCTAAAGATCAATAGTATTTTATCTGGTCATTCAGTTATTTACTTTGTATAATTCTCACGTAATTTATCACTACCACAATATTATTTATGTTTGTAGCATGACACCTTACCAAAAAATTCTGTTGCCATGTACAGGCAGATGGTAAATGCATAGCAGACAAATTACTGAACTGATATTCCTAATGTGGTTGGAAATTATTATAATTAGTTTTCATTAGTCTAATCAAAATTGCTTTAGGTGGGAATTTAATCACATACACCATCATTAAGAAAAAAAAAGTTACTGACAGAACAATTAAATTTTTTTTGTTAAGATCCTGTATTCCATATTGGGTGAGATTAAAATCACTCATTTTATACAGATACACCATTTTCCTATATTTTTTAAAATAGAATAAATACTTACAAGTTATCTGAGGAGCACACTCCATTAATCTGTGCTGTATATGTTGATGCAGATACTAACAGGCATCATAGGTCAATTGCAAGCAAAGTAAGAAACCCCTGGTATCCATTAGAATATGTGTTAGTTGATAGGCCAAAGTATACAATATACTTCTGAAGGAAACATGCTCAGAAATCATTACATTGTTGGATAAAAGACTGATAAAACAGTTGTCCTTTACAGAGTTTATTTTAACACAGCATGACAACTTAAGCTTATTAATAAAAAGATCTGTTACTGATTATTATTTTTCTATTTTTATATGGCATTTCTCATTAGAATTTGAGTATACAGAAGTATGAAGAAGAGTGAAAACATAAGAAAATAAACTCATAAAACAACATTTTAGCTAGATGGGTATTCTACTTTCAATATAATTTTTTGAATAATTTTGGTTACCATAAGGTCATCTTCACCAGTTTTGCTTTCCGAAGCCTTTTTTAGAATGAAAAATTACAAGTTTTTATGTTCTTGCTTTCAGCATTTCTTGGGATTGTTCTGGGAAGACCATTCCAACTGTATTAATTCCGGAACTAAACCTAAATTACAGACTTACTTCCTATATATATATTTTTTTTTCTGACTTTAGGAGCATATCATAGCTTGTAGGATTCACTGAAAGTTATTAAATCAATAGCCAGAAAAACATTGGAATGATTGTGTAATACAAGGCACTCTGGAGAACATTGCAATAATTCCCACTGATGCACTTAAAAGTTTCTTAATTGTCTTAGAATACACAAAGTAGTTAGTTAGTAAGAGAAAAAATAAATCTCCCTTCTGGGTAAGAAAATATCCAAATGAAGGAGAACAGATATTTTTAAATATAGATAATATAAGAAAATAAAAAATGAAAGAATAAACATAGTGTCGTCATTTGCCCAAGTCAAACTGACTTTGAACAGCAGGTTGCAACATGACGGTTGAGTGAAACCACTGCTCTCTGGTCTAGGTCTGCCTGAAAATGTCTGTGCTTCAAGAAAATTCAAGCATATTTCTCCTCCTGACTTGTCTACTAATCAACTCCTTAGTGGGACAATGTCACTCTCCAGTTCCTCCATGGGCCCAATATCCTTCCACAGCTAAGTCTCAGGTGCACATCTTTACAAATTCAAACCACACTGACAACAGAGGACTGCCTGTTCAGTGGCAGCATTCCTGTGGCAACAAAATCCATCTCAGTGTGGCCTGATGATTTTGAAGTGTCTGTTTCACTACATTCAGAAACTTCCTTAAGACATATTAAACATTCATGGACAGAGCTGTACACTATTCAAGAAAACTGTAATGAAAAGAGTTCTCCTCTGTTTATGCTGAGACATGTAAGAAAGAGATGACCAAATAACAGCTGCTCTAGAACCTGAAGAAAAATGGAACATTAGCAACATCCTGGCTTTGTGTTTCAGGTATGTGCAAATAGTTACTAATACTGGAATGACAGTAGTCTAACTCTTAAGGTATTGAGGTGTTTAAAAGGTATTAATGTATTTTTTCTTTTCAGAAAAAAAGATAACTGTATCTCAAATGGAGTACAAGATTGTAAATGAAAAGGAACAAATTCTAAAATCTTCAAATCTGCACTTTATTCAACAGGTCCATCAGCTAATCCAACATGTTTGGAAACACAGTTTTCTGTACAAGTGAATTAAAATAGATATATGAAGCTGAACTTCAAAGAGGAGCACTAACACCAGGTGAACACAACTGAAAAAGAAAAAAAAAAATCTTCTGTTCTATACTATGTGCAGAAAACTTAAATTAGCTCCTCATGCTATTTTGGTTTTCAGTCCACATATTATTCCCAGGCCTTCCATTCTTCTATAATAAGTTCCACTTCAGGAAAGTTCCTTATAAGCAGGATCAGCTGTATTTCTACTGAGTCTTCATTCTGACAGAAGCTAATCTTCAATAACAGGATTTGTATGCAGTCAAAATATATTAGTAGGAATGCTGGCTGTAGGCCAAGTGTACTATTTTTAGATACTCGTATTTTTAAAATTCTTCTGTATTATAAATTAATTTTGTGCAGTCTACAAGAAAATGCATGATTCTTCATTATATGGGCATAGAATTGTCTCAGCCAACAAGCCAATTTCTCTGTAACTGTTCAGAATGCAAATCCATGTGCTTTAGCTGAAGGCTGTTATCAACCAGAATGCAGGAATTTATATAAGCATTATACGATCATTATAAACACTGATTATGCCATTCGTTATGTTCTGATTGGCCATTGCTCTCAGAACGCCCCACCCATAAGCCCCAAAATTGTCCTGTTTTAATCCTTGTTACTGTCCTGTAATCACACTAAAACCATGAGGCTAAACAGAACGTAATATAGACAAGTACACATACATCTTAATAAGATTTCCCACCAAGTTTTATTAGCATATCCTGTTTTCAGTTGCTCATAACGATGCCAAACTTAAACTATTAATAGGGTTATATGATAAACATTCAGCTGGGGTTGAATTTCTTTTACTCTAGATGTTCAATATTTTTAAAAGAAATAATAATTAAAAAAAAAAATCTATTTCACATTTGTAGAGGTAGGCAGTGCAAAACTTCACCATTAATGTTTCAAACAAGGTGACTACACTGGCTATACATCAGCTGAAACTGAGAGGAACAACAGTTCACAGTCAGTTGTTGTATTGGGTTTGCATGGCAAGGTTTTGGTAGTGCTGGGGCTAGAAACTGCTAGAAGGTTCCCCGCATGTCGGATAGAGCCAATGCCAGCCAGCTCCAAGATGGACCCGCTGTTGGCCAAGGCTGAGCCCATCAGCAATAGTGCTGGCACCTCTGGGATAACATATGTAGGAAGGGGGAAAAAACCTGTGCAACACTAGCAGCAGCCAGAGAAAGGAGTCAGAACGTGCGAGAGCAACAACTCTGCAGACACCAAGGTCAGTGAAGACGAAGGGGGAGGAGGTGCTCCAGGCACTGGAGCAGAGATTCCCCTGCAGCCCATACCGAAGACCATGGTGAGGCAGGCTGTCCCCCTGTAGCCCATGGAGGTTAACGGCGGAGCAGATATCCACCTGCAGCCCACGAAGGATCCCACACTGGAGCATGTGGATGTACCCGAAAGAGTCTGTGACCCCATGAGGGACCCACACTGGAGCAGTCTGTTCCTGAAGGACTGCACTCCATGAAAAGGACCCGCACTGGAACAGTTCATGAAGAACTGCAGCCTGTGGGAAGGACTTTAATTGGAGAAGTTTGTGGAGGACTGTATCTCT
>VYZM01006817.1:104101-149150 GCA_013398915.1 Dromas ardeola
AGTTTTGTTTTCATGGATATAACATCCTGCCAGAGATTGCCTTCAAAAACCTGTGTGAGGAAGGCAGTAAAAAATGGCACACCGAAGGCAACCTATGGCTCATTATAATAATCCTCATTTTACAGGATTGAGCTGGCGTACTTTTAATTTGCTGTTAAAACTACAGCCAGTTCAAGACCTTTCTCATGTACTTATGAAAAGCAGAAGTCAGTACTGTGATATAGAAGCATATCTTATGTCATAGACAAAAAAATATGAAAATAAAAATATCTGAGTACTGGGAAGATTTTTAATATCTCACCACCACATTTTTCTGCTTTACAAGGAATGTATTCTGGTTACTTTATTAAATATTTTCAAATTTGTGTTTTTTCCATGAGAAGTGTAATTTTTGACTAATGCCATCAACTGAAAAACATTAGATTTATCTCTGTTCTCACCTACAACAGAAATATTTGGAAATGCATTTTTGTTTGCCTTTTGTCGTGGATTTCAGAGGTAAAGCTTTTCAGGATTGCGAGTATCAGGTGGGCATAGAGCAACTGCACAGTGTCACAACAGAACACAAAAGCAACGTATTGCACCAGTTACTGTCTATTAACAACCGGGTTTATCTAGTTCCATATCCATATCTGTATCAATAATGTATTTTTGCCTCAGTCTTTACTTCAAGTCTCTCTGTAGCAATTTCTTCCATGTTCATTTAATGAGCATTTTTTGTGTAACAAATGAATGGCAAAAGTAGAATTCTGAACTTTCTTCATTCTACTGTTAACAAACTCAATAGATGTATCCTTAATACTTTGGCATTCAACCAGTGTTTAAATTCTGAATATATCTTAGGCAAGGACAAATGCTGAATGTGTTATATAGTAAGTAACATGTTCTTAATTCCTCAATATTCAGCCTTCAAAATTGTAGGCTCATTTCACTCTTTTTGCCACTGTCAACAGATTATTTTCCAGTTTTATTTGCAAACATAAAAATTCTAAAATTCTTCTACAGAAGCAAAGTTAAGATCAGCTTGGATATCAGTCCTACAAAGCCAAGAATTTTTCTTAAGGAATTTATGGAGAAAAAAATCACTCATAATTTTGTAGCTTCACTTCAAAATCACAAGTGCAGAAGATCGCTAAAACGGTACTTTCCCATTTTAGTTGCACAGTGTGTAAATACAAAGAACTCAAGTAATATGAACAAAAACTACAAAAAAACAACAAGCGTAAAGCAAGTACAATCAAAGAAGTAAATTGCTATAACTAAAGGCCTTATGACTAAGAAAACTAACAACTTTACTTTTATTTGCCAAAGTATTCAGAACTGATCACCTGCAGAAGAGCGTATCTCAGCTTGTACTCGATCTCGTGTATCCTTAGCATAGGGACATATCAAATGCCAGTGCTTTAGAATTTTATGCCAAAGATGACTAATTATATTTTTAAATGTTTCCCTTTGTCAGATCACATTATCTCCATTCCTGACTTCTTTAATGAGCACTATAGTAACTAAGAATGTTGACATTCACAGGATAAGCATAAATCAAAAAAACTTGGGGCAATCTATATCTCTCAGAAATTTTGTTTTAGGATGCTTAAGGACAAAGGTCTTTGTCTTACTACGAAAAGTCATTTTACACTTACGAACACCTAAAACATAACAGCAGTTGCAAGAGAATACACTGGACCATTTAATGAACACAGAGGCCAATCTCTCTCTTCACTGTCTTTGGCAGGCTGCTGCCACAGCTCCAAAAACTACGCCAGGCTTTATAAAAGGCTTGTTCAGGCAATAGTCAATAAGATGTGGAGTTTCTCACTTCAGCTCATTGCTTCCAATGCATTCACATCATTGCTACATAAAATCCATGTCCTACTAAATGTGAGGACTCTTCTGGTAGCTCACATGAACAGGCTTGATGGACTGTCTCCTGTTTCAAGTGAGCCACAGCTTACACCTGGTATTTCTGTGAGCAGCAGTGGAAGGAAAAGCTGAATATAAGGCAGGATTTTTTCCCACCATTGGAGCAGACTGACAGACGCTTGTGCCACCACTTCCTGCGCTAATGCTTTTCCATGAAAATGTTGTCCGGACTGAGAAGCCACTTTCCACAAGGACTGAATTTAATCAAAACTGTTTGGAGAAATAGGCAGAGAAGGAAAAGAAACAGACTTACAAAATGAAAGCAAGAAAAAAAAACAAACAACTTCTAAATACCTTCTTCAGTTCTTTTCCTTTGTTTTTCATTAATAAGTTGTTTAATTAAACTTGCTTGTTGTTCTCTGCACAGCCATTTTCTTCCTAGGACTCTTTTGTGACTTACTTTGGACAAGAGGCTCATGAGGCTGGCAGCAATACTACAAGTCTGTGTGGAAATAAGAGAACACCTTGCTTCCACCATTGGCCCTGAGTAGACCAAATTTCACTACTTGTTTACACAATCACTCGCATTAGGCACTGGAGAAACTTGGTTCCCTACCTCCATACAAACAAACCTCGTCTTCTTAGATAGGGAGTAACTCCGTACTCCCCAAAGAAGAGCTGTCAGGTTCATCCATCCCCAGATTAATTAAAATGCTCAGAGAACAGGGACAAAGTATTAATATGCAGAAGGAAGAACTTTAGGACAAGGGTTTGGTAGGAAGGAGGAGGAAAGGGAGAAAGTTGTCCCTGTCATATCATTTCAGTCAGAAGCAGAGAAAAACACTCAGGATACAGAAATACGTCAGTCATATAGGCCCAGACTTAGCAAACATCCCTATCTTAAAAGGCCAATAAAACAAGTACTTAACTTGAAGTCAGCTGGGATGTAGTCAGAGCCTTTAAAGTAAAAGGCTTAATTCACTTATTCCCTTCACAAACTGAGATTGTATTTTTTCAGTTTGCCTGCCCTATAAAGGGTGACACTACAGCAGCATGGACAACTCCTGAAGTGTGAGACTATCAGTGCTGATTCATATATTGAATTCCTGCAAAGCTATTTTATTGATAGTAATATGCTTAATACATTCCATAAAGCAGTAGTATTAAGCTTATTTTTTTACCACCTTACCATTTTCAACCTAAGATGCTGTTTCTTAGAGTTAATCTTTGAACATTACAAGAAAATCAATCATCTATGTAGTACGTTAAAGGTTACATGTTGTTCCTTGGGCCAGTACAATTCAGTGCTGACAACAATTAAGTAACCATAATGTCTACTTTTTCATTGCCTGTTATTTTTACTCAGTAGCATATTCAGAGGGCATTTATTATATTTAAATTCATTGGCTCAAAATACTCTCTAGAGACTGGTCTTATTAAAATAAGATGCATATTTTCCATGCACAATTGTAAAGAAACACTGCCCTCTTCTGTCAAAACAGGATGAATCTCCGTAGAGGCAGGCTTTATTTTGGAAAACCAAACGGAGTTAGAAGAGATTAAAAAATACTATTTTATATAGACATAAATGATTGTGCTATGTTCAAACAGCATATCTGAAAATGTTCATTTTCATTTTTTTGTTCTTTCTACTCCATCAGTACGATTTGTCTTCTCTCCAGTTCAAGGAGGCATTTCAGAGCACTTACAAACATGGAGACACATTGCAACAGTTCTATTTAATAAACAAACACATCAAATTTTTTATTTACTTTCTTATGTGAGTAGCTTTACATATGGCAGCAACTTCACAAACCCAAGTTCTATTTTTTTTCTTCTTTAGAGATCTATGTATCATGATCTCTGATTAATATAGCTGTGCTATTTTTTGTTGCCTTTATCCATTTCCCTACATTTTCTAATATTTTTTCTCAGGGCAGAGGAAGAATAATACTTAAAATCTTGTGAAAATCTCAGAGCTTCACCAACATTCAAAAATGGAGTAATATCAATTTTTCAATAAAAAACAATATTTCATTTTCAAAACTTGCATCATTATCTTTCATCCATCCTGCCTTGAATATCCATTGTCTAAACTGTGACACTAATATCATTAGGTGCTTATCTTTAAGAGTAACTGATCTGTTAAGACAGTGATAATAACCTTTTTAAAAACAACCAAAAAAAATGGAGACCCAATTACATAGAAACGCATGCAGCGCCACATGCCATGAGAAAGGTGTATACAGCCAATGTAATTGGACAGTCTGACTCTTTAAAACCTACCATTCTAGCCTTTCCTTGCTGGTGGAATTGCCATATGCTCATATAAAAGCCAGCAAGTCTTCACTACTCTGCTCTGTTCTCTGGAAGAGGAAAACGAAAATACCACTGATAAATTTTCTGAGTTTTCAGGGTATTTTTGGTCTGTCATTTTCTGCAACTGTTAAGAAAATTAATTCTGTAAGAGTAAGAATTTTCTTTGCTATTAGAACACCAGTGAGGAGAAGAATTACCCAGTCACAAATTTGTCTTTATTTAGAAAGGCAAAGCAATATTGCCCATCCAAAAAAACCTAACACTCTGGGCATATTAGTGCATTTCAGTAACGGAGTTATCATCACAGCGGTCAACACAAGTAGAGACAACATCCTCACTGCTTTTGCTGAGGAAAATAAATAACAAAAATTAGCTTTACACATAAAAAATCTGCACCCAAGATGCCTCTTAAAAATCATGGGGAAGCCAAGACAATAAGAAAAAATCTAACAAGGGTTCACAAGCATTTATAAACTAAAAGCTAAATTAATTCCAGGTCCAGGGCATTTTGACATATACCTTTATAATTTTCCACAAGGCAACTTCCCCACATTATTGCATTAAGATATTTTTGATGCAGTTTGTATCCCATTCCTTCAAAGACTTTGAATTTAACTTCACTTAGTAAAATCTTTGAGACATACCTCTTTGTTTCAAGATATTCTAACAAAGCACTTAACTTTCTCCAAAACAGTTGTTTTTCATAACCTGTACCTTTCTACATATGTGCACAAATATTACTTGACAATTTCAGGATCAAATTTTGGAAATCTAAACAGGAGATTGTCACAAACACCAAGTTCCACACTAAAATATGTTTAAAAATTATATAAAGACATTGTAATTAAAATTTCACAATAAAAATAGACATGTTCAATCAAATTTTCAATGAAGGTCAATATTCATGGTGCAATCATGAATTTGAACGCTTCCTCAAACAAAGGTAAGCTAATGAGGTTACCTGATCATCCATTTAAGTGGGTCATTTCAGGTTGGTCTAACATCAACCCAGGGAAAAGCCATTTCAAATGCGTTTGGCTTTTAGTATGGGGTTTATTTCCAGAAGTTTTCAACCTACCTAAAGTATATGAATAAAGCAACAGAATTTTCCTCCTACATTTTTTTCTTCCTATAAATGTACAAAGCTGTATCTTTTGGTTGCTCACAAGCCCCCCGTGAATCGCAGATTACAGACTTTCAGAGAACTCTACAGAGAATAAATATAGGACAGAAGACGTCTTATTTTTCTGGTCTTTCTCTCACTGTTTGCAGCAGGTAGTGGTATTGTATTTTACTACTTACAGTTTCATACTGGTATTCATTGCTGCATCTAAACACCCCTTCCCTCCCACTGCATCATAGGACTATAATGTTACAGGGCTACACGAGGCCCTGGAAACTTATTCTGGGCAGGATATGATATTAGCTCTTCTAAAATTTGTCTCCCATTAATCATGTCCATTAACATAAAAGCTTCATTAACCTGATACTCTAGCAGGACATTTCCCATTAGCGGCCCGTGAACAAATTATGACTGACACCTGAATAAGGATAAAAGCAGCACAGTTATTATCCATAGCTATACCTTCCACACTGGGCAGCATTGTGGCTGCTTGTTCAAAGTTATGCCCAAAAGGTGCAGGTAAAACAAAAGCAGAACCCCAGCTTTATGTTTCACCTTAAACACACTGATGACTCACACAAATAGGTTGTGAGAGTGGCCACCATTTCCAAGTCACTAGCTTTCACCGTTTTAGCCCCAGTGCTCCTCCTGCCATTACCCCTCGCCGGAGGTACGCTTCAAAGCAAACCAACAAGGTCCTACTGTAACCTCGCTAAGAGACCTTCAACTCTTCTACAAAATAGTCTAATGCTTTTAAAGAGAAGAGGCTAGTGTGAAGCTGATTTTTAATGCTGAAAACAATTGCACGTGATGTTTCAAGGTTTTTGAAGAAGAAAACCATGAGTATTCCAATCAAAATTCCTGGGGAACAAGTGCCATCTTTCACATAGTGCACTTCAGCATGTATAAGCTGTAAAACATTCTAGAATGTTAATTTTATGAAAAGCTATTCTTTACAACATATTACTTGAATAATATATTTGAACACAGAAGAACCAAAGGAGAAAAACAAAAAATAAAGACTGGGAAAGCAAATCAGAGAAAAGAAAAATTATGCATTTTTTTAATGCAAATTTTTTTAGACAAACATTTATGCATAAGAATCATAGAACTGTAATACATGCTAATACTAAGTAATAAAAGAAATGGATTTGAAACAGCCAAAAGAAATATGTATGTTGTCAGAGAAACAGGGAAAACTAATACTGAACTAATGAGAGAGAAGAGACAGCGGCATTAAATTCCGAAAAGCCTCAGACTCCAAGCTGGGAAATTATTTAGATATTTGAGGAGCTAGACAGCACAAAGACTGTCTACAGATATATTTTTTTTAAAAACTGTGTAATGCTTTCAGGTTATGAAAGCAAGCAAACCAGGGTGGGTCCAACTCCAATCATTTAACCAAATCCTATCCATTGCAGGAGAGGCCAACAGGAAGGACAAAACTGCATAAAAGGTAGGTAAAAATAAAAACAACAGTACAAGAGATCACACCCTTGTCAGGTTTAATATAATGCCTGCTACAACTTCAGTAAAGTCGCTCTCCAGTGTGATAAGGTTTAAGACATGACTGAAGTTTTTGTTATTTCCTTACTCTTAAATGTCAGACTAAGGCAACAGAGAAACCCGTTTCTACCAAACAGGGAGACTGTGAGGTATACAATTAATCAACCAATCTAACAAGGAATAATTTGCAACTGCAGCCCTTTCTCACATAAATAGCATGCCTTTACATAGCATGCCATACAGCACAGTGGCAGCACACAAATGTAAAGTCGCTATTTTTAATCGGTCTTATACAATTATTGTATCACAAAGGTCAGCCTTTTGGTGCCTATTAAATATTAACTTACAAAGTTAACTGAACTATTCGTGTAAGTTTTCTTACCAAGTTGAAGATATTGATCCTGATTTATGGATGTTAATTAATTTAACACTTCTTCTAGATTGCCATACGACTGCATACTGTTTTCCTCCATTAGAATTTCTAATCCAGAACTACGTTTTGGCAAATGTGTACAGTATTTTACTCAGGAAGGCTTCTAACTACTGAGACTAACCAGAATACAAACAATGAGGCATTTCTTAGTCAAAACTGTGTTGAATAATGTATGAAAATTGTTCTTGGTCTGAAGGTTGTACGAAGTATTTAATAACTTTAGAATGCCCATTTGTCCTGATTTTATCGATGTCTCTTTCTGTTGCTCAAATGTTTAAAGATGTTCCATTTAATTTTCCAGTTATAGTTCTTTGAAGTGTAAATAATAAATATTTTCTCAGCAAAAAATCAGGTAATGGAAAGCCTTTCTATAGAATACCTCAAATGTGATCAAAATATTAATCATTAAATAGCCAGCATATCCTATACAAACTAGTTATACAGTATTGGACATATAGGACTGAATCTTTTTAAAGAGCATGTTTTTATTTTGGAGCATTTCCTTTGGTTTTGCTGTCTTAGTTCACTACCCTCTCTTTGTCTTTCAAAATCAGTTTTGCAGTAATAGCATAGCTAAAGAGAATGTATCTTGTTTTATTCTGTACTCAGACAAAATAAAAGTAATTCTTGTTTTCTTCGCAGTTTGCCGAGAGGCTGTGGTATACAATCCTTACCCTCAGGGAAAGGTGATGAAACAAACAGTTAACTAAATAATTGCAAAAAATAAGCAGTGCAAGCACTGCAAATACATATGCAAAATAGCTGGTTTTTCCACAAGAAAAACGCAATTATCACTCAAAGACAATGGCCAAAATTTTCAAATTCCAAATCTAAACTTCAAGCTCCCATTGAGATAGAAAGGTAGGAAGAAAGCATGTTCCTGATAAGAATGCTTTAAATAAGTTGTTGCAATTTTCTTCATGCATTCTTTATAGATTAAATTTATGGCTTATAGACACAAAGAAAATCCAAATATGATGTCTTGCAATGCACGTAGTCAATCAGTAGCAAACCACAGTCTGCAGGATTCGTACAATATTCGCTTGCTTACAATGTGTTCTTCCACAGAGAGAAACAAAAGCAGGTTCCACAGAGACAAAATGTAGGTTTTGGGATCTGCTTTGTTTATTACTCAAGTATCTTAGAAAAACAGTGCTGTATGTCCAGCGCTGTATGAGATTAGAATATTGCCTATGCTGAGACTCACTTGAGTCAGGCCTAATTTTAATTTGAAACGTTCCTGACCTTAGCCGAACGACCATGGCCAATCAGACTCAACATTTATGAGTTGACATACTTTCATATACTTTCTACTGGATAATTTCTTCATAAGACTGCTGCTGTCTTTGGCGATTAGGTCTTTCTGTCTCAGAAAACTTGCATAGCTCCCCACAGGGTATAGGACCACAGCAGCAGGGCACAACGTCCATCCTTGATGGTCCCATCTGGAAGTGAGATTTTCCTGGTGACCCAGTAAAACTGTGTTACTCGAGCAGCAAGAAAACTTCCTGAACTACAACTTCATAACTAAACAGGCATCTTGGGAATAGGAAGAGCTTCTTTCCTCCTCTCGTGCCACAAACGACTGGCTGTAAAGGCTGTCTACTGTATTCAAAGCATCCTCTTGTCAAAGAATGATGTTAAAAAGAAAAAAAAAAAAGAAAAAAAAAGCCTTGCCTTAGATATGACTATGTGCCCTCTGTTTCCCTTGTCAAGGTGGTTTTATTCTCACCGGGCTACGTTTTAGAATATCACAATTAGGTTTTAAAGCAATATGTGTGCATGAGTTGAAAGTAATCCTTCAAGAGGCACTGTGGTGCAACCAACAGGGTGCTAGACTGGGACACAAGGATCAGTTTAATTCTGGTTTTACTATTGGCCTGATGGGTAACTGTGGGCAAGACGCTTCACGTCTATGTGTTCCTATTAATCTTTTAATCTGTTTAAATTGTAAGGTCTTGGGGAGGGCATTGTCCCTTGCTTTTTCTTGTATGGTATTTAGCACAGTAGGACCTGCTGTAATATGCTGCTGCTGTAATTCATAAAACTAAATAGCTAACACAAAAAAGCAAATAGGTCTAAGAGACCATACAGAGTTTCACAATTACTAAGGACAGAACTGGACCCAAAGATTTATTAGGTTTTATTATGCAATGAGGCTCAGACCAGACATTTTATAGGCAAAATTAAACCCATCTGAAAATTAATTTACAAACATGCAGTCTTCTTATTACCATATTATTAAAAAAAAAAAAAAAAAATCCTAGAAAACAGTGTGATGTGCTCCTCTCCCCTTTTAAGTTTATTTTCTAAGCTAACAAACCAAAAGATTCCCTCTTCCTCTTGGGTCAGCTGCCAGCGTCGAAAAATCAAATCTGGGACCTGAAAATCAAATTAGATCCTTTCTGTCTAAAACATGATCAACACAACTAACGACTTCACTTTCAGCACACTTGACATGCAGTCAGTCTACCACTGCTAATCATGCATGAGTTAGAAAGCAAATTGAGGATCCTACCGTAACAACCCTATACCGCTCATAGTAAAAATTGATACCAGCGCTGATAGAGAGGACCCAATTATTCCTTTGCACGCACACACTGCTCTCTCTGCAAGGGTATCCAAGGAGAGCTGTTGGCCCATATGACAGAAATACATTGACAGTGAGAGGCTGCCAATTTTTATATATAGTCAAGTCACTTTTCCCACATAGCCGCAGTTCAAATTAGCATGCACAATGCCATATAATATAGGTTGGAAGTAAATGTTTGCAGAGAAGTCCCTCAGGTTAGGCTTGCTTTAAGCAGAAAGCATGCAGATTATTCTCAACATACTTTCAAGTCTAACTGCCTAATAGCAAGCATTAAACCACACTATGAAATAGAGTAGCCAAGAGAATCTGTGAAACTGTATAAATGCATTTATTATGAACAGATTTTCTATTTTGATATTATTTCATCAGTGTACTGAAAAGTTGCCAATTCATTCAATGCTGCAGTCTTATCTGGAATATCTGTTCTTACCAAAGACAATGGGTATTTCCGCTCAATTTGTAACAAAACCAAAGATGAGCTTATCTGAATAAATTGAATAGCAGTGCTAAATGAAAAAGTACTTACTGAAAAGGATAAAAATTAACACATTCCAGGAATACAAAATCCATTTCTGGCAATACCAGCTTTAAACTGCTAACAAACAGACTTTACAAATATGTATCCTTTCTGAAGTGATGCTATAAATGACTAACTGCAAGTCAAACAGGTTGGTCCCTGACACTGTTTCTTAAATATATATAAAACTTTTAAAATGCAGAGTAAATTGGAGGCCTATTTAAATGACTACCTTTTTAAATGCTAAAGAATGTGTTTTTCATGCTCTTCCAAAACTCTTTTAGGAATAGAGGGTTTTTTTAAGTTTCTAGGGAGGGTCATTTGGACATAGCACTCAAACAGGCAGTTTCTAGAAACTATGGCAACATCTGCCAGGTCAGTTTTGCTCTTTGCTAGTCTGATGTCCTGACTCCTGACTTGGTTGAACCAAGTTCTGTGAAGAGGGGAGAGGCAGGGAATTAAACATGACCAACAAAATGTGGAAAAACACTTCAGCCTACAAACACTGAGTATGGAAGCAAGCTGTTATTTCTCTGAGAATCTGTAGGTTTATCCCATTGTCCTCGATTCTTCTGTCAAAACCTGTCCCTTACTTCACACTTAGAGTTTTAATATGGTTTTCCTCAGGTTTAAATATTTAATTTTATCTTCAGGGGTCACTTTGATTTCCATGAAGGATGAGTACAACTCATATGGCCACCTTGTCTCATATGATATCGATTATTTTTCCATATTTGAGTATTTAGATGAAATTTCTTGCTATTTCTCTATTTTCTATTCTAAATTTACTGTTCTCTTTTCCAAATGCTACCATGATACTAACCCCAAAGGTACAGCAGTAATAAATTAACTTTAATAAAGCTTCATGTCCATTATTACACACCACTGTATTAGCCTACCTTTTAAAGGTTGTTAGACAGCTCAGCATCAAAACTACAGCTATGCCACATTTTCTTTCTGTCTGGACATAGAACAGATACAGAATGGTTGAGGCTGGAAGTGACATCTGGAGGTCCTCTGATCACAGCACCCTGCTCAAGCGGGGCCACCTAGTGCCCAGACTTGCCCAAGACACTGTCCACGTGGCTTTTGAATCTCTCTAAGGATGGAGACTCGACAGCCACCCTGGGAACCTGTCCCAGTGCTCAGTCACCCTCACAGTAAAAAAGTGTTTTCTGATGTTCAGAGGTACCTCCTGTGTTTCTGTTTGTGCCCATTACCTCTGGTTCTGCCATTAGGCACCACTGGAAAGAGCCCGGCTCCATCCTCTTTGCACTCTCCCTTCAGGTATTTATACGCATTGATAAGATATAACCCCTAGGTGTTCTCTTCTCTAGGCTATACAGTTCCAGCTTTCTCAGCCTTTCCTCATAGGTGAGATGCTCCAGTCCCTTACTCATTTTTGTGACTCGTCACTGGACTCTCCAGCATATCGATGTCTGTCTTGTACTGGGGAGCCCAGCACTGGACACTGCACTCCAGGTGTAGCCTCACCAGTCCTGAGTAGAGGGGAAAGATCACCTCCCGTCACCTGCTGGCAACTCTCCTCGTAATCCAGCCTAAGATACCATTAGCCTTCTTTGCAGCAAGGGCACATTTCTGGCTCATTTTCAACCTGGTGCCCACCACGAATTCCAGCTCCTTTTCTGCAAAGCTGCTTTTCAGCCAGTTGACCTCCAGTATATACTGGTGCATGGGGTAGTTTTTTGTTGTAGAGTAAACTAAGCATTTTAAGACTTTTGTCATATGTGGAAGTAGTGCTCTGAATTTCTTTAAGATCTGATCTTAAATCAGATGAGTTCTCTCTTTTAAATGCAATAAAATTTTCCTGAATAGTATGAAAAAATATTCTTGGTATCCACCTGATGGCAAAGATGAGCAAGCCTTGACAGCCAGAAGTAGAAAACCTCATAATAATCACACCTCTATGAGATCCAAAGAGTAACTTTCTCTGGGAAAGATAACTTACTAGCTTCAGCGTGTTGGACATTTTGGGGGTTGGCATGTATTAGAGTTTTAAAATCCTTTTAGAGTTTCTAAAACTAATACCAACTATTCCATTATTGCCACTAGACAGCAGATTCTAGTTCTTGTTTTTACATGTTTTGAATTGTTTTAAACCCTAAGTTTCTTCCTTCCTTTCCTCTGGATTTTCACGTTTACCCATATTCAGCTTCCTTCAGCTTCCCCATTGCCATGACCTTCTGGAATATATACAGTTGCTTAATGAAAACAAGATATTTTTTTTTTTAACCAAACGAGGTATTTATTACTGGTGGGGGCTGTTCACCAAAGGGACAAAAAAGAAGCATACTTTTAGCTTGCTTACATGACTACTTTTGTGATTTTATTCAGTCTTGAATGGTAACTGTTCCGGTGTATTAATCCTAGACTGATAAACTGTATTCAAGTAACCCTACTTTCTTTCTGAAGGTATCTCTCAAGTTAAAATAAGGGGCTTTTTTACAAATATTATTTGCAGTAGTTTTGGCCCCAAATACTCCTCTTCCTGTAAGTTCTATAAGGGATGTATATTTGAAAAAAAGCCCCACCTTATAGGAAGAGTTTTAAAATACATTTTTCATCAAGAAAATAAGATCACCCCTGTGTAGAAGCACTACAGCAAATCCTATATTTCTATACTGTAAGTTCATTAAGTATAACTACACTAAGTTCTTGCAAATAATCCTTTTTGGATGAAATTCTGATCTTATTAAAGTTAACCAATTTTTTCCTCAGTGAAGCTCGGATTTCACACATGGTCTGCATGGGCTTTATTTATTACAGTGGATTTATGAATGTACAAAATAGTTCTGAGGATCAGGCCATTAAGCAAGGATATACTATAACCTATTCAATTATTCAAGCGAGAAACTGATTTTGGTGCAATACTCTCAGCTTGTCTCTATTTCACATCAGGTAATTCAACACGTGCAGGGTAAGTAGGGATAATAAGGATAAGTTTCCTTATAAGGAAACAAAGTCTCTGTTTAAACTTCAGTGATTTCAGATGTTCTAAAAACAGTGAGCACAGGCAGTTTGCGGGTATTAGAAGTGCTATCATCCTGCAGCATATGAGCAGAATCCTAACAAAAAATCTCACAAAAACATATTCATGGTAAAAAAATAATTTATTGTTTCTACTAAATTGTATATTTCTGAACTGAGGCTGGAATTTGAATTGAAAGTATTACAATAGCACTAAATACTATACTTTTGATAGGTAAATAATGGGCACATCTTCAAATAAAAACCTCCCTCAAAAAAAAAAAAGGGGCAAGCAAAAAAAGAAAGCTAAAAAATAGTAAACCAATTTTGCATACCCAAAAAAGATTCCAAAAAAGCTTGTGTAACCTTCAGACCAACATCTGATCGGTTGGGTGCCTATGCACTCTGAAGCATTTGACCTTTTGCCTGTCATTAGTTTATACCATCTTCCCCCACCATGGGAATCAGCAAGGTGCCTATAAAAATTTCCATCAGCAGCACTGAAGTCATTCCCTCCCCATGTGATTTCTCTGATTTAATGGCCATGGAAAGTTCCATAAGGTCATTAAACCCCTGTAGTTTCTAGCATCCTTCAAATGCCACAGAAACCAAGATTCTATGGACCAGTAAAATAGTCGCCCATTATCCTCAACTTCTCTGCTATTCATGTCTTGCTTTTGACATTGCCAGGATGACAGAAAATATTTTTCCTGCCCAAAATCACCTTTTTGTACCTGTCCCTGAAAGTTTTATGAAGCCATCCATTACCATCAGCTCATACCAGGGAAAAAGAACTGACTCAGTTAATGTGATTAGGGTCATGAAACATCTGCAAAACGGTCACATTATTCCCACTTCATGTTCAGAATTACAGCTGCTTAATTTTCTTACAAGAAATGGCAGGGAGTGTTATTTGGTTGTTTTTACTACTATCGCCTACTCTTTGGAGACTATAGAAACTTCAAAATGAACAACTATGCAATAAAATAGCAAGTCCAGTTCTTTTTATGGGGAGACCTACATGGGAGAACTTTGTTCAGGCTAAAAACACATAAAACCACTTATAATTCTTCCAGATGGAGCATAATTCCACTTGTTATATAGGAACAACATCTAACAGGTAAAACTGTAGAACTTTTTCCCATCAACCCTGTATGATCACTTCCCATCACCCCCATTCCATAAGGAGAATCTCGTACAGCTGAAATATTTTACAAGGCATTTATAACTGGAAATTCTCTAGTACTAATAGAATCATTTCCCTTAACTAAATCATATTTATTTTCTTTTAGGTGAGACTGCAGGAATCTAGAAATCATAAGATGGAGCTCTATATGATCTTTCAGGAATATATGTTCACATAGATGAGAAATATGTAAATGAGATATATACATATGCATGCACACAAATTTTCCTTTTCATAGGCATTGAAAATGCGTATGTGTTGTGTGCAGTTGCTTGTAAAAGTGCTATTGACATAAGAGTACTGGAAAAATTCAGTATCTGCTGAAAGGCATATTCTTAGAGGGGATCCTGCAGCAACAGGAAGCTCCAAAAACATTTTGCTCAGTGTGGTAGTGCTGAACATTATTTACAAGAATACATGCAGCAAAAATACCGTAACTTTCAAATATAGACTATAATCCTTCCTTTTCAAAATTATCTTGATCCGCAAAACTGGAATGTAAATCAACTAATAAACTTCAAAATGTCAGGCAAATTAATAACTGAAAGGCAAAGATGTAACTTAATTCATATAAACCATATTGCAGGTAGGAAGTTGAGACTGGCCTTGTGAAATAGTACTTTGTCAGTTACNACCCATATTCAGCTTCCTTCAGCTTCCCCATTGCCATGACCTTCTGGAATATATACAGTTGCTTAATGAAAACAAGATATTTTTTTTTTTAACCAACGAGGTATTTATTACTGGTGGGGGCTGTTCACCAAAGGGACAAAAAAGAAGCATACTTTTAGCTTGCTTACATGACTACTTTTGTGATTTTATTCAGTCTTGAATGGTAACTGTTCCGGTGTATTAATCCTAGACTGATAAACTGTATTCAAGTAACCCTACTTTCTTTCTGAAGGTATCTCTCAAGTTAAAATAAGGGGCTTTTTTACAAATATTATTTGCAGTAGTTTTGGCCCCAAATACTCCTCTTCCTGTAAGTTCTATAAGGGATGTATATTTGAAAAAAAGCCCCACCTTATAGGAAGAGTTTTAAAATACATTTTTCATCAAGAAAATAAGATCACCCCTGTGTAGAAGCACTACAGCAAATCCTATATTTCTATACTGTAAGTTCATTAAGTATAACTACACTAAGTTCTTGCAAATAATCCTTTTTGGATGAAATTCTGATCTTATTAAAGTTAACCAATTTTTTCCTCAGTGAAGCTCGGATTTCACACATGGTCTGCATGGGCTTTATTTATTACAGTGGATTTATGAATGTACAAAATAGTTCTGAGGATCAGGCCATTAAGCAAGGATATACTATAACCTATTCAATTATTCAAGCGAGAAACTGATTTTGGTGCAATACTCTCAGCTTGTCTCTATTTCACATCAGGTAATTCAACACGTGCAGGGTAAGTAGGGATAATAAGGATAAGTTTCCTTATAAGGAAACAAAGTCTCTGTTTAAACTTCAGTGATTTCAGATGTTCTAAAAACAGTGAGCACAGGCAGTTTGCGGGTATTAGAAGTGCTATCATCCTGCAGCATATGAGCAGAATCCTAACAAAAAATCTCACAAAAACATATTCATGGTAAAAAAATAATTTATTGTTTCTACTAAATTGTATATTTCTGAACTGAGGCTGGAATTTGAATTGAAAGTATTACAATAGCACTAAATACTATACTTTTGATAGGTAAATAATGGGCACATCTTCAAATAAAAACCTCCCTCAAAAAAAAAAAAGGGGCAAGCAAAAAAAGAAAGCTAAAAAATAGTAAACCAATTTTGCATACCCAAAAAAGATTCCAAAAAAGCTTGTGTAACCTTCAGACCAACATCTGATCGGTTGGGTGCCTATGCACTCTGAAGCATTTGACCTTTTGCCTGTCATTAGTTTATACCATCTTCCCCCACCATGGGAATCAGCAAGGTGCCTATAAAAATTTCCATCAGCAGCACTGAAGTCATTCCCTCCCCATGTGATTTCTCTGATTTAATGGCCATGGAAAGTTCCATAAGGTCATTAAACCCCTGTAGTTTCTAGCATCCTTCAAATGCCACAGAAACCAAGATTCTATGGACCAGTAAAATAGTCGCCCATTATCCTCAACTTCTCTGCTATTCATGTCTTGCTTTTGACATTGCCAGGATGACAGAAAATATTTTTCCTGCCCAAAATCACCTTTTTGTACCTGTCCCTGAAAGTTTTATGAAGCCATCCATTACCATCAGCTCATACCAGGGAAAAAGAACTGACTCAGTTAATGTGATTAGGGTCATGAAACATCTGCAAAACGGTCACATTATTCCCACTTCATGTTCAGAATTACAGCTGCTTAATTTTCTTACAAGAAATGGCAGGGAGTGTTATTTGGTTGTTTTTACTACTATCGCCTACTCTTTGGAG
The DNA here is from genome assembly GCA_013398915.1 of Dromas ardeola. Lineage (NCBI taxonomy): Eukaryota > Metazoa > Chordata > Aves > Charadriiformes > Dromadidae > Dromas > Dromas ardeola. The sequence goes on from VYZM01006817.1 coordinate 121,035, forward strand.
ACTATAGAAACTTCAAAATGAACAACTATGCAATAAAATAGCAAGTCCAGTTCTTTTTATGGGGAGACCTACATGGGAGAACTTTGTTCAGGCTAAAAACACATAAAACCACTTATAATTCTTCCAGATGGAGCATAATTCCACTTGTTATATAGGAACAACATCTAACAGGTAAAACTGTAGAACTTTTTCCCATCAACCCTGTATGATCACTTCCCATCACCCCCATTCCATAAGGAGAATCTCGTACAGCTGAAATATTTTACAAGGCATTTATAACTGGAAATTCTCTAGTACTAATAGAATCATTTCCCTTAACTAAATCATATTTATTTTCTTTTAGGTGAGACTGCAGGAATCTAGAAATCATAAGATGGAGCTCTATATGATCTTTCAGGAATATATGTTCACATAGATGAGAAATATGTAAATGAGATATATACATATGCATGCACACAAATTTTCCTTTTCATAGGCATTGAAAATGCGTATGTGTTGTGTGCAGTTGCTTGTAAAAGTGCTATTGACATAAGAGTACTGGAAAAATTCAGTATCTGCTGAAAGGCATATTCTTAGAGGGGATCCTGCAGCAACAGGAAGCTCCAAAAACATTTTGCTCAGTGTGGTAGTGCTGAACATTATTTACAAGAATACATGCAGCAAAAATACCGTAACTTTCAAATATAGACTATAATCCTTCCTTTTCAAAATTATCTTGATCCGCAAAACTGGAATGTAAATCAACTAATAAACTTCAAAATGTCAGGCAAATTAATAACTGAAAGGCAAAGATGTAACTTAATTCATATAAACCATATTGCAGGTAGGAAGTTGAGACTGGCCTTGTGAAATAGTACTTTGTCAGTTACCCCTCTGATAACATTACTACAGGAAGCATGTAGATCTGCTTTAATAACAGCTAACAGCCATAAATTATCATTCTTTTATTACTAAAAGTTCAAGCAGTTGTCTTACTTCAAGGAAGTAGAACAGATGAGCCAGATGAGCTCATATAAGATAAGCCAGAGATATTTTAAAAGATAATATTTAAAAATGAGTAAAAAAATTATGTGTTATTGTTGCTACCTTGTACTGGACACTTTTTTCCACTCTATCACAGGATCCCTGCCCTTGCCGTATCTTTCAGAAAATCAAAGAAGCAACATATACACACACATCTGAGAATGGTTATGCAAACTAGATAAGCCAACTGCTTGGGAACGTGGTTATTTCAGAGGTATTTCCATCAGGAAAGGGGGCTAAGGCAGAACAGCACTACACTCTCGTGTTGGGCGCTTGGACAAACAGCTCCTTGGGGAGCCCCCCCAGCATGTTCTGTCAAAAGGGGGGTTGGAGGCAGAGCAGCACTTCTGATGCTTCTCCCATCTCCCTACAGCCTCCTCCACTGCCTCAAGCAAATGCAAGTGAAGACTAAAGTCATTGTTCAAAAATCTTTACTACAGCACAGGTTGGAAAATTTGCATTCATAGCAGAAGTTCCCCTACCTAGGAAGAAAAGCCCTAGAATAATTATTGGAGAAAGACAAATTAAACAGAACACAGGTCCATATGCTCTACAACTATTCTAAGAAACCAACTGTTCGGTATTCCCATGCCAAAATGGGAAGGGGAAATCTGTATGTTTTGAGGGTTTGTTTTTTAATAGGCCCCAAGATGTATTCAAATATTTGATTGCACTTAATGCAAGTGTCTTCAACATGGTAGAAAAAGTGAGAGAAAACATTGTCTTTTCATTCCTTCATTACACCATGTCAGAGTCCAATTCTCTCTGATCAGCTTCTTTGAGATATTCCATGTTTGGAGGGTGTTTAATATCAAATAACATTTAATATTAATATTAACATTTAATATTAACATTTAGTATCAAATTTACTTATTTGAAGATATTTGATGTTATACGGGATTTCTGATTTAGCAGAGAGATACAAAATATACGGAAAATGCAATACAAATGTAAGTTACACATAGCAAAATATAGCAATTACAGTACCCAATTCAATCACGATACCAATGTAATTCCCAATAATATGCTCGCTGCCGTGATGCTGGTTGTCTCCAGTCTCCAGCAAGGAATACAGGGGTTGAAGCCAGCTCAAGCCCATTGCACTCTTCAAAGTTATTTTACCAGTTGTCTACTTTTTATACTCTATGTTGGGTGAAGCCATGTATTCGCTCCATCCCATGCTGGTCTGGCTAACTCAGGGAGACAATTACACTCTTTTAATGAATTCAGGGAGAAACATGTATACTACCAGCTGATCAACTCAACCATTGAAAACAATTTATCTTAAATGCCACTTTCTGGTCCCCTTTGTGGTAAGATAAAGTCAGCTTCTTTGCAACAGCTGTGGTCAGTCACACCCTGCATTACTGTCTGAGCTTCACGGGCACAACGCCCTTGCCCATCTCCTGAATGTTGTGGTTTAACCCCAGCCAGCGGCTAGGACCACATAGCTGTTCGCTCAGTTCTCCTCCCTCCCCCCGCAAGAAGGGTAGGGAGAAGGGAAAGAAACGGAGGGGAAAGGAAAAAAAACCTCATGGGGTGAGATACAGACAGTTTAATAGAACAAAAACAGAAAAGGAAAATAACAACAACAACAGCAATAATAATAATAATTGTAAAAGAATATACAACATAAAGTAATACAACACAATAATAATAATAATGATGATAACAATAATAGTAAAAGAATATACAACATAAAGTAATACAACACAAGTCACTCTCACCACCTGGTGAACTGGTTGCCCAGCCTGTCCCAAGCAGTGATCGTGGATTTCTTGTCCCCTAGCCAACCCCATTTATACAGTTAGCATGACGTCTGTGGTATGGAATATCCCATTGGCCAGCTTGTTCTGTCTACACTCCATCTCAGCTTCCACGGGAAGCTGAAAAAAAGTCCTTGAATAATATAAATATCACCTGGCAACAACTAAAACAATATGCATTATCGACATTCCTTTCATACCAAATCTGAAACACAGTTGCCACTAGAAAGAAAATTCCAGCTGAAAGCAGGACACACATGTATATAGAGTTAGCTGCCTCAGAACATAATCCAAAAATCCCTCACAAGTTGCATGAAGCTGTTTAGGCTAGTAATGGGAAATGTTGATCACAAGTCTAGATTTGAAAATTTGTATTCCCTTACAGAGTTTATGAAGGACTGCAGGAGCATAATTCCATGTATTAAGGAATAGCTGCACAGAGGAAAGATACAGTTTTATCAATAATAACATCTTAAAAGAAAATAAATTGGGGTTTGATGTGAATATATCCCCTTCCACAGGGTACTAAGAGGTTTTTTTGCTAAGATTTCACTTCTCATAGACTAGCTTCACCTCCCTTCATTTTTCCTGCATTTAGTTCCTGTCAGTAAGGATGTGTTCTGATAAAAGTAAGTTAAAACACAATATTAAAGTTTCCCCTTAGTACCTATTTGACCTTATCTGATGGTCAGTACATTGCCAGAGGTTTTTTGGACATCTTTGAAACCATCAAAATTTTTCTGAAAATAGATTACAAACACTTTGTTAAGCAGAAGAAACAAGCTCAGGGCTCTTTGGCTGTTGATAGCACCTTCTCAGACACTGACAAGTCTTCAGAAGACAAAGTGCAGAGCTAAGCATTAACATCACTACAAAAAAAAACCCAGAAACAAAAAAAAAAACCCACAAATTGTGCAACAACCTTAGGGTAAAAGTTGCTTATAAAAATAGGTAATCCTAGGAAACAAGCTGCCAAATCGGAAATGACAATTTGTTTAAAAAAATGTGAACTTATTTATGAATTCCTAGCAATAAGAGAGAATATCTAACACACTGAGAAGTAACATGCTGACAGAAAATTTTCATATTATAGAGAAGTATCTCTGCTGTGCAAATGACCTAAGTGAAACGCAAAAGACTCTACCCTGAGCACTCTTCTTTCATTTCCATAAAGGTCTTGACATGCAGACAAACAGATTTGCAAGACTGGTATTGCAACACAACAATAGATTTCTCATCAGAGCACTTGTTCACCACTTGGCTTTCCTAAGTCTCCCAAGATGTTTTGCACAACACGCACAATGAGCTTTGAGGTGCTCATAATACCCTATCATCTGTATTTTGCATGATACAATGACGGCGGTAGAACATTGTTCTTAATGCCTATTAGAGACTCAGTACCATACTCAGTGGCTCTACTGTTAAAAGAAATGGAGGCAAAGGCTACCTTATTGCACCTTGGATAACAACCTTTCATTTCAAGTACTTAAACTTGTCATCCTTATTCAAACACACACACCCCAGTCTTTCACCCAGTGATATAAACCTTAGTTACAGTAGACTCAACCTACAACCCACATTATTTTTTACATTTGAGAAGCAAAGACTCTGTCAGAGTTAAGCTGAAATAATGCCTCGGCCCCTTTTTTCCTGTGCAAAATCTAGCACCATGATACTATTACAAAGCTATAGGTTTGTGTTTCACAACCAAATTCAGAAGTAAATCTTGTCTTGACAAAATATTGGTCCTAATCCTCAAGAATCTAAACCTATTGCAGCAGGTAGACTTTAACCCAGTATCTGCAGCAGACAAACAGGTGGTGAATGCACGTATCTTACTGCATCAGCTTCCCAGTCATTTAACAGTGGATAAATTGTTAGTTACACTCTTCTGTATGCTACTTCTTGGGGCACCAAATATACATTGCCTTTTTACAAAGGAAGAAAATGTACTTTTAATCATACAAAATAAAAAAAAAAAACAAAACATCACGTATCAATGTCTGGACATATAAAATACTGGTTATAGGAAGGCATTTCTGACTTAACTCCTTTGCTGTTCTGCAGTCTTTGTAATTGAGGTCTTTTTGCACCTTCTTTACCTCTTCTTATATCCCCACCTACTTCTTATTTCCAAAGAACATGGAAGTATTCCTTTTTTATTCTCTTTATGGTAAACAAGGTAAGAGCCAAGGCATTCTTACTGAAGGACCTTACAAGGATTCTTACTGAACATAAGCTGATCCTGTTTTTTCTCTTTCTCACATTATTCCTGCTTGAGGGCAGCAGTTACTGAAACCCCTAAGTGACACTGGCCCGCACGGTCAAAATCAAAGTTCAAGGTGATAAAGGTCTTGTACTGATCACCAGAAGTGAATTCTCCCCACCTCCATAACGGCATTTGTGTTCATAAAGCATGCCTTAACCAGCAAATATATTTATTGAAATTCATTTGGTGATGCATTAGGACTATTGAACTATTAGCTTTAAAGTTCAAACAAAAAATAGCATACATTTGTCATGACCACATTACCCCCTCCCACGCCCCAATAATTGCAAAACAGGCAGCTACAAAATTATTGGATACATCAATTAATATAGAAAACAAGTGTTTTGTGTTTCGTTTAAACAGAAGCCAGTTCACACAAGGGTATTCAGATGACAGCTTTTGATGCGATTTGTCATAATATCATCCATCTCAGTTCTGTCCCCAGAAAGATTTATCTGCAGCAGCTCTTCCGGATAGACTGTCACCTTTTACACCGTTACCCAGGAAGTGCTAATTGTATAGGTACCACTGATCTACCAGATAAGATGTGACAGGTGCCCCACACCTCAGCTTCTGGCAAAAAATCCCACCCCCTCCCAGCAGACTCAAGGGCCATTTGCCCTGGGACCCACTCCCCCATCTTCCAGTCACCATAAGCTGATGTGACTGGCTGCCAAGACCGCTGCCCCCACCTTCACCGCCCAACCCCCCCAGTTTACCCAGAAGTACATCAGACCAAGAAGATCCTTCCCCTACATACACAGGGACCACCGTTTTGTTTTGGCTGCCATTTTATGAAAGGGCTTCACCATTTTATGGCAGGGAGCTGACATTTTGTTAAACATCGTACTACTCAGTGCTCGTCTGGATGAGAGCCATTTCTTGACACCATCATACCCATGTGCCCTCAGGCAGCCCTGTGATTTTATATATTATATATATTTTGTATATGAATAGATAATTTACATAATACATAATGTATATTATAAATTATGTATATAATTTATATAATATGTAAGTCCTTTCTATCCTACCTCCTACACCTCAAAAACAGTCATGGTCTTTGAATGCTAAAACCATTTGCTTACTGTTGCATCCCCGAAAAAACTTGCTTAGCTGTACTAATTAATGGCCTTTTTTGTAAGTGTATGTTTTGCTTCATATCCTGTGAACAGCCAGAGTCGCACTTGTATGACCACCCTCCCAACATCCACAAATCTTTGTCGTAACACTACCGCCAGCCCTTTTATCACTGGCATCCTGCTGATTGCCCCTCTGCAGCAGATAATAATCACCGTCTTTCAACTCTGCGATACCCCATTGCTCTTACTTGATGTTCTTGCTCTTTCTGCAGTAGCTGTGATCTCTAAGAGCGTGGGGCTCATGCAGTCTGTTCTCCAAAACCTGGGGTCTTGGCACTTTTGTAGTAATCAGGACAGTCTCACAGGACAGCCTCGATTACATGCTCTGCATTTTCTTTTGACTGTCAACCTAAGGACAAGGAAACATATGTATAGCACCAGCCTGCACCCCGCGACGGTCTTACAGGTAGATGTAAGATCCCTCACAAACATGGGGAAAGGAAGCCCCCAACCCTGAGCTCTCATTTTGGAAAAGAATATTATTAATTCTGATAAGAAGCTCTAAGAGGCTCTGTACAGAGCTCTCTCCAGGACAATTCACATCGCCTACTGTAGGCAGACATCCTTCATCAGATATTTGTACCATTAGTTTTCATGAGAGAGCGGATACACTAATCAAATTCCAAACCTGGGCAGCGCTCAGCAGCTCTAGAGGACTACATTAGTCTTTCTTAATATTTCCAATAAGCAGTAAAAGACATCGAGATCTTCAAACAAACAAAACCCTCCAACTATTCTAATGTTCTACGTATTTTTAATTTTCCTGATGCTTTAGTGTCACATTTCAAAGCCTTTGCCTGCTATACGAAAGGCCTAAGAACATACATAAAATAGACCTAAAGAAATAAAAGGGAAAAACTGAAGTTCTTGTGCAGCTAGAAAAGCAGGTATAACCTTCCCCTAGGAGTAACAACAAAACTACAGGACCTCGGAGCAGTTTCTTGCTCCAGACCCATGGACACACAAACCGAGTCAGGCACGGGCTCTCCCTCTTTGGGACGGGGCCAGACACCAACATCAGGTGCCTCAAGGGTATAAGGAGAACTGGGCAAGCTTACAGAAACACCAGACATTTCTGGACTCGTGTTTAGTAGATCTGTTAAGAGTTTTCCTCCATAGATTTGACCACCAGCTTTTTTCAGTCCACACCCACTATGTTCCGGCTCCCAAGTTGCTCATCTTCGCTACACAGATAACAAAGTAACTCAATGTCTGCTTGGGTCTGTCCGTTGCTAGTTTCCTTTTTCTCATTTCTTGTATGGGAAGAAACTGTGTTTGTTTCTCATTCATCCTATCATTTCATGATTTTTAAGACCTCCCCCTCTCAGGCATTCCTTTGCCAGCCTAAGAAGTCGTAATCTATTTAGTTTTTCCCCCCAGAGAATTAATACAGCAACACAGTAAGTTTTTTGTTACACATCTTTGCCTCAGAAGTCTAAAAATTTTGAGTTCTTTATTGTGACTTAATGCCAAACTGGATTTTTCATGGAACTGTTAAATCCTAAGATGACTTTCCTGACTAGCAGTAACCAGTTCAGAACTGACTACCAAGTACGTAAAATACGAATTCTCTGAAATACACTCATATGTGAAATTAGATCAGTGGATCTGTGAGAAGGGAAATAAATTATTTTATCTTTTTCTCTGCCTGTGTTTATTTGTATATCTAGATATTAGATGAAATAGTTAAATGCAGTGCAATGAAAGGATTTAGAGTCAAAGTCTAGACAATTTAAATATTTTGTTCTTTTTTGCAGTTCTTTGGGCATACTAACATACTCTTCTCCCTCTCCTTGTTTCCCCTGCCAGAAAAACACAGAAAAACCCTGCGTGATTTTATATGTCACTTCTACTCTGAAAAAAAATGGGAAGAAAAAATAAACTGAGGGCCCATAACCTTGTAGTGTAACCACCTTGTCAGTTCTTTGCTCAAAAAACTGTTCCACAGATCCAAAGTAGCTGCAATCAGATGTACGCTCTGGCATGTATTAAAAACTCCTTCAAAGCCAGCAGACTTGTTGGATGATCCTTGTAAACCCAGCAAGAGCACCCTCCTCCCACAAACACCCCTCATATTTTGTAGAGAAAAGCATAATGTAAGAAAAGAGACAAGATATTTAAAAACAACCTGATTTAGTAAGCTGTGGTCTCAAAAGGCAACAGAGAAGTCTTTCCCATCTCCTTGTTCGTGACATGATAGGAGCAAAAGGCATTTAATACTTTTATTTGAGTTTCTTTCGACACTTTTAGAGTCCCGCAAGAAATGTGATATTTTTCCCACTTTTTTTTTTAACAAATAAATACATAGCATGCATTTTTTTTAAAAAGCTACTTATTTCTAGGCCACTACTGCTATGACCTTTTGTCAGGATTTTTCAAAGCATCCGATGCAAACAGAGGTAGTAATATCTAAGTCCTTAGAGTTCCAGGTCAAACTGGCAATCAAATGAAGTCAATATGAAATTGCTGAACTTAACCTTTTGACCTCTTTGCTTTTTTTTTTTTTTTTTTTAACTTTGCAATTTTTGGATGACTTCAGGTTTTTTGAGTTTTCTTCCTGTCCAGTCGCTAACATGAAGAACTTTTCGTACTACCTTTTCGAGACTGTTCTGTATGATTGCCGCAATTTTACGGTGACATTCGTGATGAAAGCAGTAGAATTTTCTACTGCTTTCCACAGATTTTCTTACCACGCAGCTTACTCCACTTATTCTCTTTGTTTTATCAGAATACTTCTAAAGAAGAGTAGGACATAAGTAGCATCTCTTTAATTAAACATATATTGAAAAACAGAAAAGGGACTGAGGTCCAGGCTCTGTGAGTGAGGACAGGAGCAGAGAGAGAGGGAAGCAGGAGTTGCAGCCTTATAAAGGCAGGTCAAGCCTGGGAATTACCTTCCTTTACCAATACATTTTCAAACAGAACTTCCCTGAAGAATTTATCAGAACAAAAGCAGATTTGTTGTAACTAAATGCAATAAAATTGTTTTCCAAGCAGTTATTTCAATTCCTTCCACCGTTTCAACTCTCCGCCATGGTCTCTCCAGGGGCTGCGGGGCATCCCTTCTCCAGCGCTTGGAGCGCGTCCTCCTCTTCCTCCCACCCAGGCGCTGGCCGGGCTGCGTCCCGCCCTCTCCCCCTCAGCCCCGGCTGCCGGGCAGTTCTGCCCTGTCTGACAGAGGCTTTCCCCGCGGCGCCGCCATGGTGGCTGCGGGGCTCAGCCGTGCCCTGCGGGGGGTGGGTCGGAGCCGGCTGGAACCGGCTGCGTCCGGCTCGGGGCAGCCCCGGCCCCTCACCACAGGGGCCGCCCGGCAGCGCCCCCGGGCGGCCCGGCCGGGGCACCCGCACCCCAGTACAAAAATGGATATTTTTGGTTTGTAAAAGTTAAGCTTTTTATGTCATTTCGCTTGCCCCACTTCCCTCCGGAAAAAAACCCTTGGCAAGTTTGGTATGTAAAGGAGTCCTACAGAAATTTTACACTGAGAAACAGAAGCTGCGGTAACAGAGTACGTGCTGATTGCATTACTGAAAAGAGCAGTGTTGCGGTGCACAGAGATTATCTGCTTTATTTTTTCTTAATTAAAATCTGAATATAATTGGACAACATTTTTTCTTGAAGTGGCTTTTTTTTTTGGTAAAAGTTGTACCTGTGGCTGGAACAGACTACCTAATGAATTGTGTCAAAATGGTGAATGATTACTAAACTGAAAGAAAAAAAAACAAAACAGCATTTAAAACGTACACCATCTCCTCACCCCAATTCCCATATTTCTCTAAAATAGTTATCTTAGTATTTGTTTGCTTTAAAGAAGCTTAGTACCTCGCACGTAACTTTTATAAAAGGCATGAGCAAATAGCGTGGCACCCTCTCCCCCCCCCGGTTCCCTATGAGCTTCTGTGACTTCGAGGAGTTACCTGAGCCGTGTACCTTTCTTTTCTCTGTTCATAGCACGTATTTGAATCTGTATCTTTCATGCCTAAAACTGTATCTATCTCTCAAGATACCTTACTAATATTTACTAATATCACAGCTACTTTTGTCGGATCCTGAAGAATCACCCTTTTAATCAGAAAGACTAGAAAAAAAAGTATTTAACCCCCATTTCCTTCCCCCTCGCCCCAAGATTCTATTTTTTGGCAAACACAGAATGAATCTTTATTCTCACATGACTCCATGTTGCTGCTTCTGTTAGGTTTTCTTGGTTCAGGAGCCAAATCACTTGTATGCCTGATCCTCAAAACAATAATTTGCAGTTTTAGATTAGATTATGAGGGTACATCAAACAAATAGAAACAAATAGAAACTTCAGGTTTGTTTCAGGAACTGTGTGCACCTTACTGCAATTAAATTGCAATTCCACAAACACCTCCTCCACAAAATACAGTTCAAATCCTTGCGAACATGATCTCTTTGCATTCAAATTTATATTGAAAATGACTTCTTTCAATCAGATGAAAATCATACTTACTGTTAAAATGGATATACATTAAGACCTCTGGTCTGCTTTTTGTTTCCCACAACACATAGCACAACAGTTTACTTACGACACACTTCTTACTGTACACTGGAGTCACTTCACAGAATCACAGAATCATAGAATCGTAGAATGGTTCGGGTTGGAAGGGACCTTAAAGATCATCTAGTCCCACCCCCCCTGCCATGGGCAGCAACACCACCTGCTAGACCAGGTTGCTCAAAGCCCCATCCAGCCTGGCCTTGAACACTTCCAGGGATGGGGCATCCACAACCTCCCTGGGCAACCTGTTCCAGTGCCTCACCACCCTCACAGGAAAGAATTTCTTCCTGATAGCCAATCTAAATCTACCCTCTTTCAGTTTGAAGCCACCACCCCTCGTCCTATCATTACACTCCCTGATAAAGAGTCCCTCCCCAGCTTTCCTGTCGGCCCCCTTCAGGCACTGGAAGGCCAGTATATGGTCTCCCTGGAGCCTTGTCTTCTCCAGGCTGAAGAACCCCAACTCTCTCAGCCTGTCCTCATAGCACAGGCGCTCCAGCCCTCTGATCATCTTCACTACAGTGTCAATTCACTATAGTGTCATATTCCAGCAAGATCCTACCATCAGCAAGGGGTTTTTTAAACACATTTTAATCTTTGTTGTTGGTGTTTTTTGGGGGGATGGGGGTCGGTTTGAAGGAGTCTTCTTCAGAAACCCTGAAAACTTTGTTACTGGAGATATCCACCGCTTGGTCAGTTTCTTACCCAGTATGTGCTTTCCTCATCACACACTACATTCACACCAGCTTCAGTGGAGAGTTATAGACCTGGTTGCAGGCAGTTTATCATTTGCATATGATCCCCTGAAGGATAGCAGCAAAAAACATAAGTCTGTAAGTCAGTTTTCACCTTGTCTGCAGCTGTCATCCTCAAAGCCTCATCAAAAATACTGCAGCTAGCATATACAAAGGGTAAAAACATTGCAATAATTTAATTGCTATAAACTCAAGTTTACAATCCCACACTCAGAATACAAGGCAAAAATATTTATATACAAAACTATGCAGTCTGTACCAGCCAGAGTGGGTGACACAGGAAGTTTCTTTATTTACAGAGGAGCTTTAAAAAACTGCATTAAAAATCAGAATGGGTCTACTAGACTGCCACACTTAGTTTTAATCATGGACCTCTTCTGCTTGTATATTCAGGACAGCCTTCAAGGTTGTATTTATATTCCCTGTATCAAAATGTTGTTTAACATTGCTTCTAGAGATGTGGGACACTCCTCGTGTTCCTGTGCAGGAACAAATGTCTGGAACCTGACATTAATATTAGTGCGTAATGGTTTCTGCCACAATAGCAGTCCCAAGGTTTGAGGCTGTGAACTTCCATGTTACCACTCCCACACCTGGGGCTGAAATTTCTTCACTGTTTAATGGCCATTAAAACAATCAAGACATTGCAATTGTGTTCTACAAAACCAGTATAATTGCACTATAATGTGAACAATATGACATCTACACAAATGTAGCACTTTCATGCACGTTCCAGTTTAGGTTTCTATATTCTCCTAAGCATAACCCTGTCTTAGCGCTCTCCCACATGAAATGGAATTCCTCTTTGTATTGGGTCTGACTGAGATGGAGCTGATTTTCCCCACAGCAGCCCTGATTGATAGTGCTGTGCTTTGTATTGGTGGCTAGAGAGGTTTCGATAACACACCAGTGTTTGGGCTACTGCTGAGCAGTGCTCGCACAGCACCAAGGCTGTCCCTCCATCATTCCCCCCCTCACCCAGTAGGCTGGGGGTGGGCAAGACCTTGGGAGGGGAGATAGCCAGGACAGCTGACCCAAACTGACCAAAGTGATATTCCATGCCATATGACATCTGCATGGCAATAAAAGCTAAGAGAAAGGAGGGGGAGGAGAGGTGGGGGGAGGCATTCTTTATTACAACGTTTGTCTTCTGGAGCAACCACTACGCATACTGAAAGCCCTGCTTCCCAGGAAGTGGCTGGCCATCACCTTCTGGTGGGAAGTAGAGAATAAATCTTTTGTTTCCCTTTGCTTCCATGCACAGCTTTTGCTTTATTAAACTGACTTTATCTCGACCCACAAGGTTTTTTCCATCTTATTTTCTCCACCCCCTGTCCTGCTGAGGAGGAGAATGATAGAGCAGCTTGGTGGGCACCTGGTGTCCAGACAAGGTCAACCCACCACACTCTTCCTAACATCCTTCTCTTTTCCTCCTTTACCTCTCTTCTCTTTTCTCACTACCTGAGCCTGATTAAAAAGACAGAGTTGGAAAGAAGTATTTTGTCAGAGAACTAGTTTATTAACTTGGGAATTACATTTTGAATGGAAGATCGGGTGGATTAATGAACATTTGCATGCATAGTTCAATATGGAGAGCAAAACAAAGTATACACAAATAATAGCATATCTATGCTAAGAAATGACTGATAGGTTAAAATGTAGACAAAAGTCTGTTATTCATCCAACAGTCACTACTTGTTGATCACCGTGTCATAATGCAAAGTTAATCTGTAAGAAATACTGAGTCAGACAATGAGAAATTTGCTTAAGGCAGTTTAGAAGAAGTATCTCAGTACAACTCTACTGATGCACACATGCCAAACAAAAAACAAACAAACCCACAAAACCCCAAAGTCACACAAACCAACCACCACAAAAAACTCCAAATCCTCCTCTCACCCTGCTTTCTCCTCGAACCCGCTCCCCAGATACCCAAACCCACAAAACAACCACCGGACATGAACATACTGTTAACTAATTCCTGAATTTGTCTTGACAACAGTGCAAACTAAACGAATTTCTGCTGATACTTTGTCATCATTAAATAAGGCTTGATTTCACACCCAGAGGCTGGGATTTATTTTCTAAACAGAAACTTTGTCACTAAAATCTTTCACACATAAGCCCCAAAAGACATTTATTTAATGATTCTGATAACTGATGAGGCAACCAATGAGCTCTGAAGTTAACTATCTTCTTCAGAATTTATGTAAGTGATTAGAAAAAAAACCCTATGGGCATAGGTGTTGCCAGTCTAACCAGTGATAGGCTATTTATCACAAGCCTGAACACATGCAGACTGTAACAAGTGAGCTTTTAAAAAAATGTATTGTGCAGAGATAAAGCCACTACAGTTTAAGCTTGAATTCAGTGAATGAAAATTTTCCAAAATGGAAAGAAACAATTAGATACTCAGCAGCACTCATGTTGGAAAAACCATGAGAAAGAAGATAATGCATTAAAAATTAGATCTTTGATGAGAATTTGCTCTAGAACTGCACGTATTACTGAATTGCTATGATGCAAATGATAATGTAAACTATAATAAGCCAGAAAGAGAAAGGGAAAAAAAATGTTAGAAAGGAAGGTTAGTCAGACTATGGGAACTCATCTTTCAGATGTATGGACAGAATTTCCAGTACAGATCAGGTTTTTTTTTTTTTGAGCAATAAAAGCAGAAGGTTCTTGAGAGTACTCAAAATAAGGTAGTTGCAAATTAATGACTTTTCAGGTGCAACTAATTCAAACCTATAAACATACACTGAAATTGCAAAGAATCATCCTATAAAAACACCATGTACAAACTCATTGATGCTGGAAATGATTGGATCTTTTTATAAAGCAAGTCAGATCAAAAAACTATATGTACATATAAAATATACTTTTATGTATTTCTTTAAAAAAGAAATTCTTTCCCCATTTGAAAATTATAATCATTGACACACACAAGCTAACATGCATATATAAAAAGAAATCAGTCTAACTCATCACACTCTTTGCTTACCACATACTCTTTGCGCTAAATGTGGAAGGGCTCCCTGGAGGCTTACAAGACACTTGATTACTGTCCATGCTGCCAACAAACATTCGAAGGAAAAAGAAGATCTAAGTTTTGACTTACTTGTTGCTCATCACAAAATCTTAGCAAACACATGCTCTGTTACACAGTGTATCAGCTTTACTTGGCATAACATACCTGACAAAGCTGTGAGAGTGAATATGGAAGAGTGAAAGTAAATCTTGTTTTCTGCTTTCATCCAGATTCACCTCATTGTATGCTGTAAGATCCATCTATCTTCCTTTTCGCAGTGACATACTGCTGGTGCTGGGTTCTCTTAAAATTTGTAACTGTTTTCTAATTCTCTCTACACTTTCTGAAGACCTTTTTTTAAAAAAATTTCAGAAGGTACTACTCATTCTTGAGAAAGAGTAAGCAAGTTTGTCACTGAGCTCTTTCTAGATTGAAACTACTAAATGTGTTGATGTGTCCTGTTTGGGGAAGGAATCTTTCGTTCTTCCAGAAAAGAGATAGAGATGTCCTCCAGTCTTGCTCCACAAATGGACCCTTGAACATCTGGACTTTTTTTTTCTGGGGAGGGATGGAGATTGAAAATAACACGGATTTTGGAAAAAAGAAGATTTACAAAACAATAAACTAAAAGTGAACAGAAATTGTTAACTAAAAAAGAGACAGAAGCTGTATTACAATTTATGTGATGCTTTTATTAATTGGGTGAACAAATGTCTAAGTTAACTATTATAAAATGATTAAAATACTCTACCCCTTAACAAGTGTGTACTGCCTAAAGTACAGTAATTCTGAAATAAGAGAATATGAGCTCTTTAAAATATTAATGATAAACAGACAAATTACATCAGTTTTTAACATAAAGCAAAACAAGCAGAAGCCTAGTCACAGTGAATATATTCAGAGCCAGTGAATATATTCAGAGTCTACAGTGAAGAAAAAGTCAAGTCACACATTCAAAGATGTCTGAAAGATTCAAGTTATTAAAGAACTTAAAAATACTTACATTGTAACAAGCTTCGTTAGAGAACTGAACCTGTTATGGAGGTGGGATGTGATTTTAAGTGCACTTTTGCTACTAGGCATAAGTTTTAAAGACTAAGATGGTTTGAATAAAATAGGAAATATTCTGGGTTTGGAGACAGAGAAGAAAATATTTGCAGTAAGCATTATGAAGTATGTTTTATGTCTGATAACAGAAAAGCAGCTGGTGTTTTCTTTAGCCTTTACATTTCCTGGTGTTCATAATTTATAACTGTGGTGTTACTACAACAGGTAGTGGTGATTCAGTGCTCAAAAACCAGTTTGGGAATTAATTATATTGCTTTGACTTCCATGTATAGCTTCCTAAAATGTAAACATAACCGGTTAAATCAGCTGCTGATTCCTCAATGCTGCAGTGAGAGAATATTCACGCACCAAACACTGGCATGAGTACAACCATATTACTTACTGCTGGAGATACATATCTATATTATAGATCAATTATACTGATATTTATACCCATGTTTCCTTCTCCAAAATCAATTGACATTTCACAAGCACGGTGGAGGGTGGATTTATATTCACAGATCGAAACGCATTTCCACAGACAAACACCACATGAATAAAGATATTGATCACACTTACACTGAAAAAACACACACAGTGCATTCATTATTCCCAACTGAAACAGAGTTATTGATTCATTGTAAATATGGTTGGCTTGGAATTGTTAAAAGGTAATGGAGTTTCCAAAGAATTAAAAAAATATATATATTTAATGTGCATATTTATAAACAACTACACTAAACTATTAAACACAACTTTTACTGTGATTGAATGCCTCCTATGAAGCAAATAGTGTCAGTTCTGTTTCTGATATTAAGAAATGGGGAAATGATCATGGTACAAAGTAAAATAGTAATTTAACACTTCGATTAGTTAACATTACACATCTTCTCCCTGACTCCTATTCTCAGTCATTGTACAGTTATTTTGACATAAATACAGAATCTAATCTAAGTTCAGACTGAGAGCGCCATGCTGTGTGCAGATTTACCTAATTAAAATTTTAAACATAGCTACCCTATGATCTGTAAAGTGATTCCCAATCAATGAAGTGTTCTAATTATACCAAATGCTTTTATAAAGGGGGACTTAACTGCAATGTACTTTATCTCTCCATTGGTTAATACATTCCCATGAAACCAGAACAAAACTCATGGTTGGCTTATACGGCAAACAAAGACGAGGTCTGAAGCACAGTGATGTATGTGTAAATTATCCTCATTGCTAGTTAAGGAGATGGGAAATTATATTTTAATTTGGTTAAACTTTATTCTTGTTCCGGTTATTCAAGGGCATTGTTGGTATTTCAAGGGTAAGTCACGTTCAATACACAGGCTGAAAATAATCCAGTCAGGCTTCAGTATTCAATAAAATGACTTTTTAATGAATGATTAAAAAAACCCAACTGTTATGAAACATCACATAAAAGACTTCACAAATCTTTTCCAAGACAAATATTTCTTTGATCTGTGCTGATATACAAGTTCCTCTCACTATAAAACTTTTTTTTTTTTTTTTGTTACTTACGTCATCACAGAATCATTCATTTGCAAGGAACAGAGTAATACCACAAATTCTCAAGTTTAGAATTAGACTAAATTCTGGAAACTAAATTCTCCAGAGATATCTGGTATGGTGTCTTCTCTGCTTTGTTTCCACACGCTACTGCTTAGTATCGTCAGCTTTCCAGCAGGCTTCACACAACACGGCATTGGCTGAGAAATACAGGTGTTCTTTTATTGCTGCTGCTGCAAAATGGATACTTCCAGACTGAGTTTACCCTAGATTGTTAAATTGCAATATTTAGAGTTATAGCAGTCATTTGGAGAATCAGCTGTTTTGCTTAGCAGCTAACAAAAGCAAAAATGGTGTCCTTTTGCCCTTCTGTCACTAAGCAGCAAGTTAGGGAAACAGCAGCCAATGAAGAAGTCCCAACATTGATGAAACAGAAATGCCAAGAGGTGAACAAAGAAAAAAATTTATGATGATGATCATTGCTCAGAAGAATGCTACTACAAAGAGATATGCACTGTGTAAAAGGCTTAGTAAACATTTTTTTCTCCAGTTAGGATCCACTTGCTAAATATATACACCAATGATGAAAGAGT
Source organism: Dromas ardeola (assembly GCA_013398915.1). Lineage (NCBI taxonomy): Eukaryota > Metazoa > Chordata > Aves > Charadriiformes > Dromadidae > Dromas > Dromas ardeola. The sequence continues at coordinate 138,692 of VYZM01006817.1, forward strand.
TTTCACAATCTGCAAGAGAACTGAGATATTTCCTGGAATGACAGCAATTTGAGTTGAAAGATACTCTTCTGTTTTGTTTAGACAACTGCAGTAATTTACCTTCATGCATAATCAGTTGCATTTTAATTGAAACAGAAAATTGAGCATACATCAAGTATTGCACAGATAATCCAAAACTGAAAGTTCACAATGTTTATTACTTACTTCCAAGAGTTTGGGTTTAAAAATTCACATGCTTTCAGCTTTTAAAGCATGACAACAGAAAATTCTATTCTCCATTTATTATATTTATTCTTTGATTCTAGTAGACATACTCCAATGCCCAGGTGGCCAAGAAGGCCAACAGCATCCTGGCCTGTATCATGAAACAGTGTGGTGAGTAGAACTAAGGAAGTGATCGTCCCCCTGTACTTGGCACTGGTGAGGCCCCACCTTGAGTACTGTGTCCAGTTTTGGCCCCCTCACCACAAAAAAGACATTGAGGTGCTGGAGCATGTCCAGAGAGGGCAACAAACCTAGTGAGAAGTCTAGAGAACAAGTTTTATGAGAAGAAGCTGAGGGAGCTGGGATTGTTTAGCCTGGAGAAAAGGAGGCTGAGAGGAGACCTTGTCGCTGTCTACAACTATCTGAAAGGAGGCTGTACAGAGGTGGGAGCTGGTCTCTTCTCCCAAGTAACAGGCAATAGGACAAGAAGAAATGGCCTCAAGTTGTGCCAGAGGAGGTTGAGATTGGATATTAGGAAAAAATTTTACATTGAAAGGGTTATTAAGCATTGGAACAGGCTGCCCAGGGAAGTGGTTGAGTTGCCATCCCTGGAGGTATTTAAAAGACGGGCAGACGTAGTGCTTAGCGACATGGTTTAGTGATGGTTTTTGTCAGTGTTACGTTGATGGTTGGACTTGATGATCTGAAAGGTCCCTTCCAACCTAGGCCATTCTATGATTCTAGATGACTAATTCTCTTCTCAGCAGTGTATGTAGAATTAGACAATATATGTCACGTTGTGAGCCTTTCTAGCTTTATCAACTAACATTTGTTGATATTCACCTATTGTTCACATCTCCATGAATAAGGCAAAGTATGGAAACAAAATCCTGCAACAACCTTAATGTGTTTTCATCAGAATTTCTATTCAGATATGGAATTTGTTTCCATGGATGTTCAGAGGAACAACATATGTTATTCAGCCTTAAGTTGATTATGAAACTTATGTTTTAAACCATCGTGAGAAGCAATTGTTTCTTGCTATATGCTTATGTAACCATTGCTTAATGAAAAACAAATCTTGGACCTCTGTGTGCTTCATCTGATTTCAGCATTCAATAATATTAAACTACAGATAAAATTGCATCCCACTATAACTTTCAAAGGAGGGATATATCTAGGAACTTGTGGGACGGGGCCTGAAGAGCAGAGCCCCGAGTGCTGCTCAATTAATAGGTGGGGACGTGTTGGGACTTGTAGGCCATAAACCATGGGAAACTGAAGGTAGTCATGACCATAGAAGGACTAAACAAGAACCTGAAGGCAGGAACTTAACAAATGTTGCAACATCAAGATAAGCAAGTTCCAGGCGCCCGGCTAAAAGAGGTGTTAAGAACTGTCTCCTCAAAGATAAGATATGTTTGTTAGCGTGATAGTATATCACTGACCAATCAGATGCAGCCGCGCGAGCAGTGTATGTTCAAAAGGACCAATCTGTTTAAAACACGTAGCCAATGTAAGTATATATAAAGGAATGGTTGCACACAATAAATCGACGTCTTGCATCAAGCTGTGTCCCGTCTCTCAATCGCAGCAGGAACTGAAGAAATTTTGTTCAGAAACCTGTTTAATATTATTTAGAGATGTCAAATTTGTGAATGCGTAACGTGTTCATGACCAACTATAAAGAGTCCAGCTCTTTCAAGTATTTAGAGGTATTTGTTGCTGTCTCATCTGAACTGCATGTTGTGTTAGTGTTGCCATGTCAGCAAAGCACAGTTTTTCTCAATCCTTTTCAGTTTCTCACATAGCGTACACCTGGATGTTTCTGCCCTCAGAGCACCCTTTAGGCTTCATCCTTTCACAAGCTCAAATAAAGCTGATCGGTTCCTTTACACAGACCTCACCCCAGAATCCCCAAACATCCAAAAGAAACGAGTTCCTTTCTCCCAATATTTCAAATTACCCTTACTGACATTGTGCTTTCAGCTCAGGATGTAGTGAATAATTGACAGTACAGCCACCAACTTCTTTGACTTTAGAAGGAATACAGTCTCATCCTCCCTGCTGGCTTTGCCAATAGCCACTGAGTTCTGCTTGTAGCCATAGCACAATACAATACTTACCAAAACTGAAAACAAAATATTTCAGGTAGAGTTTACCGTGTTTATGGGTGGTATCGGTGTCCAGTCCTGCCCAAACCATGACAAATATTTTAAAACAGACTATCAGAACAATATTAATTCCATATGTCCTACAATTTTTAAACACAGAATCAAAATGACAGATCCTTTAATCTTCTAAGAAACAGTATGCTTATCTCTAACTTAAATACACCTATATTTGTTTGCATGTAGAGGAAGGATTTGCGGAATTCTTCCACATGCCACCATCATTTTGTCTCAACAGTTTAATCAGTCACTGAGAACGACCTGTATAGACCCAAATAAGCTTAACATCTATTTCCAGGTGTTCTGCAAGCAGATGGAATAGACTCGAAAGTTTAATTTGATAGACCTCTACAAGGGTTTCAAGAACAAATAAAGAACAAGAGGATAATCCAATTAGGTGTTCATGAACCGTACTTGAAAGCAAGTTTCATCTGCACAAAGAAAAGCAGATACTGCATACTTCAGACTTGGCAAAAAGCTTTGAAACTGGTTGACACTTTTCTCAGCTCCAGTCAGAGATATAATTTCCTAAAAGTGTTGCAGTTCATAAAATTTTTGCTTCCCTTATTTATACAGTTTTTCTGTTTGGAAAGCCACCCAGAATGCTTCTGAGATAGTGAACTGTAGTTTTAGCCAAACACGGCATTTACTTGCTGAACCCATATTTCAACCTCTACTGATACAGAAAGCAGAGAGTCTGAATTTTAATCTGTGAAAAAGGAGCTTTATAGCCCAGATAGTTTGCACTCATTGCAAGACAAAATTAAGTTCTAATTTTATTTTTTTTTTCTGCAGAGAAGGAAGAAACTTCCAAAGAGATGCTTATAGACTACCTACTCTCACATATAAAGACTAACACTTTTTTGTTCACAAAACAATAATGAAGTCTAAATACCTAAAGCATTTTCATTTTTATAAGGCTAGAACAACCTTATACAGCCTTAAATGAAACAGATTAATATTTTCAGTATCCTGGATAAGACAGTTGTGGTTTACCAGAAAAAAAAATTAAAACACCCAAGACTTGAGAACAGTCAGTCCTTTGTATCTCTTGCCCACATGAAGAACTAATTAGTGTGTCAGGGACCAATTAGTTCCTGACAATCTCAAAGAAGAAAGTCAAGTTGGACTTTGAGTAATTTTGAATCTTTGTTCAATTCATTGATCGGAAGACTATCATACAAGAGTTATTTTTTATTGTATATTTACAGAATTTGATGTCAGCTCAAGATTTTTGTGCTTAGATGGTTTCAAAAAAAGAGTCCTTGCCCTCTCTGTTGTTACTCTTGTATTGGAAGGGAAGTAGGAGGCAGCAACAGACAAAAATTAGATGATGTTGTGAAAGACAGTCTACAATGTGAAGGCCCTGAATATTACTATGTCTTCACTAATGCCTTAAACATGATGTAATTCAATACTGATTGAGCTTGACTGCCTGGCTCTTAAGAAAGAGAGTTTTGATTGACTAAACTATCTCAAAGAGCAAAAGGTTGATTCTTGTTTACAAGTCATAATTAAGAGAAAAGTTATATTCTAGGTTTCCAGAAATTAGTACATCAGGCATTACCGGAAAGGAATTACAAGAATTCCGACTAAAGACTAATTTTTATCTAAAGGAGACTCACAAGCACAAAATGTTTTGCTAATCTTACCATTACCTAATTCCATGTCTTTGCTTCAAGGTCCTATATCAAAGGTTCAAAGAATAACATGAAATAAATAATTGATGTATCTCTTATCACTGTATCTCTTCATAAGAGATTATATAATGCTTAAAATTATGTATCATACTTCTATTATGTAATTTGAGTAATTTTTGTCAAATTACAAAATAAAGAATACAGAGTAGATGGACACATTGCTTGACCCTTTCAGCAACTACTGTATTTTCTCCCAGTACACAATTACTCTTCCAAAGCTTCCAGCATTTTTTTATATTCCAAATCACAGAAAAAGGCATGATGGGCCTTACAGTACTTGCAGTAATTTACTGGTATTTACAGTATAATGCCCTTCAGGCATCATTTAACTTAAAATTCTATAAATACAGAAGCTTCAGTTTCACCGTGATAAAACAGATATTCCACTGTTTTGATAAGTTTATAGAGAAAAGTTTTGGGGTTTTTTTCAGGTTTTTCTCCTACATTGTTTTGATATCAGTTCATGGACTACCTAAGAATCCCAAAAGATAGAATTGCACTGGAAAAACCTGTAAAGGAAGCAACTTACTAGAATGAAGTGTGAAGAGTGCCATGGTGAGCTATGGAAAAAATGGGTTACGTAGAAATAACAGGCCTCGCCTACAAGCTAAGAAGAGATGAACTCACTGGATTTGCCCTCTCAGGTACCTGTACTGATACCATTGAATTAATCTTTCCCACAGGGTCCACGCCTGGATTTGTAGAGATAGTTACACATAATAAGAACCAGACTGACATTGTCAATGTACCATTTCATACCTTTATTAGCTTCCCAAAGGCTAAAACCAAGGTGTGGAGAATGAACTATCACTGCACTGTGTGTACTCAGAGAGATAACCCTCACAACACTGCCAATATTTTCAGAGAATGTGACTCCATACCAAAAAAAGCGCACCTTTACAAGATTCGCTTTCTCAGTAACCTCTCTGGTTGAAGATGTTTACACAGATTGGGTCTTCATATTAGGCATTTAAAAAAACGAAACTTCTTTTTTAAGACAGGAAGAAGGTAATGTCTCATACAGCTAGTCTTTTATTACGTAATTTATTCCACATCATTGAATGGTTCTACTCAGTTGCTGTACTCTTATTGACTTTGGTTGAAGATAAAAGCAAGTACTCATCTAAAAAAAACCTACGCACTGACAACTGTCTGAACACAAATGGAAAGTGATGAAAAAGTAATCTATAAAAATTCTTTGAGCTACAGTTTGAACATTAAAGAGAAAAAGAATTATGTTTGAGAAGCCATGTTCATTTACCTCCACAATTACAGAAGCCACATATAAAAAGGGAGGTAAATCATTTTATTTTTATATGGTTTATAATGCACAACATTTTTTCTGTAAGGTCTAGATTCATAAAATATGAACATGAACAACACTCAAAAGAAAAAGAAGAATGTACCGCACTTCAAAAATCAAACCTTTACATGACTGATGCAACAGTGGGTATTCCAGCCACAAATACTTGATTATTTTTTCCCCAGAAAATTAAGACAGACAGGAATAATTTCATTAATTTACCACAAAAGTGAATACTTTATAACATTCAGTTAATCAAATGTAAGATGCCAAGAAATTTTTCAAGTCTGTTTTTTGATGGGGTAACATATGCCCCTCTCATTTTTTCTTTTATTAGTAGGAAAAAACTTCTCATCAGACACACATATTTTAGCACTGATAAAATATTCATTTTCACAGTCTATCATATGCAGGATGAAATCACCAATACAGTGATGGACGTCATCATCATCACAATCACACTGTCATGTCAGCTTAAGATTTAAGTTGAACTCAACCCTGAATTACCTAATCATCCATGCTACTAATTTTTGCCTTTTTCTCTCTTTGCTGATAGTCAAAGACGCAGGTCTGGACACTCAGGCACTCAACAGGAACCTGACCTGTACTTCACTCCTATTTGCTGGGACCATATCGGCCATGCAGGGGCAATTTGGTTTGGTTGTGCCTTTGACTCAAGCACCACTACAAGAAACAGTCATCCTAGACAATAGACAAGTAACCTCAAGACCCTCTGCTGCCTGACTTTGCTTTTGGCTTTGATGAGAAGCTATGTCCTAAAGCTGAGTCAAAAGCACAGGAAGAGTCTGTTGCAGAAGTGCACTTACCTGATACGGAATAAGAACTAGAGTGATCCCCTCACCCAAAGCAAGTTCTCAAAGGACAACACCAGCACTTATAGGAAGTCATCCTCATATTGTGGGCTACTTTGTCCGCTGGAAGAACCAAACATTATTACATAAAGCAAAACCTGAAGTTTTGACATCTTTTTTTTTGCTTAAGTTATTTACATGTTTATGTATTTGTTGCATAATCAAAATTTTAAAAGGGCAAGATTTTTGTTTGAAATATACTCAGGTGTTTAGAAGCTATATTTTTTATTTGTTTTTAAAGGAAGTAAAGATGCTGGCACTGACTTTATCAAGGAATGAAGAACCATGATTTTCAGATGTTCAGTAAGACTGAAAGATGATGATTTGAAGTATTCACCACACAACTGTCTTTACTCGACTGACTGCAATACCAGCCTTAAACATTTATTTATTTCTTTAGAGTAAATACATATGCATTGTAGTTTTCAAGCTGAATGCATATCTGAAATGCAATAAACTGATTCTGACAGGACAAGCAAGAACTTGTATGGGTCAGAGCCCCAAGAGAAAAAGCAATCTGAGAAGGGAATACAGAGGGGGGGGAAAAAAAGGTTAGGAAATCTAATACATTGAAGAAACTTTAGCCTCCTTCTATGAGCATACTGAAATCACGTTTTCCTTAAAGCTGCAGTACATAAAAGTGCCCAGTGCTAACTGCTGTAGAAGAACCATATTCCCACTGCTCAGCCTATCGCGTCCACTCCATGTTGGAGTTGCCACTGCTCAGTGAGCAGTGGCGGAAGACAAAGCCCTTCAAAGTATGAACAACACAATTGGACGACAAAGTTGTTGAGCACAGGACGGTAGAGCAAACGTAGAGGAAAAAAACACAAAAACTTCTAATAGTTTCTTTCCTACTTTTAAAACGTGTCCTAACACAGACAAAAACACAAGAGATTCCAATAAATTTTCATTCCATATCGAGACAGTTGCCCAGGACCATGTCAAGACAGCTTTTGAATATGTCCAAGGTGGGAGATTTTATACTGTTATTGCCTTGGAATATGACCCTAGCTATCTTCAAGTGCATGTTATTATTTTTTCAGTGGGCGTAATCCAATACTCTCGCCAATCCATAGTTGCTTATGATTTTGTTGGTGTTTAGATTATTCCGCTTATTAAATGAATTCCTACGTAAGTTACATTATGTATTGAAGAATCCTAATTACTTTATCCATCCAGAAAACTCTGTATTTCACATTTATTTTACAGGACTATAACCATTTTTTATACTAATTTATCATTTATCTTACCATATCTGAAACAGTCGGTGTGTAAAAATTTTGTGCTGTAATTCTATATAGATCACAAACAATGCTGAGTGCATTTCAGGAAAACAATTTGCAGGAAACCTACAACAAAGGAGACAAAGATGTACTTTTTATTCTATAGCCGTCAAAAGTAATGTCAAGGTTTTCAATATTTTCAGCTCATTAACTAATATGATTACTATCTCAACCCATTCCCTTGAATCCCCATTGACAATGAAAAAAAGAAGACTATGTTAGAATATCAAAACAGTGACATACACATACAGAAGAAACAGTGAATAGTAAAAGCTAAATGTGTCAGAAAATGTATCAACCCGACTAGTTCAATAAACAGACATCAAACTTGCAGCTGGCTACATTGTGGTTTGAGAGGATTCAGTGTAGGCAGGCCGCATTATTTACCCTTTGCTTTTCTTACAGTTGTCATGCTCTTTTTGCTCAAGTTTTCAACACAAGAGTCCATTTCTAATTGCTATACATAATTTACACCAAGAATTACTGTGCTGAATTTCTGAAACAAGATGACGGAAGACACACTGAATAATAAAAACCTGCAAGCAGTACTGTAAGTAACTTCGCTTACTGATTAGATCTGAAAGTCAAAGGTTAGAATTATTAACTTACCTATCCCAAAGTTGTTCAACATGGATGCCTAGACAAGCCATTTAGACGTAAGCAGGTCTTGTTAACTTTGCTATGCTCCTTTGTCATTTGTGTTATAAAGATTTTTTATGTAACTGCAGGTATTAATTTCATAAAATTGAAAATGCAACAATTACCACATTAATTATTGTCTATACACTCTCATTTTTCTGTATGTTATTAATTTTTTTTTTATCCTCTCCTGAAATGATTTTTCATGACATTTCTGTCTTTGCATTATAAATACTTTGGGATTGTTCTGCTCTGTGCCTGAAAAATAAATCGTACATGGTTATCAAAAGGTTTAACATACATACATCAGACAAAAGACGTACTCCGAAAAGACAGATCAGAATTTCTTCCTTGTCTATGACAAATTGACTGGAAACAAATCCTTGACTTTTATGCCTGAATCAGTGCCAGTGCTAGTAGGAAAGAAAATCCAGTATCCTACATGTATCTATAGGCATACTACTTACATGTCACTCCCACAACTTATGTAATTATTAATATTGTATAAGCATCCTCATAAAGTACTTTAATTTTCTTTTGATACTTTTTTTTTTTTTTAGTTGCATATGAAAACATGCAACTGATTTTTTTGCTCCTTCAAAAGGGAATGTTTTACAGTAACGGTATATTAATTTAACGTGTAAAGGATCAGCAGAGTTGATAGGAAACAGTGAGTGGTCTTGGATTTGGTTGTGAAAGATTTCAAATAGATGTTTAAAATTAAGTTATTAAGCAGTGATACAATTTAAAGAGGCCTTCTGGATAGCCCTGCTTTGGGGACAATATTAATCCCAGTTTTGCTATCGACTCGCTTTGTAGCCTCAGGAAAATGGAACTAGGCCATTTCTTTCTTTCTTCCTCTTCCCTCCTCCCAGACAGTAAACATGTTCTTCATTTGTAGACATGTATCTGCTAAAGCTCATCAGACTATGTGCGAACTAGTGAATATGAAATACTATGAAAGATATTTTGAAAAATAGTATGCCAATTTAAATACATGAAAAGGAAATACAGAAGACAATGTACTAATGTGCAAATAAGTGAAGCCTCTGTGTATCAAAAAACCCACAAATACTACTATTTAGAGATCTGACCTCAAAATATTTCAGCTTTAGTGAAATAAACAAAACAAAAAATAGAAACACCGTAACAAAGTTATACTACAATAGAAGCAACAGTGTAAAAATGAAGGCTAACAAATTAATTTACTTTTTAGTAATAAAGGGAAAGTTATTATCCATATAATTACTTTTTAGCTGTTTTTATTAACAATCAGCAAGAATATAGACCACAAGGGACGTCAGCGTAGCTTTTTCATCAAATTTTTTGAAGGGCAGAAATTTCAGGTTGTAAAAACTGCCACTTTTTCCTCTTCATATATCACGATTCCAAATGAAACAAATCCTTTAGAAAAAAATATTATATGATCTTGCCTTACTCAATTGCAAGTACTGAGGAGCTCAGGTGAATGCACCTCCAGGACACTGCTGTCTGCAGTGGCTCAGAGGGATCTTTGCAGTCAGCAAGGGTGATTCCTGACAACATCCCTACCTAAGTCCTCAGACTAACAAAACAACCATAATGATGCCAGCCAGAGCTATGGAGAGCAAGGTACTCACTGTCACACCAGTGGTCCAACTAGTTATCCAGAGGGAGAGGAAGACCGCTGTCCTGTTTACGCCTACTACCCACTAATTTAAATTTGCATTCACTTTTGACATTTATACATGGTCAATGAGACAAGCTCTTAGAACACAAATGCTCATGTGTGATTTTTCATTTCTTAAAGAAGAGAATACCTCACTAGAGAGGAAAAGAGATCTTTCTAGAGCTTCTTTATATCTAACCCATTGGCTACATTCAGAATCAGAAATGAAGAAGCTTTGCTAACATTCTTCATCTGGTTTGCAAACTAGACGGAGTTCATTATTTTGTTAGTTACATATTCATACCAAATGTATACCACATCTAGAGATAAATATACTTGTTATCTGAAATTTGATAATACTCAGAAGACCTGCAAGTTCCAGTGGTGTTAAAGCTACATACAACAATGTATTAACTGTTTTTAAATTATTTGTTAAATATTGTTAAGTTACCAGAAATCAGAAGGCATACTTATGAATTGGATGAAGTATCATTCAATCAAGTACTTCCATTTCACACACTAACGTAAAACTACTTGCTAGAGCCAATGGTCTAGCAACCAGTCTAATTTTAAGAATCAGAAATAAGACTGCCACTACCTCCCACTGGGAGTTTGCTCCCAAGTCTACCTTCTTTT
>VYZM01006818.1:0-53746 GCA_013398915.1 Dromas ardeola
AATTCCGTGATTCTGTGATTCTGCACACAGAAGGGACCTCAGGCACCCCTCAGCTCCCGCCGGGGACCTTGACGTCACTGAAGGAGGACAGTGTGACTCTGGGCGCAGGGGCGGCGTGTGCCAGCTCACCTGGTTGTACAGGGCGCAGATGTGCAGCGCTGTGTTTCCCGAGGCGTTCTGCGCACACATATCGGCGCCGTAGAAGAGGAGGTGCTCCAGATGTTGGACGTGTCCGTATCGACAAGCCTGTAAAGAGATGGATTCGTATTTTGGTTATCATACAATCTAGGCAAGCATTCCAGGTAAAGATTTTTAGCAGAGAAGATGCTATTTTACTTAGGGTCTAATTTTTAGAACCACCCCTGGACTGAACGGGAGAACTAACACCCCGATGTGCACACCTGCCTGTAAACACCAATGTGTACCCTTCAGGTACAACAAGTCTGTGCGTAAGTTTAAGCATCTGCTTATTTCAGTAATGGAAGTTTAAGGGATCGAGAAAATACAAAGTTTGGCACTTTTTATCCACTAATATTCCTAACTGTCAAATGTGACGAGCAGACTAACAGATCGGGTTTTAGGTCCTGCTAATCTTCGGAAAGTTGCCCACTAGATGGCACTGAAGACGATCAGATTTTGAAAGCTTGCTTTCGAGGGGTGAAAACAGTTTGAGGAAATCTGGCCAAAATTCGAGTAATAATCTTGTTGATTCTGTGATGTCAAGTAGATGCACAGTATATACAGGGCACTGATCCAAAAGAGGGAACATCTTCAAAAGTTACTTTATCAGTCACACAAATGAAATTGTAGACCCTGAATACTTGGAAATAAACCTCTATGAATGAGACTCCAGTGAAATTTGAAACTGTCCCGATTATGAAATAAGTTTGAGAAAAAATCACAGTATTTCCATTCATCAGTCTCATTTACTTGACTGTCGTCTTCTCTATTGCACACCAACAGAGCACCTCCCAATCTGTAGTTTTTTTAACTTCATATCATCTCAGATGAGTATCATTTCTATATAATGACATGGAATTTAAGCCGAGACATACAGGTACACAAAGTCATTCACTCCGTCTTAGGTACATAATTACTACTGACTTCAGTGGGAGTTACAAATCTACACACGTTGCAATTTGGATGAGAAAAAATAAGTGTGTTGCTCAATACACAAATCACATCCCAAATCCCAGTCTAGTATCCTAACCATTACATCTTTTCTTCCTCTGTTTTCCATTTTCAACACACAGAAAGGGGTAAAACAGTGTTATATTATATAGTCTATTCATTTATAAATTATTTGCCAAAACAGTATACTAGTTGTTACTAGAACAGGAACATTTTAACCCCAGGCAACAAAGCAAGCATCCAACAACAAGCAAAGGGAGAATCAGTACCAAACCATACCTGTGTCTCTGACTGTCCAGGAGATTAGAGCAAATACACAACTAGCTAAGAATTACCAATTCTGTCTAGTCTCCAGAAGTCACTCAACATCTAGGTATGAATATGAGGATGTAATTATTAAAATAACTCCTAAAATACAAGAACTGATTCCAACTTTCTATTCTTACTACAATAAACTGGGCTAAAACCAGGCCCTTTCTCCGCTTCGCTTCCTTTGCTGGAGCGAGATTTGCCTCCTCTTTGCCAGTCTGACCACAGCACTTACTCAGCTTATGGGGAGGCACTGGAAGAGAACCGACACAAGGGAGATGCATTTCCCCTCGTTACAGAGGTCGCGTGGTAGGCGAGTTGCTCAAACCATTCACCAGGGCTCCCCAGTACGGTCACCACAGAGAGACAGTTATCTCCAGGAGATATCCATTTTATTAATATCTTAGCGCAGCATGGACCGTCACCTTACCTTTTCCCCTTTACTATAAGGGCAACCCAGAGGCTTAATTTATTTTTACAGCTAGAGACTGTGTTAGCAACGTGAAAAACATACTTGCCACCAATTATTTCCTTGCCATGCAAGGTAACTGCCTTCTTCATGCAGACGACAGCAGGTGGGATTGTATCACATCATCATCTTACTTAATTCACTGAGGAATGCCTGTATTATTGATTACTGAAAACAGATTGCCCGTAATCCAGATGTAAACATTGATTTATTTAGGATTACAACCAATACAATGGGTTTGGAAAGCTCTGTTTCATTATGAGAAATAAGAGCCGTATGTGTACGAGGCTGGGTTTTCAAAATAGGGATTTTTTTTTTTTCCTATATTTTCCCGGAGTCCAGATGGGGTACTATTTGATCGATACAATCCATTTCCTCCACATCCTCAGAAACGATGGTAGTAAATTAATCCTTTTTTTTCCTACTAGAGATGAATCCAAATGACCTCGATCTGAAGACACTTACACAGTGAAAAAAACCTCAGATCCCCACCCACGCCTGCATATCACAGCTATCTCCCACTTCTTTCAAAGAAAAGAAGAAAAGAAGCTGTGTACTAAAAAAATTAGTGCACAGAAAAGAAAGTGAGCCGAGATTACCTACGCAGACCTGTAAGGTCGATTATTCGTTTCTTTATTTATCTGATCATACTACACCAGTTCCACTTTTTAGGATTATTCAAACTCATCCATACAGAGGAAAGGAATAAAATAGCTGTAATGACATTAGGACTCCTAGAATCTTTAAACTTCGTAAATTACTGACTATATCGCTATGCAAAGAGAAATCAATAAAGCATTCTTACACAACCATTGCATAATATTCAGATGTTTCTGGAGAAGACAAGATAAAAGACTTCAAAAAAGAAGTTTTCTCAGAAAAACACCCTACCGAAAGTTACAGGGCTTTTTAAGAGACACAGATTAGGTCTTTGGTGAGGAAGGAGGTCTCCCTTTCCAATAGCTACGGTGAAGCTGACGGAGATGTGCCAGGGCCTGACGAATTCTGGCACCACAGCTGGCTCACGGTATCATGAGCACCATGAACCTCAAAAGAATACATTTTAAAAATAATTTTTCTTTACAGAGCATGCTACCACCTTTATCCACACACTGAATATATAAGAGAGGAAAGGAAAACCCATGTACCAACAGCAAAAGAAAAACCATTAGTATCCTGGTTTCCACACATGCAGGGAATAAAAACTGACTCAAACTGTAAGTTTGTAAGAGTTTAACATCCTTCAGTGCAACATACTGAAGGATCCTAGCAGCAGGATCCTGCATCCAAATCTTCCTGAAAAGTTCACCAGAGAGAAAGAAGAAAGTATCTCTGACAAACACACAAGAAGCATTACCAGGGATACTAAAATCGGCATCTAACAAAAAGACTGAGTTACGCTTTTTTACTGAAGTGCCACTAAGAGGATGCTAAACTTCCAAGAGTCCATTACATATGACTAGTGCAATTTCTGCAGCAAAATCCACAGTAACCACGGGATTTCAAAGTCACAGAACTCCCCAGGAACAGTTTCCACTTCTAATTCACCACAGCAGGATGCAAAGTAATAAGCAAATAGAAAAAGGAAGTCATTCCATACTTGTATGTGCATGGACTAAACATATCCAAACGGCCTTTCAAAACAGCATTTAACTAGAGAACGTACACGGCACATTTCCTCATGCAGTTCAACTCCAAAGAAAAAGCAAACTTTCCTACCTGATGAATTTCTTGCCATCCATTTTCATCCTTGCAGCTGACTGTAGCGTGTTCGTGCAGTAACAGCTCACAGCAGTAAGGATCCCCTCCCACAATAGCGGTGTGGTACAGTGGTGTCAGGCCACAGCTGTCTTTGTAGTTAGGAGATGCTCCAAGCTCTAAAAGGGTCTGAAAGCAATCACAAACTGTGAAAAAATATATTTTGGAGGGGCTTCTAACTATAAAGGGACTTTTCCACCTGAAAAAGCATTTACAAGGTTGGTATTTGCCATAAAATATATTTTTTTTGCTCACTTCTTTATAAACGGATAGAATGGGCCGCAGCACAGAGCAAATTAAGCAAGGAATGAACTTGGAAGAATTAGGATCTGAAGGAATCTATGGGGATAGCAAGGAAAGGATGAGTGGCAATGTCCAAGTTCCATCCTCTCATCATTCAGTTTGGAAATCTCAGTTCTGAAAATGCCGTGTCGCCTTTGCAACACATTCACCTCTTCAGTTACAAGCTGCTTTATCAAAAATGTCACGCAATTTGAATATCTGTCAAAAGGGAATACGGAAAAGCCATAAACATAAGATTTAATCTAGGACATCACGGTGATTTAAGAATAGCTGTTAAAATACAAAAGAAAACAGAAGAAACTGTGTTAAGATATAATGTGTAATCCATGCCACTGGCATTCGCTTTCAAAGCGATAAGCAACAATAACGCTATTTCTATTTCCTCAGACAGATCTTTCCCAACATATCAATGAACAAGGTTAAATTTCACCGCTTTTTCTTCCTACCAAAAAAAATAATCAGAAATTATTTTTAAGGCCCTTTATTGAAAGCAAATCCTAAAATTTGAAAGCCATAAGAAAGCACTAGAACAAGCACATACTTAAGGATCCATCGAGGACAAAACAGTAATTAACTCAAAACGTTCTCCTTTATATACATATTTTTATAAAATAATGTATAATTTGCTACTGAAAGCATTTACCTTGAGGGTTACTTGGTTCTTGGCTCTGGCTGCTTTGTGCAGAGCTGTCATTCCATCTTTGGCTCTGAAGTCTAAATGCGCTCCTCCATTTTTCAGAGCTTTTATCACTTCTACCGTATTGTCAAGCTGAACTGCCAAAGTTAGGGGTGTTTCTAAAGAAGAGAATAGCATGTACTTGAAAAAAGATGAGCAAATTTATAAAATAAAGAACATTTGCTTTAAAAATGTGAAGTTAAAATACTGCTCAGAGAAAATTATAAATTATCAATTTTCTCCTTCGGACAGCAAAACCATCCAGATTCCATTAGCCTGGAGTTAGGAGGCAACAGAAAGAATGCGTGACATTCAGCCTGTTAATCAATTCCGGTTGAACAAACCCAAAGTACTACTTTAGGCTGCTGGTTTTATTGTTCTGACCTCCACTTTCTAGGTCATGATAGTTTGGGTCCAGTCCTCGGTCCAACATCTTTGTGATTTTTTCCACTGAGAGATGGTGGACATGATCCATAAATTTTCTCAAATTTGCCTGAAACAAAGAGCAACAAATGAATCCTCCTCTGATTTTAAAAAGAAAATTTTGACTAAAAGTGAAATATTCTGTCAATTGATGTCAATAACCATTGACAGCATTGAACAGTCGCTAATTCACATTCCTGGAGAACCTGACTTTATACTGAAAGCACAAACCCTATGGTTTATAACGTCCAATAGTCAAACACAGTAAGAAGATTCTAGTATTTTTAATTTTAAGGAAAAAACTCAGATGGTGTACGGTGATCATTATTATTATTCTGACCTGCAAATGAGTCTAAAGACATAGATCGGCATTTTTGCATGAAAGCGCATTGTATTTACGAAGTATGGTTTATTTAAAATTACTTGTATACATACGGAAGAGCCAAACATGGGAATTTTTCTATGAGAGAAATTCCCAGCTCACAATTCACACATCTCTGTTGGTGCTGGCAGCACATACTCTTTGTTGGTCAGCAATTGGCCCAGGTGATGATGAACTCCTACTTATTTCCAGTTTCTCAGACATGTTACTGTGCTGCCTCGGCAATTGCTGATTTGTCCAGTAAATTGGGCATACCTTCGTATGAAGCTTGGCCAGCTGTTTTTCATCAAGATTGTACTGTTTGTACACTCTTTTCTTGTATCGAAACTGAGGGAGAAAAAAAAAAGAATAAGTTTTAAACGTCCTGTTTTGCTTAAAAACCGGTAATATAATTTCCTGACCTTACCAGAAAGTATCCACAATGATGTAGATTTAGGCAAAATTATAAAAAAGGCTTAGTATTTCATTTTGAATATTCACCAATAATCAGCACTCTGCTTAACATAGTGGCATCATATTTTTACAGTTCATGTAAGCAAAATTCGTATCTTTTGTAAGTATACTGAAATCAGTGGAGGTGTATGGGAAATGAGATCAGCCTCTGGATTCTACATAAATAAGCAGGAATTACAGTGAAAAGAGCTTTTGCCTAAGGATATCTCTGCACTTGCATTTATAGTCTCAGGCAGAAAGAAGAACTGGGAAGGCATGTTAAATAAAAAAAAAAAATACATATTTCAAAATACCAGCTTAGCATTTCACGAATTTTTTTTTAAAAAAGGGATTCCTGAAAAACCCCTTAATCAACATAGGCAGAACTTACACATGGGAATAGTTCTCCTGATGTTTAGCAGGACTGGTCCTGTGAATGAGTTTCAGAGGATTGCCTCTTTCTTTGGCTGAAACTCATATTTTACCCTATGGCCAGAGTAGCACGATCTTTGGCAAAAATCATGGGCTTTATATAGTTATAACTTACTATTATCTAATTCTACTATGCAGAATTCAAAGAATGCAGCACGTCTGTTGGACAGGGAGACTGTGTTGAATGAGGCTTTAATACCGGCTTTTCACAAGACTGCTTTTAACCCCTGAATTGCAATCCTTTAGCTGCAGTGAGAAGAATTTTGCAAACAGTGAACGCCCATGAAACAACATGACAGAAAAAAAAAATAAAGCGGTTATTTATTTTGCTTATGGCTATAATATGGACATCAGTGACTCAATCTCTGAAATAAACTGCTAGAAAAGTTAGGACTTGAAACCTCCTCTGGACCCTGGTTCTTTTTTCTTGGATTTGTGTTATAGTAGAGCAAGTCTATTAACTGTAGATTATTAGTGGTTGATTTACCACCATACAAGCAATATCGAAATTAATTAAACACTAGTTTCATGCCCCAGTTTCTTGCTATACTGTGTTTCAGTGTGACCTGGCTCTGCTCCATGTTCACCCAGTGCCACAATAGTTCTGCCCAGTTTGTCCCCCAGCTGCGCAGCCTCTGCACGAGCAACGGAGAGGGGGGAAATTCCAGTGTCTACGCGTGACTGCTTCACACGTACACCCCCTCTCTTCCCTTACGGCTTTCCCAGGAGACAGCCAGAGGAAATCTGTGTACTCTGAAGGAGGGCACAGAGGGGACCGAGATGGGGGGAAAAAAAAAATAAATGGCTTCACTGAGAAAGACAGACCCTCTCTTTGGGAGAAAGCAAAGGCTGGTTATTCAGCAACTGCTACCCTACTACTGCAAAACTAAGCAGAGATCCAAAAGCTTAATCTAGAAACGTACATTTCTTTATTAAATCACAGAATAAGATATATCTCCTGTGCCCTCAACAGAGGAAAACTCCAAATTTCCCAGAGGGACTGATTCTTTTAGGGATAACACACAGAACAGCTCCACCGAGCAAGTGAACGCCAGCACTTACTTCTGTGAGCAAGGGTTCAAGTTCAGACTTGCTGACAACCATTTCCCAAATGCAATTCATGTAGAAACCTCAAATACAGTTTTCTGTATAATTTGTATCAGGACACAAATGTTTCAGCTACTAGATCTACAAATACCTCAAGTGAAGGAACTCCTTTATTCACTGGCTGTGGGTATTCCCTAAGAAGTCGTTCCTCATCCAGAAACTTCCCATCTCTACCATTGCTTGCAGGCTGGAAGAGTCCGTAATTCAGGACATCTTTCAAACTCTGATTCAAAGTGCACAAAATCCGTTGCTTTGCAACCCACACTGAAGCTTCTGGGTTAAATCTAATGCACTTCTGCAAAGAGAAATTATTAAAAAAATCTAATTAATGAAAAAAACATTTAAATAGTATCTTACATTCTAAAATTTACAAGTGTCATAAATATATACACACATACACAATAAACCTTCAAATTCCATGTCAAAATATACATCAACAGAATTACATTTCAGGCACACATTCCTCTATAATAACTAATGCACAAGTACTGTGAAAAAACAGGATGTCTCAAGTCTTTCCACAAACATCAGAGATGATATACTTCTTCAGAAAGAGAACGCTTCCGTGGCAAACCTGTTCAAAAAGCCAGGTGAAAGGGACATTACAAGATGTTTAACCATCCACTTGACTCTAGGCTGTCCTGATAACCAGTCTCAACCACAACAATTTCACAAAAGAACAGAAGAACAAGTGAAAATAAGACTGATGTCTTACGTATACGTCTTATAAGCGTAAAGTGTTTCCTTTTAACTTTACCCACAGCTGCTTCTGCAGTATCTGTTGGCAGTCGACAGGCCAGAGGGACGGGATGTCATCCAGAGGGACCGGGACGGGGTAGAGAGGTGGGCCCGAGCAAAACTTACGAAGTTCAACAAGGCCAAGTGCAAGGTCCTACACTTGGGTTTTGACAATCCTCGTTACCAATACAGGCTGGGGGATGATGTGATAGAGAGCAGCCCTGCGGAAAAGGACTTGGGGGTACTCGTGGATGAAAAGCTGGACATGAGCCAACGATGTGCGCTTGCAGCCCAGAAGGCCAATCGCATCCTGGGCTGCATCAAAAGAACTGTGGCCAGCAGATCCAGAGAGGTGATTCTCCACCGCTACTCTGCTCTCGTGAGACCCCACCTGGAGTACTGCGTCCAGCTCTGGAGCCCTCAGCACAAGAAGGACACGGCACTGCTAAAGCGGGTCCAGAGGAGGGCCACGAAGTTGATCCGAAGGCTGAAGCACCTCTCCTATGAAGACAGGCTGAGAGAGTTGGGGTTGTTCAGCCTGGAGAAGAGAAGGCTCCGGGGAGACCTTAAAGCCGCTTCCAGTACCTGAAGGGGGCCTACAGGAACGCTGGGGAGGACCTGTTTGCAAGGGCATGTAGCGATAGGATGAGGGCAATGGTTTCAAACTAGAGCAGGGCAGGTTTAGATGAGACATTTGGAAGAAGTTCTTTACTCTGAGGGTGGTGAGACACTGGCCCACGTTGCCCAGAGAGGTGGTGGAGGCCCCATCCCTGGAGACATTCAAGGCCAGGCTGGATGAGGCTCTGAGCAACCTGATCTAGTTGAAGATGTCCCTGCTCACTGCAGGGGGGTTGGACTAGATGGCCTTTAAAGGTCCCTTCCAATCCAACACATTCTGTGATTCTATGATCTTTTTAAAGTCTTGTGGCCATCCATAAGAAAATCGTTGGGGTTTGTCTTTCAGAACTAAACGTATTTATCCTGGCAAGCTCTGAATACATCTGAAAGTAATCTCTGATCCCATATACACAAATCAAATAACAAATTCATTTCAATATTTCAATTCTGAATTTGAAGAGCAAATTCAAAGACAGGACCTTAAAGATCATCTAGTTCCAACCCCCCTGCCCTGGGCAGGGACACCTCCCACCAGACCAGGTTGCTCCAAGCCCCGTCCAGCCTGGCCTTGAACCCCTCCAGGGATGGGGCAGCCACAGCTTCTCTGGGCAACCTGGGCCAGGGGCTCATCATCCTCACAGCCAAGAATTTCTTCCTAATATCTAATCTAAGTCTCCCCTCTTTCAGTTTAAAACCATTACCCCTCGTCCTATCCAAAGTCACGATATTTCATATGTTCCAAGTGTCTTCTTGACTATTCCAATGTTATGTGGCAAATACTTTCAACAATAAAAAGTACAACCAGGACATGAAGGACTTTCAATTTCCAACTGTTTTTAACTGAGCAAACACTACAGTCAACCAGTCCTCCATATATATATATTCACTTTATCAGAGCAGAGATGACCAGCTGGTTTTGACTATCACAACATACTGAAGTTGAGGAGTTTGGCTCGGTTTCTGTCAATTAATCCCCATATATGAGGACTATCAATAGACACCGATACTGAGATGTCCTCTATTCTTCGTGGCTGACTAGCAGTGCCACTGAAGTTGTCGTGATAGCATCTCACAGGGGTTTGCCCAAGGAAGAAAGGCAGGCTCGTGAACGTTGGGCTTTGTCCAGCTCCACTGCGCCTGGGCATGAATTATTAAAAATTACCGCTTGGTTTGTCTTTCATCGGTTCCTGCACAAACTGCACTTTTTCAGATATGGCTCAAGTCCTGATGTTAAGACATTTCAGGGTATGTAAGGGAAGAGAGATAAAACTTTCATTGCAATGTGCTCCGGCGATGCTTTGGCCTAGGAAATAACAGACAGCTTTAATCCTTTACAGTCTTAAATGTAAAAATGTAATCACATGAGACATTAGATTTTGTGACGAATAAAGTTGGCTAGGAAGCGGGTTTCATTCCCCTTATGTATTTTACATTTCAAGGTGTTTTTGAAAAGTTGGGGGCTTTTAAATGATGGAGGGAAGGAGAGAGGGAGACAGAAAGAACATTATAAACACCATTTTCACTCCCAAACACCCCAGTAGTTAAGGCACTGACTTAGCAGCAAGGGCAATCTGTTTTAAGTCCCTGTGTTCCTTCAGCTCTGAACCTCACTTGCCCCATGACTCTTACGTGGATTCAAACTTCAAAACAAAGCTCAGATTCAAAGTTCAGCAGTTTTCAGCAACTCCAAAAATTGTCAGTTACAACGTATGTTATGAGCTTAACTTCTCCATGCTGTATCAACATGCAGTGACTTGTCATTATCTACACAGCCTGAAAGATTATAAGAAATGCTACTAAAATGGGAAGAGGCAAAGATAATTGTGAAATTACATGTATTTTTGTCCAGGAAAGCCTTTCTTACACGAAATACTTATATGTAACAAAATATTTTTGGAGTTGTACAACACTGCTTTGATTTTAACAATACAAAACACTAACTTCTGATCGCAGTTTAACTCAGTCTGCCTTTTTTGATGCACCTTGAGAATTCAACATGTTCAATTTTGTTTGGTCTATTCTTGTGTTCTACCTGTTCTTGATTGTATGCAAATATTGCAGATAACTGCGTGTATTTCTAATTCTCAAAGATTTGTTAAATTGGAAACATTTATTTTCTTCGGAATATATTTCTATGGAATATAAATCTTTCTACAGTGTTTACACACGTTGCAGTAACGCACAATATTTCTCTTCTGAAATAGTTTGCTGTCCATAGGTCTGTCATTGGCACGTTCATGTAATGCATGAGGACGGGACGTAATAGTTTAACCACCTTCACTGGACTGAAATGGCAGTGAGGGATTCCTTTTGTGCTGTAGCTCAAAGGCTTGTTTTAAAATGAGTTATCCAATAACTATAGCACTATTCTATTTCTACCACACTAGCTACAATATTTTATAGAGCCCTCAATGGCAGAATAAATACAGAAACACTTTGAAACTAGTAATTTCAAAACCTAATTTATTCACAGCCCGTGCTTTTCTAGTGATTCACACGAAACAAAAATGTGCTTACTTTAATAAATGTTGATCCCATTAATAATTTATAATGAATTAAGATCAATGATGTAAAACGCACACCAATAAATGAACAACTGTTTCCTACCAAAATTTCTCAGACTCGGATAAGTGAAACTAGTAAGAAAAGTGTATTTATGCTTCCCATGAAGCCAGGCAGGATAGAGACGGAGGCTGTTACCAATCTCTCAGAGGCAGCTGCTGAACAAGAGGATAAGAAGGACCGCTCAAATGCTGCATAGGGCGTGTTTTAGATCAGCCTGACCCAGAATACCTCCCCTGGATCACTTCTCTGTCCCTCAGCAGCCCTCCCAGGACAGAGACCACCACAGCCACCATCTCTGTCGTGTAGATGAGCTGTTACCTACTGCCACACCTTCTACGCTGA
The DNA here is from genome assembly GCA_013398915.1 of Dromas ardeola. Lineage (NCBI taxonomy): Eukaryota > Metazoa > Chordata > Aves > Charadriiformes > Dromadidae > Dromas > Dromas ardeola. The sequence continues at coordinate 11,686 of VYZM01006818.1, forward strand.
GAAAACATCAGCTGAATCACAGCAGAATCTACACACAGATTGCTTTAGTTAGGAAATAAATAAGAATTCATTAGATGCACATGGTCCAGTGACCACAAGGAAATGAGACAGTAGTCGAGTCAAAAAAGCTGGACAAGCTTTTTCTAATCTTCAATGACTTATTATGAAATAAAAAAATAAAAAAAAAAATAGGGATACTTTAGTGGCAAAGAACTACAGAAACGCATATGAAACATAAAGATGTTTTGCACTGACAGATGTGGGATCTGTTCTTTCCACCCTTTTTGTTGCATCCCAAGACCAGATAAAATGCGACAGTTTGTCCTGAAGGCTAGCTACGTTCACTATAAAAACTGCAACAGTTCTTTCAAATAAGAACTAAAAAAGAAGCCCTGAATGTCTCAAAACCACACTAGGCTGCCCAAAATCCAAGTCTAGCAGCAAGACAGCACATCGACATTGGTTGCTGAAACGTGAGACCCATGTTTTTGATATTAAAGCTCTTTGGATCATAAGAGACATGGTCAATGTGCGTTCCTGCACACTGGTGAGAGTAAGTCACTAACTGGAAGCAAGGGAAAAAAATATAGCTAACCTGCCCCATCTAAAGGGAAGATATTAATTCAATGGGAATAATGTTCATGATACAGAATCTCTGAGGAATAACGTTTATCCGTTCAAAATCTATCAACCGACACATCTTTTTCATCAGACTCACAAAGTTGTCAATCACAGAGAACTGCGCTACGACAGAGGAACCATGACAAACGGTTTGTACAGCTGCCTCCAAAATGTGATTGTCAGAATATCAAAATACAAGTTATTCCTTTCAATAGAAGATGGCAATATTAAACATGTGACAACCAAAAAGTAGAAAATGCAAATGAAAGTCGGGTATCATGAAAAAAATAGAGGAAGTTGCTCATTTTGATTTGTGCTCGGTGGTCACCTTAATTCTTGGAGGCACTGCTTTCCTTCATCAAGATGCATTCATAAGACAGAGAATTCATGAGATGAAAGGTCAAAAAAACCAGTCTGGCCACACCGTCATGAGCTGGCAAGTCAGATCCCCTGTCCAGATCAAGGGCATAGGAACAGCAGCACCTACAACATTTCCATTGTCAAACTGAAGACAAAAAGAAGGAAGATCAACTATAAACAGAAAGCGGCAATGAAGAATCAGTCACAGAACGGAATACAGAAGAACACTTGTGAGTAGCTGCAAAGGAAAACCTGGAATAGATCTGAGGCAGAGGATGTCAGTACAGACTGGAAACAAGTGAAAACGGAGGGAACTTATGCAAAAAATGTGACTCAAGCTGCAGTTGTGACAACTGGGTTCCTACTTTCGTAAGATAAAAACTGCAAACTAAACAAGTGTTTTAAGAAAGAAAAGCACTAAAAGATTCTTAATCCTAAAGGTCAATAAATACTAGAAAAAGTAAAAAAAGATACAAAAGCATAAAAAGCTATACAGAAGCAGAAAACCAAAAAAGTAGCTACAACTTAAGCTGTTGCTTTGCCAAACTGCCACTTACCAAACAACATTTTGCATGGAAAGTCCAATATAGAAAAAAAACAGGGGAGGGGGGAGCCAGTAAATCATAGAATCGTTCAGGTTGGAAAAGACCCTTGGGATCATCGAGTCCAACCATCAACCCCACTCTACAAAGTTCTCCCCTACACCTTATCCCCCAACCCCACATTATGCTCATTATGCTCAAATGCTCATTACTGAAGCGGAGCAGCAAAACAGACAGGCAGAAAGCATTTCAAAGAAGCCTTCAGCAGACCCAATCCCATCTCAGCATCAGAATTTAATAAAACATACAAATCTGAGCATTTTGATTTTAAACGTAACCCAGAGGGGTGCACGTAAGTAAAGGATAAAGCGAACAAACAGAACCACCACCATGAGTTGATAATAAAATAATGAAAACATTCCTTAAAACAAGGAATTCTTAAACATTCCTTGAATCTGGCTGACAGATCTGTTCTTCAAGTCTGGGAAAAAGACTGATTCTAAGCACAAAAGGTTGGACATCACTGTCAGAATATCACGTAAAGGAGATCTTCTTGACAACAGCTACTGGAGAACCACCAGACTCCTTCCAGTCATAGGCAGAATCACTGGTGACATGTTCCTCCATGGGCTGAGAAAGGAAATGGATACAAGACGACTTACCCTGGATTCAAACCAAAAAGGTCCAGGGAGAGGTCAGTTATGCCAGGCATCACAGAGGAAAGAGCAAACACGTCAGTTCGCACAGTTTTCCGTGTCCAAAAGACATTCGACACCTTTAGGCACAAGGCAGGGAGCTGCCTTGGGCATCAAACTGCTGGGGGCTGCTGACTGCTGCAACTTTGCTTACCAAGGAGGAAAGATGCAGATCTGTCATCAAGCAGTGCCACTGACAACAGGACGCTGACCTTCGCTGACCCAGGGATGAAGCATCCTCACATTAAGGGCAAACACAATTGAATATTGCCCAAGCGGCCAAGAAACCCTGCACCACTATTGCAAAGAGAGGAGGAACCAGTCAGGTACTGCCATTTCCATCTCAATAGCAAGGAATTGGGGTCATTGTCAAGCCAGAGCCCTCTGGGCTGGATCCACTGCAAATAAGCTTCTGGTCAGGAGAGATTACACCTGTGTCCTGCCTCCATAAAGGGTCTATTAAAGCTGAGCCTCCTGGCTCATTAAATCAGGAAATTAAATGCCAGATAATATAGCTTTTCTACCCACTCTCCTATGCACACATGTTTGCGAATACAGAGGGTTTTCTATGCTCTCCATTCCTTCAGTAATTTTACTGAGCTCATTTTAATCTTTCAGTCACTCATTTGAATATTCTCCACCCTCCTGTGCTAAGGACGACACTTGAATACAGATGATGCACGAAAGCAATAAAAAATTACTTTTTCTACAAAGTATTGTTTCAATACATTGGATCCAGAGGAGGCCCTGGAGATGCTGGGAGGGCTGAAGCCCCTCCGCTGTGAGGACAGGCTGGGAGAGCTAGGGGGGTTCAGCCTGGAGAAGAGAAGGCTCCGGGGAGACCTTCCAGCCCCTTCCAGTCCCTCAAGGGGCTCCGGGAAAGCTGGGGAGGGACTCTGGATCAGGGAGGGGAGGAACACAACAAGGGGGAACAGTTTTAAGCTGAAATTTTTCACTATGAGGGTGGTGAGCCCCTGGCCCAGGTTGCCCAGAGAAGCTGTGGCTGCCCCATCCCTGGAGGGGTTCAAGGCCAGGTTGGACGGGGCTTGGAGCAACCTGGGCTGGTGGGAGGTGTCCCTGCCCAGGGCAGGGGGTGGCACTGGGTGGGCTTTAAGGTCCCTTCCAACCCAAACCATACTGTGATTCTATGATTATCATCTGAACTGAAAAGGAGACAAAAAAGAACTTATATAAGAACTGAAAAGTAAGTCTTCATAAGAGCTTTGTATGAACTTCTCAAGGTTTACATTATCTTTGCATTTTCAAATGAGAATAAAAGGGCAACGAGAGATTTTCTGCAATGGGCGATAACTAATAAAGTTTTCTATAGCAGCACATCCTACTTAAGATGCCTGGTGCTTATCTCGTACTTGCAATGAAATAAAGGTGATTTACACCACAGTCACTGCAGATGAGCAAACTTTTATTCCTAGTGAGATTAGCTTGGGGTTTAAAACTTCCCGGTGGGTTGAGTTTTATCTAAAACCCTAAACTTGCCTTCTTTTGAACAAATATATTCTTGATCATACTTCCTAAAAAGCAGTAAAGATTAAAAATGTAAAACTAAATGATGTCATTTCATGCTCCTTTGATTAAACAGACTAATTTTAAACACCTCTTATGTTAAATTAATTATAATTATACAGCAAATGGGGTGTATGTTGGATTTGGCTTGTAGCTATAACACAGCTCATGAAATACGATCTTCTCCAAATTTTGCTACACTACATTTAAGCTATCAGTCTTCCTGTTTGCAAACCTAAATCCAGATTTCACTTTTCTGTACTAGAGCTTGTGGGCTGATAAATTAAATCCGAAATAGATCATCTGCTATAGAACTGGTTAAAAAAATTTAGTTACTTTTCATTAAGAGTTTATTGGAAAGGAAAAAAATACAAAAAAGTAAAGCAATAAAAATGAACAAATGAAACACAAAACCAAAAATACTTTTTCGTTTATTTCATTTCCTGCACAAAATGAATTTAAAAAAACCCAATTGTTTCAATAGTGTCAATAAATATCTTATTATTGGTCTAAAAAAACAGAGTAATGAAATAATAGGGCTTCAGGAGGCTAACATCTCTCTGTTTTTAACAGCAGAGTAAACCTAGCAAGTAAAGCTGATCTTTCCATTTTACTGGATCTATTCATTGAGCACTGAACACAGTCAAAGATGATGATGGTAGGATCATCAATAAAACCCTAACCATGTCCAGTCAGAGCTTGTCTTGACAGGGGACTTCATTACAGGCAAAATCCTTTAAAATTCAAGATGTACAACAGCGCATTTCGGTATTTTAATCAATACTGAAATGAAAGACCCAAGGTGATGACTGCTTCAGCCAGGATTTAATAAAAATCCCGTGTGTGGCCCACAGCAGCCTCAGCCCTGCTCTGCCCTCTGAAGACCCTCCTCTCCAGCTCGGGTCCCACACCACTGCCTCTTCATAGAGCTTAATCTTACACAATATAAACTAATGGTACTGTAATTTCAGCAGAAATCCTCATTTAAAAGATTTTTTTAAGCACAAGAATTTAAGAGATAATGCTCCCAACTCCAGCACAGATTTCTCTGAGTTTCTGCAGCACTGTGCGTAGACTGGGCTTTAAGAGCTCTGCAACCACACCTGAGGCCACACTGTCAAAACAGCTCTTCCCCGTCAGCCTGTAGACAGGCCATCTCTATCATTCTAAAAATGAACTTAATTAAAAAGAAAGGAATAATTTCATCTGAGAGAGATCTTCAATGGCAGCACAGTACGATGTAGATCTTAAATGTCAGCACGGAGTGATGTATGTAGCACACATCCATAAAAAGAACATGTTTTTATAATCATCTTTGAAATGAAAAAAGTCTGATGCCTACCATCAATTGAAAAACCCGACAATAGCATTCAAGGAGGCCCAGGGTAATTTAGATAATTAATCACAAACTTGGACAGGTTGAGGTTCTAGAGAGAATCAGTAAGTAACTCTCAAGACCTTCTCCGGGATGAGATTGTTATTCCTACCATAGCACTTGTGGAGAACAATGATTCTTGTACTTACGAAGTTACAACAGCAAACTTTTCCGACTTTATGCTTGTAACATGGCAGACATTGAATGTTACACATTCAACCATAACAAAACACAACTTAGTAGTTCCCTGTGAGAAAGAGCAAGGAATTTGGACTGTAGATTTCTAATACGTAAGGAATAGCCAAGATATTTTTTTAATTAAAAAAAAAACCCACAACTTTTTTTTCTCATTTACTCAGTTAATCAGACATTTTTAAACAAATGTCTGTTCAATTCTCTCTGTAAGATGCGAGAGATTAAACCTTTTGTTGAAAAGCCTCTATTTTCATCCAATAGATTTAGGGATGTGAGATATACCCATAGGTCCACAAGTTAGCTTGCAAATGACTCCTCTAGAAAAATCAGAAAAGGTTCATTTTACCCTCTGTGATACGTTTCCAGTACAAGTGGTGAGGAGGTGGAAGAGAATAAAATAGCGATTTCATGTCATTGTGAAAACTGTGGATCAGTACAATGTCACGCTTTATTCTTCCTCCAAATGGACTGTGTTGATTTCTCTGGGTGGAAGACTGAGAAACACCACTGTGTAATAAAGGCATAGCAGCAAAGGAGGAACGAAAGATTTGTTTGCGCTTCTCTTTCCTCATCTTCATGCTCTAAAAACCACCAGCTATCTAACAAGGATATCTTTTCGCGGGAGGATGAGAGAGAAAGGCAACTAATATGGTAGAGAGAATTTGATGACCTCCTGCTAGACCCCACTCTAGCGTCAATCACAAACTATCTCATGAAAAGAGAAACTAAAGAAGAGAATGAGGTAATATATGTATGTGTCTTTTGTAGAGATAATGTGATTTTGGGGTTCAACCCTCACCTTCTGATGAGATTTTCGATGCCTAATTCTCTGTCTTGTGCCGAAACACCTCTGAACGCAGATCAGACAGGTTTCCACTTTGTGATCACAGCTTTCATCAAGTTAACATACTAAAGGCGCTCTCTTGGATGGGATGGTGCCTTTAGTTTAGGCAATCAGTCAGACATACCATTGGGGAAAAAATTTAGACATTAAAAGAAAACAGCACATAAATTTTGCCTGTAATTTGTTAAAAAACTGTCATAAAATAGAACAGATGTACTGCAGATTGAAGCCAGCAAAGCTAACAATTTAATTTATTTTTTTTTAATTGTAATGCAATACCCCTTACCGTTTGCTGCAGATCGGGTATTATAATTCGAATCACTAATGTGTTGCTCTGACTGTCTTCCATTCTGCTGCTTGGCTTTTCTGCGGTTGCTCTAATTGTGTCATAAATAGTTTCTTCTTTGGAGCTGTCTGATTCAGATTCAACAGAATAGTCGGAAAAGCTTTGTGCCATTTCATCTTCACTTGATGTTGGGCTACGAGGCATGTTCAAGATTTTTATCCTGCCAAAACAAAGCAGAAGGAAAAAAAAACAAGATAAGTTATAGTTAAAGTCTTAAAAATGAATCAGCTACAAGTTTTGTTTTCTTGGAAGTAACATGCATTTAACAATGAAGTTATATGTTTTATCCTGCTTTTATTTCCTCCTGTAATTTATGTGGGTAGGCAGAGTGTAATGGAAATAAATCCCGCTACCAATTTACTACAGAAGAGGAAGAAGGACAGGAGAAGGAAAAAAAGTAATAAAAGGGGAGATGACCATTCTTCCCAGGCACACCCAACCCCCCAAGGGATCCACAAAAACCCAGCATAATTACCAGGTTCTCTGCTAAATAGCACTCATGTAAACTGTACTTAGAACTAGATCTGGCTTTGAAGCCTACTTCCTCCAGTGCCAAACGACATTTCAGGAAAAATGAATGCTAAAGTAACATCATCTTGCACATCGAGAAACCCTACAGGTAAAGCTTCAATAAAAGACAGTATTTTCAAAGACCGGAATCAACCAAAAAAAATGAAATACTCCAGGGAGCCAGACAGATGCAGATGCTGCTTTGTGGTTTGTGGCTCATACAACATCCTTCAATATCAACACTACCAAAACCTGGCTATTTTACGTACTCAAATATAGATTTTTAGAAAGATATTTAATCTGTGGTATAAATTAGGCTAAAATGAAAGTAATGTTTATTCTGAAGTGAGGACACTTGTACTCAGAGGTCTCACCATAGGAACAGCAGAACATTTTCCTTCTGGGTTTTTCCAACTACAGCAGCAAAAGACTTTTTTTGTCCCACAAGCTAAAAGTTTGTCCAGGAAATTAAAATTATTTTTCTATTGATAATGGGGAAATATGTATACTGAAAAAAAGTACCACCATAAACTTTGCAGTGCTTGGTAACCATATACTTTTTCAGTTTTCAGAGGCCAGAAGAACGTAAACATTATTTTTCATATTTTCCATAAGAAACCTCCCAAGACAATGTCTCTGCTTTTTGATTAAAAATAAAAAAAAACTCCATTAAAAAAAAAAAACAAAAAAACCTAACCAATTCCATTGTCAGCCCATATTAAAAAAAGGCATTAAAGCAAAAGTAAAACGCAGATGGGTGAACTTACTTGGCCAAGGTCACTCATATACCAGGTGACTCTATTGAGATAAACAAATATGTTTTTTATAATGGTCTCACAGTCAGGTGCCCCAAAGTAAATACAGTCAAACAACAGCAGGGACTAAGAGAACATTTTTACCACTGTGTTTCATGAGGTAGTTTGAGCCAACTAAATACCACAACCAGATTACTCATTCCTCTTCGCCGTCCGGCCACTTATACCGCAATGATTACAGAGCGGGCATAAAAGGCTACCACTCTAATTTAGCATTTTAAGGTGACCATATGTCAGAGGCAGCGCTTGCACCCGAGGACAGGCGGCGGCGAGGCAGGCCTAAAGCTTGAGGTCAAGGGCAAGCATTTCCAAAGCACATCACATACCCACATCATCAAGCCTTATTGTTATTTCTGATGAAGGACAATTCCAGTGTTATTACCCTCAGCTATAATTACTAATGAAGACAAAAACAGCGCATTCGAAAATCTGAAAGCATGCCAGTTCACAGCAGCTTAATGCAAGGCTCTATTTACAAAAGAAAACTCTTGAGGGAGTATTTCATTTTCTTACTGCTTCACTGAACTGTAGATTAATGCTGCTCTCCAAAGCACCTTAAAGTCAATAAAAAGCATAAACATTTCAGTGGCTTCCTTATTTATCTACCAATGCTAAATCACATGAAGCCAAAATACAGTAGGTCGATACACAATATTTAAGAGCGTAAGAGGTATAGGACAGTGGTAAGATCATCACACGCTTTGTGTCTCCCTAAAGCCATTTGAGAGCACAATATATTCCAGGGTGATGGATTCAACTCCTCTGACAGTGAGCAGTAAAGTGCAATTATACGACATACAAATAAAGACTTGAATTAGGAAAAAGAAAAACAAACTTCCCATGGTTTTGGCAAGTGGTTTTTCATGCAAAAACTACCCAGAAATACCTCATGATGGAATAGCAAAGGGAAATTGCTGGCTGAAGAACCAACTCCCAGGTGTCAAGCACTTAAGTTTATTAAATAGTGGGACAAAGAACCGGAGACTCATCAAGAAGGCACAAGTCACCTGATTTTCTGGAATACAGGTTAAAATAAAAATGCACAAGTAACCATGGAAAGCATAATGAAAGACTGTACCTACAGCGGCAAAAGGAATGGAGAACTGATGCCCCACCAGTGCTATGGAGAAGCAGATCATTTAAATGCCTTTCATAAACATCACACTCTAACCACTGGAGAAACTAGATCTGTACAGGTCCCAGTGCAGGGCAGATGCTGCCAAGGAGCAGAGGTCAAGCACATCTCCCTAAAGGTACAGACACCATCGGACAATGTCACTGTTTGGCTCTTAACTTGCATGGAAATGGAAGATACCACCATTCGTTAACCAGAGATGCTTGCTATCATAGCTCCCACGGGGAAGCTGTTATCTTTGAAGAACTGTTTCAGTTTCATCCCAGTGATATTTCAAAGACTTTTCCACAACCAAAACTATTATCTCAGGAAAAATAAAGCAGGTTGCCTGGTTTACCTAGGCTTGAACAGCGGAAGAAAACATAGCATCCCAGATCCCTAATTCCCAGCTGGCAATTCATTGGTTCAAAAGGATGTTATATAGCTAAAATATAGATTTGGTGTGGCTGACATGATTGTCTGGGATGACTTCTTTCATTTTATAAAACCACAACAGATCTTGGCTTCCTCGAGTTTAGCTGATTGTATGTTGTTATAGCAATATGACACATCAGTGGCTGCTTCTGGTATAGAGTGAAACCAATGAATGAAAACAAATTTCTAAAGATCTTGTAAATAAACTCACAATCAAAACTACCACCACGACAGTCTTTGCCCCACCTCACATCCTCTGTCCTTATTTTTGACTCCCGTACACTGAGCTCCCAGAGCGTCCCAGCCCTGGGCATTCTCCTTCCTTGGCCCCTGCACATCCCCTAACCGCCGGCTGAACAAAGCCAGCACGAGCTCCGGCTGCTTAAACACCACTTCTGACACAGGAAGGGTGTACAACAGCTGGAAGATGAGAGATAAAAGGATGGCTATATGCTTACCCTTATTATTGTACTTTTTCTCTCAGCACCTTGCCCTTTAGCTCTGCGGGAGCATCGGGATGTTTACTCTGCCTCTATGGCTATTGCTGGGTTACGTTTCTCAGGCCGACAGGTCAGATGAAATAAGTTGAGCTCAGGTTGCTGCCTTCCCCTCACAGATGCTATTTTTAGATTCTTTTTTTGTCTCTATCCAGCCAGCAACTTTCACAAAATCTGCAGGAATTTCTTGTCCTGCTATTTGTTGCCACCCCACCACCAAGGGGAGTTGAAAACAGCCTATGAATAAATTAAAATAAAATAAAAAAACATGGACAAGTAGCACGACCATCTAACTGCCTTTTTCTTTTTTTTTTTAAAAAAAGAAGAAAAGACTAAGAGCACATTATGAAAGACTGTAATTACCACAGTGCACAGATTATCAAAAGGCAAGAAATTCAACTCCCAGAGCTCGCTCGCTCTCTCTCTGAACGGTGTGCTCCAGTGAGCGCAAACTGGCACAGCAGGGAAAAAAGCAAAAGCAGCAACAGACTGATCCATTTTTTGGAGCTTTATGGTTGTTAAACATCATTTGAAAATAATTTATTAAATAGATGTGTTTAAATTTATTTTTAACTATGTTTATTATAAACTTGATATTTACTAAAGGGTTTAAAATATCATTGATATGGACAGATGTGGGACAGGGTATCTTCATTAAACATAGATGTATTATACGATATACAATGCACTTGCCCACTACAAAAATCATGTTTTAGAATCTTCAACTTAATTATGGCTATGTGCAATTTTGTTGATCCTGCAAAGTAACAAGCCCTCCTATCTAGTTTCATGTTGGTAAATATGGAACATAAAATCACAGTATGGTTTGGGTTGGAAGGGACCTTAAAGGCCACCCAGTGCCACCCCCTGCCCTGGGCAGGGACACCTCCCACAAGCCCAGGTTGCTCCAAGCCCCGTCCAACCTGGCCTTGAACCCCTCCAGGGATGGGGCAGCCACAGCTTCTCTGGGCAACCTGGGCCAGGGGCTCATCACCCTCACAGTAAAGAGTTTCTTCCCAATATCTAATCTAGATCTACCATCTTTCAGTTTAAAACTGTTACCCCTCATCCTATCGCTCCACTCCCTACACACACAGAAACCTATTTTAAAAGATCTGTCCCATATAAAGTCCCCTCCCTACTGTATCCTGCGCCAGCACCAGCAAACATGGGGAGTGCAGGTGTGTTTGTCCAGTTTTCCTGGAGCAAACCCAGCGGTCACTGTATCTCTGACAGCCACCCAAAGCAAACAGGGATGTGCAGAGAGATCCCACTCCTCTGCAGCACGTCTCTGGTTATCACTACGGCAAGAGCTTCTCCAGCAGGAGGAGAACAACGCTGCAGCGGCGGCGAAGGCTCCCCGTGGGTTTCTGGGCATATGGCGAGGCAGAAGGAAACGCGCCCCTAACCCCAAGACTAACTTTTGGTAGGGAACCACAATAAAGGACATTAAAGGATGCAACCCTTCCTTCCTCAACCTGTGGGACTTTGGTTTTGTTACCGTGTGTCACACGAGTGGCCATTTCGGTATAAACACAACAGTTATTAGTTGTCCTCTCTGTAAAATACAGCTAGGGCAGACGCATCAAATGTCTTGGCCAAGGCCAACAAGGCTAGATCTCAGAGCAAGGTTTCAAATTCAAGGGTCACTGGCTCCTAGTCATGATAAGAACAATCTATTTTTATATAAACATTCATTTGCACAATAACAGCCCTGTTGCCTGCAGGGAGAAGCCCTCTAGACTGCTATTGTCAGATGAGTTAAAAATGTACCTGTGGGAATATCCCAGACACAGAGGCAGCATTGTTACGCGTTGAGTAATGCCATTAACCAGACTGTGAGAAAAGTTTGCTGTTAGAGTAACAGCCACTGCTAGAAAGGGGTATTTAATAATTAACTCTGAAGAAAAACTATTCAGGAAAGGGATTTCCATCTGTGTGAAACCTGCCAGAGCTCCTAACACTTGGATTCTGCGGCTTTGTTCAGGATTATATATATCAGCTCAAGAACCAGCTCGCCAAGTTACTAAATGAAAATGCTGGAGAAGATCAAGCATCGCCTTTTCTACTTATAATAATATTAAAACAAAAATGCATTTCAGACAGAACTGAAGATGGGGGGTACAATCCCAACGCGCCATGCATTTCACACCTCTCCAGAGATGAAAGGTCACGTGGAAGAAAATCTGAATTGGAGACCAACTCCAAGAGCCAATTTGCAATTTGATGGGTTCAATTTCCACTTTGCATTCTTACTTTAAAGCTGGCCAAAACCAGCATTGCCTCCCGAAAAAGAGATCCCACCCTCCCTTGCTCCCCAGACCACTCCACTCTTGCCCCCAGCCTGCTTTAATCTCTGCACTAACACGAACAGCGAAGCAGAACAAAGCATCAACCCAGGTTAAACACCAGCTTTTTTTTTGGTTTGGGAGGTTAGTTTCAGCATCCGTCACGTCTCTGAACTGGATCACTATGCAAATGTTTGCATAAGCAGCAGGAGGAAGATGGCAGAGGGCCAGAAGCAAACAGCCAGGGCATGAAAAGGGCAGAACCACTTTTTCCAAAGGCAGTATTACTGCCTGCCAGCGTAAAGCGAATCTGAGACATCACTGCCTAAGTGACAGGAAAGAAATCTACATAAATACAGCCATCTGATTAACTCTGATGAAAATCTCTTAACTATTAGTACCCAAATACCATAACTCCAAACAGGACAGCTTACAGAAACTCACCGATACATCTACAAGAATTAAAACAGAATGTGCACAAGGAGTGCTAGCCCAGCCCAGAGCAAAATCTCGCTGAGGCGAGGCACTTGGAGCTCCCCCTGTTCTCCCAGACCCACCAGATGGGGAGGCAGCTTCGGTGTTGATGGGACACCACATGAAGCTGTGCTGGTGAGGCTCCAGTGCTGGGGGTCTTCTGCAAAAGGGCCAGCACAGACTCCAACCTTTTCTTTATTCTGCTAGGAAAAAAGAGAGGCCAGGCAGCAAAATGGAGCACTGTCCCCTTGGCATGTCCTCAGGTGTGCTCCCTTGGTCAGTGACAGGCAATGCCCATGATGAGGTGCCACCAGGCTCAGGGCTCTCCGATCTCTGCAGGCTTTCTTGCTGCTGAAATGACTCCCTGCAACGCAGCCCACGTGCTATTGCAGACACTGACTTAGAAAGGCTAAATCACAAAAAAATACTTTCTTGGGGCTCAGGAGCTCAGAAGATATCCAAGGGTGAAAAAGTCCATTTCATGCCACTTCAGGGCCATGGAACACCTCCTGGCCCAATTTTATTTAGAAGTATAGATGTAGTTTTGGAAGCTGAAAAATAAAGAACTGACATGTCTGAAGGCTCTAAGAAAGTGAATCCGTTACCCTGCACTTCCCTTGATCTCCCTCTGTAAAACAGAGCAACTGGTTCTTGAGTCTTCTCTAAAGCATTTGCATTCTGTGGAAGAAAATGCTTGAAAACCAAAGCACTTGCACATTATTTGAAAAAATCCCCCTCCACGGTAATTACCTAAACAAATTTAATCATACAATATTTTGCTGTTCGCAATCCCCATAATTATGGTTTTATTCCTTATACGCCAGTCCTTCACTTAAATTCACTTTGGTTACACTGCCTGGTAATGCATTTTTGAACTCTCTGTTAAATAACTGAAGCACCCAAATAAATATTTTAGAAGATGTGTGCTGAGGCATAAGTATTAACGTACCAGAATGCCAAGCAAAATTCCTCCTTTACTTTTCTCTAATGCTTTTGTTTCTCAGCGTGGCATCTCTTATTTCAAAACTTAAATATTGATTTGAAAAATCAGTATTGAAAAAATCAATGGTCATATCCAGTTGTTCTCACCGGCACCACCAGAAGATTCTTCTTACTGCCCGGTTTCAGGGGAGATTTATGCAGCCCTGGATTTCCTTGCTAGGTGATCTGCACAGGTGACAAACTGTTTTGCAAAAGGGCTTAAGGGTGAAACTGTTTTCCCCATTATTTTTTTAAGGAAGAAAAGGAAGAATATTGAGTAAAGTGATTGTTAAACCTGCTCCTTATTTCTGAGGCAGCTTGTTATCCCTTGTTCATGTATATTTGCACAGCAGACTTGCCAAGAAGAGGCTAAGCCCCATTAACTTCTGGTATTTAGAGTCTTAAATACCAACATCATATGATTAAAGTGGGTCTTAAGATCAGACTGTAAGAATGTAATTTTTTTTTTTTTTTTTAAGCAGATGTACTTCACCACAAGCGCTCCTGTGCACATACAAAATCTACACACATGACCTACTCCTGCAAACACAGGGTGGTTTTCTAAAAGTTTCTTTGGTTTCCAAGCCACTTTGGATGCTAAAATTCTCCTTTGTCCTCTGTCTGTTCTACTTAGTATTTATTTTCCTTGTAAGCTATTCAGCCGGTCATGGTATCTTCGCGGAAAGGATGAAGTTCAATCAGACAGATGCAAAGAGAGATTTTGGGGAAGGATAGATACAAAGAAGACAGGAGACAAGCAACTCATTGTACTGAATGAGCAAGGCCAGAAGACAGGCAGAGAAGCAGACGTAGAAAAAGCTTAAAAACATTTGAAGTTAAGTTCAACATGAGAAAACAGAAAAACATTTGAAGTTTGACATGAGAAAACAACACGCTAGAAGAAAGAACAAGGTGCAAAGATGTAGCACAGAACAGCACAGTAGGGTTGGTTAAAGTGGTTAAAAATCTTAAGAAAAATAAAAAGATTCAAACATATTACTAGGGGAAACATGGCAAGTATTTATAAATGTTAACCACAGTGAAGTTTACAGTAAAGGCCAACTCCCACTGGCAATATAATATCTTAAGTGCCGTCTTTTACGCACCTGCGAGGTTTCCAGTGCAATTCTATCTGACCTTTATTTAAAGGTCATTCTTCCAGACAAGGAATTATGGCCAGCCCCGCGAGCCCCAGGCAGGTACCTTCTAGGCTCTGTTCATTTCTGTAGTTGTTTTTAATCTGGCCTCTAGTTTTGTACATTTAGTAGAACTTCCATTTTCTGATAGACAGACTAACAAACAACAGTACTCATAAGTCATTCTTTAAATATTGCTTGCAATGGATACTATAATTTACCAAGGACAAAATCTTTGAAGTATTAAATAGGAAACTGGATCCCACAGCAATTGCATACACTTACTTCGAAAAACAACTTTGAATTTGAAAATTCAACTGTTCAGGACATATTAATCCAGAATCCTAAAAAGCTCTAAATAGATGTTAAGCAACAGAAGCTAAATAAATAGTGACTCAATAACTAATTCAAATATGATGAAAAACAAGAAAACTTTTAAAGAAAATGCACCAAGCATATAATCCCAGGTATCAAAGTTCATCAGCATCCCAAATTTGAGATGCGTCTTCTTGGACTCCTAAATTCAAATAAATGCCCCTTTCTACGCAAGTAGGGTTGGATCTGTCATATAATTTTTATATTGTTGATCTTGCTAGGAGCAAAAATACATAGAGTAACCGTCCAAGATCCTTTTAAAGCAATTTCTTATCTTGCACGACGAATCAAACATATATGTAATCCCACTGCAGTCAACAGAACTACTTTAGGAACAGCTCCAACAAGACTTGACCCCAGCATCTTGCATTCATGAGCAAAACAACAGCCAGGGTAAGTTATGAAAAGCCAACATGAAACATTGAAAAGTTTATCCAGTTCTGGATCCAATAAGGCATTTCTTTGTAATATGACAGCTTTTCAGTTATCAAATCAAGAAAATATGCTACGGATTCAGCTGTTACACTGACTCTGTCCCCAGTCCAAAGTACAACTTACAAATATTTACTGTCATGAAGCATACTTGCATATAGAGATTTCAAACTTCAGCAATGAAAAAAAAAAAATGCCCTTCAGGTATCTAAAACAAGAATGATACAATGTGAGTAACCAGCTATGAACTATTTTCTGAGTCATGTGGAAGTATCACACCACTTCAATTTTAAAAAGTCATTATCTCCTTACAAAAGATGGCTATAACGCTCATTTTGGTTTCCCCAGAAATCTTCCTTACAAAACAGAAGCATGTAGAGCAAGCAATTTCATCTTCTAGCCTTTCTGTTTCCAGCCTCTGCTTGCACTCGACTACGTAAATATCAAAAAGATTATAATACAATGGAAGGGAAAGGACATAAGAGAATTTAAAAAGATTTACAACAGGAATTTGAAAAAATTTCAAAGCTTGTTGAACATATTTACTTCAGGTTCAACTCCCTGTTGGACAAAGCAGCTTAGTTGCTTTAATTTGCATTTTATGCTTATCAACCTTTTTCCTTTTTATCCACAAGGAAAACATTTTTGTGATAATTCAAATACAAACATAATTAAATGTTAACAGATAAGCACTGTTGTTGTCTTGTCACATAGATTAGATCAGGTCCTAAGAGCAGATAAAGCAGATTCCCTCTTCCCCTTACCCATGGGTTAGCATTTAAAGTTTGCCACAAAGTTCAACCTGAATTTTCTTCAGATGTGATCCTGATGGGGGCTACCATGTTATTTTAATTTATTTGCTGTGTTGCCAAAAATAGCCTCCTTGTTTGCATTATTTTAATCAAAGAAATAATATGTCAGTTAAAAAAAGCAAAGCTTCGAACAGATGCTCTATTTTTCTTATAAAACGATGAGTTATCTTTGTCTGAGAGCTGACTGAAAAAAATTCGATTACCCTTTCTTGTTGTGTGTGTTGGGTTTTTTCCTTGTTTAGTTTCAAATAAATCATTTTTCTTTCAACTCAGCAGGAAGCACCCCTTGAAGTCTGTAGAGGACACTGGGTACCCAACGTGTTCAGCAGCCTGCAAGGCGGGATTTGGGGGACCGATGTCAGACTCTCCAGGTCTGCAAATCCGTGGCAGTCCCCCGCCAAAGTGCTCTCTAGTTGGAGATTTCCAAGTTGCACCACTCCAGTGCAGGGCTCTAGGGAGGACACCAAAATACTGGAGTTTTATTCCAAAGCCCAAAGAAATCAAGTTTTGAAACACATAAATCCTTTTTCTCTGTACACATCTGCTTAACTAGAGCAGGTTTCAATCTGTCAAATGCAGACACCAGTTTCATTGCTCAGCTTCATTTGTAGTCAGGTTTTACCTGAATTACCACTACGAGGGTCCAAAAATCTCAGATCAGGAGCAATTGTACGAACGTAAGTCAAGTTGTGACCATTATTTTTCACCAGCATCAGTAAGTATATTGTCAACACACGAGGCAATATATTAGGCGAATAAATGTCTAGTTCAGTTGCTGCCTTAATTACTGACTAGTGAGCAGGAACAAGCCCTGGCCTCAGGTAGGACGACTAAACCAACTTGTGTAGAGAGGAGGGAAGAAAGACAGAAGGAACCACCTGGCCTTTATATACTTAATTTCTTTTCTTAATCAAGAGGGAAGCGACAAAAAAACGGTGACCCAAAAAAGATGCACACACTGTAGAAGAACTAGGGCAGGTGACCAGCCCTTGGTTTAGCCAAACTCCAGCGTAAGTAAAGCCACGTGCCATGTCCTCGCTATCTCTGCGCCCATCTGTGTATATCTGCAGCAAATATCCCTGCTTCCCAGTGACAGATGGTCTCCAGGCTTCTCTTATCCTAACTGCAGAAAAAACTTACCTGATTATTTCCAGAGGAAATTTTGAAAAAGGAACTCTGCTGATCTTATCTGCACCTTGCCTGCTTCTTTTCCAACCCAAGGAAAGCATATCTTGGGCTTTAACTTATACTCCAGCCTGCGCAAGCAAGGCTGTGCTCACGGCACAATTAAGGACGTTCTTTAGGATTGTGTACGTGAACAATGGTGGTGACGGCAGACTGGGGAAAAAATATCTGCAGGCTCAAAAAGGTTAAGTGATCTGCCAAGATGACCCAGGCAGCACAGTGATTCTGTAGAAGAACTGAGAAATAAATTATTCTCTTGACCTTTGAGATTTTGATTCAACCCATTGTAAAGATAAGAAACTCATTTTTACCAAATTATATCTAACCAAAATTTAGGCAATCGAGACACAATAAAACTGATGAAAAGAACCATTTTTTCCTCACTGACTACCGACACTTAATTATTACCTTCAGTAAACAGCTCGAGAAATAAAAGATCACTTCTTAGGCAAGAAGAAAACAGAATGAGATACATGTTTATGACTATTACGCAGAAACAGGGAAACAAAAAATATAAGGAATACTAATGTTTAAAAATACAGAAAGATTCACAACAAATTCTTCAAGCTTTCATCGCTTAAATGCCAGCTGTAGTTTGGAATTTAATATTAAAAATAAATAGCATGCTAAATCACCCTGGGACAACTGCTTACAGTACTTTCAATTTAGAGACGGAGTTTAGAGTACCAACAGCACTGCTTTACTGTTTTTCTGAAGCATCCCTCTCTCAATCAAGAACCAAGACAAATACCTGCTTCCACAAACACAATGACGTGGATTCTTTGTTGTGCCTCAGAGTCAGAGAATTATCACGTCATTTGGGTCAGAAAAGTTTCCGGAGGTCTTTAGTTCAACCTCCTGCTCAGAGCAGGTCCAGCGATGAGATCTGCTTGGGCTGCTCGTGCCTTTATCCAGGTCTCTCTTGAAAACCTCCAAGGGCGGAGGTTACACAACCTCTCTGAGCAACCTCCGCCCGACTGTCCTCATGGGAGAAAGATTTTCCTCATACCCAGTCTGAACTTCTCTTGTTTCAACTTATGACTGTTATCTGTCATCCTTCTGCCATGCACGGCTGCACAGAGTCTGGTTCTGTCGTCTCAGTATCCTCCTGCAGGTCTGGGATGGCTGACACTCCCCGAAACCATCTCTTCTCCAGGCTCAACAAGCCCCTGTCCTGTCCCTCAGCTTCTCCTTGCAGGACAAGTACTCCAGCCTCCACCTCCTCGGTGGCCCTCCGTAGAATTTGCTCCAGTTTTTCAACATCTTTCCTGTATTGGCCGGGGGGCAAAATCACTTTTCTCGATCCGGTGGCTGCGCAGCTTGCAGGACAGCTCAGGTTGCTGTTAGCTGCAGTTGCTGCCGGGCACGCTACTGGTCCATGCCCAGCTCTGCACAACCGGACACCCCAGTCCCTTCTCCTCCAAGCAGCTCCCCTACCAGCCAGTCCCCACCCGCACTGCCACAGGGCCTCTGCCTTCCCAGGTTCAGGACTTAGTATTTGTCCTCGCTGAACTTCACACAGCTCCTGTCAGCCCATTTCTCCAGCCTGCCTTGGTCCAGAGGGATGGCAGCCCCGTTCCCCCAGTTTGGTGCCACCCACAAACTTGAAGAAAGCATGCTCCATCGCCTCCTCCAGCTCAGAGACAGAGAGAAGGTCATTTTGCCCTCGTACTGACGCATGTAACAAAGCCATGACCCAATCATCAAAGAAACTTGACACTATGAAGAAGGGCAAAGCCAGGAATAAGTTCAAAAAGAACACTGGCACCCACAGGGGGTGTATGGACAGCTTGGTCTTACTGAGGCCAGCAGCAAAATGCAGCACTTGTATCTGTATTTTGTCTTTAAATAGAACTGTAAGGGTTAAGATAAAAACAAAAGATTAACCTACAACTACAGCTTAGTTCTGTAACCCCAAAACTTCTTGGAAGGTAGCGTCTGAGCAAACACACATTTTGCAATCAATATGGTCTCACATATTCACACACTGCAAAATATACTCATATGAATAAAGTTTTTTCAACTATACAAATGCATGCTGGCTGTTAAACCGACCATCAATAATATCTTCCTTTCTTGTGCTTTTCAAGGGGACATCACAGTTTAAATTATTGTTGACTGAATCCATAGTTTTACCTATGAACAGTCCAATCTATAGTTTACAACAGAGATTCAGCTGAATGTCAGCATCACCAAAAGTTCTGGATTTGTTTGTATCACTTGCAGTGATTTCTTTACAAAGTGTAATTTCTACCTGTTGATGTAGGTCTCTAATTCAGTGACGGGTAATATAAGTCCTAAAATGAGGCTGTTGGAGAACCAGAAATATTTTAAACGGATTTATTTCTAACTGACTAGATTTGACGTTGATTGTACTCCTGTAAGACCTGATTAAGTGAATTCATTAACATTTATAATTTTATGACGGCATACTTTGGAGATTCCAGCCGTGGAAATTATCAGAGTCTAATCAGGATCTGCAAACTGAATATAAAAGCACTTCAAAAAAAATAATCTTGATTGAATCATGATATAAAATATTCGTAATAAAAAACTGCATCTCTTGAACTCCAGACATA
Source organism: Dromas ardeola (assembly GCA_013398915.1). Taxonomy (NCBI): domain Eukaryota; kingdom Metazoa; phylum Chordata; class Aves; order Charadriiformes; family Dromadidae; genus Dromas; species Dromas ardeola. The sequence goes on from VYZM01006818.1 coordinate 31,821, forward strand.
CGACTATCAGTTTCTGCCATTAGAAAGTATTCAGTAAAAGTTCTTACTAAATGCTCCAGAGGTACCGAGCAGCTGCTGACACAGGATTTCAGTCAGAAACCTTTGTGATGGCCACCCATGTGGGATTGTGTTCCGTGAGGAATGAAGACCAGCGACACCGTGCTTGAAAGGACTCCTAGTTTTCTATAAAACTGGGGTCTGGAGTGACCCTACGAGACGTCCCCTTCGCTTTGCTCAACTTCTTTCTATTTTGCTGCTCAAATACTTCCACGTGTGTTGCTAATCTGAACAATTTCTATGCAAAGCTCGTTTCCTAACACTGCTGTTGATGCTGTCAGAGCTACCTATCCCTGCACCTCATTATGAAAGAAGAGCAACATCTCGGCAGCTCTGCTTACCGTGTAATGCAGCTGTGCAGGGAAGGAAATAATTAAGCCCATCATGTGAACCAAATCCTTCAGGACATACCCATTAATGAGATTTACTGAACCCACTCTCCGCTTTGCCGCTTGCAGGAACGAAGGAGGCAGAGAGAGAGAGAGAAAAGCCCTCCTTTTTCAGCGTTAATACAGAACTAGAAATAGATTTTGTTCAATTCAGACTTTTAAAGGAAAGAAGCACTAAAAAGAGATTTGCCATTAGGTTTTATGTCTGCTTCACGTTCTCCCACGGATTTTATCTAGTCTGCCTCACAGTTGGTTCTTGGGAGTTTTTTGGGCTTAATAAATCTAAACTCCTCTTCTGCACATGGTTTTTCAGCCACACATGGAGAGTGACCATTTCTGCCCCTTTTGTGGTACTGGAAGCACTTCAGAGTTTAATTTTCTTATACACCTTAATTTTTACTTCATAATTTTGATAATTTCTGTCTCTTCCTTAGGTCACAAAGAGCCACCAGCTCCTCCCAAGGTTTTCGTACGAGATTTCGGGTTGTCTCCTAACTTTTCGGCCAATAGGAGCTGCTCTCTCCCACCGTGAACCTGCAGCTATCAGTGTGCCTGTCAGCTGCATTTCCTACCATTATAGCTTGCGTTTTCGTGCAAGAACACGAGACACACAGAGCTGCACCACCACTGCCTTGGCAGGAGGACGGGGCAAGGCAGGATGGTCCACAGACCATCTCCTCTTGCAGCAGCATCCAGGCTGCGGACTTGGCTGCCTGGCTCCAGGCAGGCAGGGCTGGATCCACCATCTTCTAGCCTGAGGAAGACTCTTTAGATTGTATCAAGTCAGAAAGACTACATATAAAATAAGGTTTTGCTATATTAAAAAGAAGGCTCGATGAGGCTTTGAGCATCCTGGTCTAGTGGGAGGTGTCCCTGCCCACGGCAAGGGGTTGGAACTAGATGGTCTTTAAGGTCCCTTCCAACCCAAACCATTCTATGATTCTACGTATACATAATTATAATATTTTCTATATTGTAATAAAAGCTGTTGAATATATATAGGTATGAAAAGGCAAAACCCCTAACCTAAAGACTCAAAAGACCTATAATAATATTTTTAAGAAAACCACAGAACGGGGCTGAAAGTTCCATTTCACTAACTACTCCAAGCACGTAAAGCGCAGAGGAGTGTTTACAGCCTATATCAAACATCACTGTCACTGCTGGCGCTCGCTATGAAACAGCACAGCGTGCTCAGTCATGAATGTCTGCTTTTCACATCTGCCTTGACTGTGACTGCTAGGAATGTAAATGGGAAAGAACGACGTTAAAAAAAAAACAAAACTACCAATACTGAAAAGGTAAGCAGAGGCCTTACACAATCACATCTATATTTCAAACTATATTTCAATGATTATACATTACCAAAGCTAGCTATGAGTAACTGTTGTTCCTTATGCTTCAGACTTATTTGATCAGCCATACACTGATGAGGTCTATTTCCCATAAACAATTCAGTAGCACTGAGCAAATAATGTAAAAATTGAGCAATTTAGGTTTATTTTCCTGTTCTTAGAATTATTTCATATATTTCCTTTCACAAACCACTTCTGTATCCAATTCAAATAAATATATATCCCTTATCAGGACTGACAGCGTGGGCTCTGGTGGATGACTTTGATCATGCCATAGACTAAAGGCCAGCTTGACTCTTGAAAGCTCCTAACCACAACTGCAAACTCACCCACACATTTCAGCCAACAAAACATAATTATTCACATCAACTCAACACACTGTCAAATACAATACTTAAAAACCAAATTTGCACACTTGTTTCTATACAATTACCTTTCTCTTCTGATTGCCATAAATATTTATCTTTGACAGTGGAACTACCACAGAGGCAAACAGTCAATTGGTAAATGCCTGATAAACTAGAAATTTGTATTTGTACTGGTCTTTCAGGTACACATCTTTTTTAAATCTTTTTTCTTCTTTTTTAATCTTTGCCTCCTTTTTCCATTTCTACAGACCACTGCTCCAAATTGTACTACTTTGTGTCACCACACACTTTACGGCAATCCCTTTCACACATTTTACATAATTTTCGTATTTTCATTCTCCTTCCAGTACTCATCCGAAGACACTGTTAGGACTCACCATCTTATCTTTAATCTGTGTTCATAATGTGCATTAACGCAGACACCTGCAGCAGCCAATGCAAGAAAAGGCGCCTTCACTTTCTCTTATCACAGAGAAAATGAGTTATTTAGTTTTCAGATCATACAGAAGTATCATGCTTTACCAAAGGAAACCTAATTTTAAATCACTGTCCATTTTGTTCTAGTTTTCTGATTTTTGAGTTTAAAGTTCCTATTTATTTTGTAACTATTAGACTGGAAGCGAATAAAATAATTCTAGTTTAAGAAACTGTTTAGCATAAAAAGTTGTAAGTTGTCTCCAGAGTACTACCAAAACGTTTTAAATTGTGTTTTAAAAGAATAATAGAAAAGCTAAGATTAAAAAAAAATTTTAAAAAAATGTGGAGACCATAAGCCTTTTTGAACAGAAAACACTGAAAATGCAGCAGATGCAGTAAAAAAAAAATAAAATTACAGGGAAAATGTTCGTTCTGTATCACAAGAGGCTCTACGCTGACCCATTAGTGCAGCAGTTCTCACCTAATGGTAGGACAATGGCATTATAGTACAGACCCCCAGAAATTATTTATCCATACCTAACATCAGCTGAAGTTTACAACGAACTCATGAATAAATTGCTCCCACAAAAAAAAATATAGGGTTTTTAACATGTCTAACACAAGAAGTACTATAACATTAGTCTATCTGCTAGTTCATATTTAAAGTATATTCGGTAGGAGGAGGAAGAGAGCTGTTACGCACGAGGATAAAGTTAACAAGATCTGCCAACCGTCTTCACTACAGGCTACAGTTAAACTGCAAATTCCGCTGCTCTGAGATCATTCTTGTAACCCACCCAACACTGTAAAGCAGGATGAGGAACATTTTCCTTGCTGGCGATCAAGCAGGTTTTTCAAGAATTTTTGACCACCTGTTTATTGAAATACACCTCAGCAGAATCCAGCAAGAGACATGGTTGAGGTCCTGGGCTGTAAGCTGCCCACTGACACAAGGAATTTAAATTACTTCTCTACAAAATTAGTCTGGCACACTTACCTGTCAACACACAGGTGAGAGCAACGGTGTCAAAATAATCATCAAAATCTAGCTCTCTCTCATCTCAGATTCCTGTAAAAAAAACATAAAGACATAAAGAAGACTGGCATGTGGAGAAGGCAATTCAGTGACCTGGTGGCCACCCTATTTAAAATCTATAAAGCAGAAATGCTCATGGCAAGAAGGGGATTTTGATATGTTAGTGGGTGAGAGAGAGAGGAAGTTTATCACATTACACGTTTCCAACATATTCACCATGCTGTAACGTAAATACTATGCACAGCTTTGCAAGGGCAGAGCCTGATGTAACTTCACTCACTTCAGAGTGCTTCTGGCAGCATGAAGGCACTACTAAGAAAAAAAAAAAATAGGCTCTTTTGGTTATCAAGGAAGACATAATTTCAGGCCAGATCTGACAGAAGGTGAAAGATGCTGCTCTGTTGTTTCGCACGGACATCTTCCTTGATTTAAGTCTTGCCAAAGCAATGAGTGTCCCGGGCATGTGGATTTGCTGAACAACCCGAATCTGAGCAGCAAGATGCTTGTTTTTTCCCCAAGTCCACCTGAGATCCAGAAATTAGGGTCTGCTGTTTACAGCGCCCCAAAGAGATTCCCCAAATCAGCAGACGTGTGCTGAGCATCACAGTCCGGCTCTCGCGCAGTAAGGGATAGCCTGTAGCCCACTAACTGATAAACTCTGAAGTGTGTACGACGAGGTTCAAATTTTATTGCCTTTGTTGATGGGCAGAAGCTCATGCTGAAGAAAGTCTCGCGTATCATGTATTTCTTCCTTTTACAGGTATAAATGGAAGGGAAAATCCAGAGATTTCCATTGAGAAGGCAAGTTTGACAAACCTCTTTAGTTTCTGGTGTACAATACTGCATCAAAAAATAACACTAGATTATGCTACATCTGTTACTTCTAACCACATTAAGAGGTCTAAATAGACACTCTCTATTAGACACAAGAGAAGTGTAAAGCAGTCATGCAGCTACAGAAAAAATACAGAACACGACCATAAGTGAAACTGGAATTACTCAAGGATAATTCTGTGAACATCACTGGCACCGCACCATTTCCTCCTATATAAATAAAAACTGTGTTCACCTCAAATTCACCCTTCCTTATTCTGTGCTTTATTAGACCCTTCCTGCTGTGCACATTCAAGTAATAGTTAATGCCTGTATGTACATGTATACTCAAACATTTAAATATACTTTCAGTGTATTCAAGCTCATTCTTTATTTTAAATATAGACTTTGACACATTTTACTAAAAATAAACCTATCCAAAAAGTTTTGGGAAGGGAGAAAATACTCACACATCTGTCTCCAACACCTGCATAATTCTGCACAACTATCTTTCAGCAACAACAACCAAAAAAAGCTATTTAAGGACATTTCCCACACTGAACTACTATATTTTGTACCACGTAAAAGCAAGCTACATTTGAGATTAAACCTAGTAGCTTTTGCATTTTTAGAGCAGGAGATAGAAACGTGATCTCCACAATCGTGAACGTCACAGGAAAGGTTGGTAACGAAAGATCATCGGCTGTTTCCCACAAGGCAAAAACCGGAATCCATACAAGGAAAGAAGCCAGCAGATTAAAAGCAAATTAAAATCAACTAACTAACCTAACAGGTTTCTTAATCTCTGAGAGACGGGATAAACTGCTTCCACTTTTGAACCATCGCTTTTACACCCACCAGCTTTCAGCTTCTAAATGGATCCAGAGACAGAGGAGGAAGAATCACCTGGGACAGGAAATATCCATCACAGATGAAACTTTCCAAAATTGTTCTCAAATACTGACACATCTGCTCAACATATTCCAAAAACAAGCTTCGTTGGTTTCAGGAAAGACTTATAACTTGGTCAGTTTTGGATAGATATGGCTAAGATTTACTAAAGGTCTATCAGCAGCAATAGCCTGAATCTAAAGCAAATATTTTGGGACTCTTAGTAAAAACACCACAAATAACAAAAGCAACATAAATGTTAAGCATTCAGATACTAAATGCCCCACAAAAACAAAGGCTACAGAAATTCATTGCAGGGAATTTTTGCACTTCATTGTGGAAGAGAGGAGAATGCCAGCAGTTTCTTCTGTTTGGAGGCCAAATTCTTTTATCTACAAAAATTACCCAGCAGCATGACGCCGTTTTGTATTTTGGATGTTAACTTATTTTTCACAGTACTCTCCAGAGCTAACCCTAAGGATAAGAAAATCAACGTGAAAAACAGTGGTTTGCCAAGAGCTAGGAAAAGCTCTTTAAATGAGAATATTTGTATATCGCAAATTCATAGAAAATAAATTAAATGATGCAATACTGACTTCTTAATGAGGCTGGGTGAGGTTACACAGCGGAGAAAGACACCGTTGTTGGAGAAGTGAGCAACTGGCCTCTCCTGTTTCTGCAAAAGGATTCTCTTAACACCTGCATGCATACAAAAATTACTGAGTTCCCCCCCCCCAAATCCTGTTTTTCCCTCACTTCAAGCACAGGATCAGGAGAGCAGAAGTTCCTCTTCACCTCAGAGCCTCCGATGCATCCCTAAATAAATCTCTGTGCCATGAAATCCCAAGGTATTTGCATATCCCTACCACTTCCTACCACAACAGGTTTCTCGTCTTTCTTTCATGTGTGGCTGGGCAAGGGAGCATGGCCATGCACGGGCTCATCCCTCAGGTGACACATCAAACACGACAGGCAACATGTCTTTCCCTCCGTGGGAGCTCTGGCGTGGGTCTGTCCTATACCTAATCACGGTTTTTAACATGTTTGTAGGAACATAAAACCTTCAGAGATTTCTATTCCTTTAAAAAATTTAGCTCAGGTTGAGCAATCTATTCAAAACCCATTGGAAAGTAGTAGGAGTGGGATAAGGAGGGGCGAAAACTGACAGCACGGTCACATAAGCTATTTTCCTTATCAAATCAAAAACGCCAAACTGTAACTCCAAGCCAAAAGAGAGATGAACAGTACAGTGAGTTATTTCCACGTGATGCAGTGCTGTACAGTGAAGAGATCTGACATTTTTGCAGTGTGCAATGTACCAACAGTAAGTCGGTTCAGGGAGCAGTATAGCCGCGGCCATGCAGTATTTATAGTTCTCTCTCCTCAGCTTCTCAGTGCTGCTCCTTTTCCCTGGGCGAAGGAGCCGGGACACAGTGCGCTGCAGCTGCTTCCACTGCTCGGAGGAAAGCCTTCCCCCGACCAGCCTGCCGCAGAATCAACATTCCCAAAAAGCGAGACGGGTCAAATCTTCCCCCAGATTTGGCAAGTTTCCAAATTAGAAACGTTCCAATAATTTTATGAATTGTAACGAGTGGAATGAAAACGTCAAAATTTTCGCATTCCTGTTTTTTCATGGTAATGTGTACCTTTAATGAGCCTCCTACGCAGGAAGATAACCTTGTTTGTGGGCATTACTCTATGCTCAGATGCCCACCTAGGAAAGTAAAAGTTATTAGTTAATAAGAGCAAAGCTCAAATAAATTCAACTACTGTGTAGATAAGGCACGTCTATAAGCTCCTCCGCAGTCAAACATGCATTTATTCTACCTCACACAAACACAAGTCAACAAAAATCATACAACCATACTGGCAAACTCAAGTGAATATTTCTGCGTAACTTCTTAACACTATTTCAATGCCAGCCTGGCCCCAGTTTCTGGTTCTGAACTGGCTCCCAGCTGACCAGCCAGCTTATCTGCACAGATGTCTGCACAGCCACAGAGAAATACCCATCTCTGGAAATTTATGAGGATGGGCACAGAAAATGGACATACTGAAACACTCAAAAATGAAGCATTTGGAAGTACGCTACTGAAGGATTAGCATGTTTTAGTTAATATAATTTAAAACAACACATTTCATTCATTTATCCCTAACTTTTCTGAACACAAACAGCCCTTAAAATCTTAATGCTATCACTGCATCCTAAGCGTTTTCTCTATTTTCATGTACACAAAAACATGTCATCAACCTTGAAGACCCTCTTATTTGCACATAAGCTCACATTACTAGCGGCTTCTGAAATCAGAGATAATTTATACGTGATGTCTACAGAATGCGAATACCAGAAGAGTTCACGTGACTACAGAATACACGACCCAGATTAGTAAAAAACTGCTAAAGCAGTTCAGTTATGCTACGTGGAAGTATTAACTGCTGCTTTAACAGTACACTCATATAATTTAATTTATAGCGAGCTGAAGGCACTTTGCACTGTAGGGCTCCAGGCAGTCCATTAGTTTAGTAATACTCCGAGACTCCCAGACGTCTTTAATACTAATAGACCCCAAACGCACACACTGAATTCTGCACTTTTTTCCCCATGTTAAATTGAGAGCTCGAATACTGAGGTAAGTCCTAGGACCAAGGCGTGTGTCTCTGGCACACACGTACACGATGGAGTCAAATGCTGCCTGAGAGAGACTTAATAAGCAAACCTGATTTGATTCCAGCTCAGCAAAGAACACAGCAACAAGCTGAAAAATGAATTTAGCAAGGGAAGAGCTAGCTGAGATTTTTTGAGACTACTATCATGTCATTCTGCCATTATATAAAGCCAGAGCAAACAAAGAAAGTCTGTTCACAAGGTTGAAATGTGAACAGAATCAGGAAAACAGTTCACGGAAGAGGAAGAATAGTTACTGTATTCATCAGGAGAGACCATATTTGGGCATATATTTAAAATTCAGAACAGAAAGAACTCCATATGGACCTTTTTAGACCTAAATAGTAAGTCTACAGCTGCTTCAACACACTGAAATGAATTCGCATACTTGTGACTCTCTTGGTTTTTTGCTGTGCTCGACTACTCTAATCTTTTTTCCTCAGCAGTCTAAACATAAAGCAGGCTTAAATGCTTGTGTATTGTGTGGTAGCAGAGAATGGTCTTCAGAAATGCCAGATGCTTTGCAGCTCCAGATTATTCACTACTTACGGCAGCAAGTTCATGCTAACAGCAAAAAACCAAAATTGAATTCCTGTCCAAATACAGACAATATAAATATGTACTGTTAATTTCATACACACTAAAGACACAGAGAACCTCCACAGTGCCACGCATTAAGTATCTTTGAAGAGGCAGACACAGGAAAAAGGCAGCATCAAGAATCTGGGCAACAGAATATGCTAAAATGAGACAAGTTAGCACAAAACCCAGGGTGTTCCATGTAAGTACAAAGCAAAAGTACAGAAGAGATCCCTCAGTCACCCCTTCCTACTCAGGCACTAGATGGCTTCTTCCAATTCCCTGGACGTGGAGGAGGAGGGAAGACAAGGTGCGAAGCTGTGAGCAAGACATCGGGGTCATCTCACTGCCCAGTTCAACAGACCCAGATTGTTTCCATGACAGACTCTGCCTGCACCGTGCAACAGCAGAGGACTAAACGAGGGCTATTTTCACTTTTCCTAGAGTTTTGCTCCATGTTGATGACCCCACTTGAACCTGTGTTACAGCTGACTTGACTTTACTGGCCCTTATTAAACCTGTTTCCAAAATACTTTGCAAATTAAATGGCTGTTAGACCTCATGTAGTAGTTTTGACCTGCATGCAAACTGCGGATCTCTTAACACCTTGGCCATGCATAATGCAGAAGGAACAGCACGTGGGTGAAGTTAAGAGTATATGCAAATCCTGAAACTCAGTGACACCCTTTGTCTTTGCTCCATGGCCACACAAGCTGAGCACCACTAGCCAGAAGATTACGACCGCTTGCATTTGGGAGCCAAAAGGAACATGTGGTGCTACATGAAGCAAAACCTTCTTGTGACAGCAAGAGCCAGGAATCTACATATTTGATGTATGACGCCTGATCAGCCTGAATAAATGTGGAACATAGTAACTCATTAGTAAACTCATAAGTAAATGAGTTGATATAAATACAAATCCATCAGGATCTGAGAAGTTCTAAACTTCAACATCTCAAAATAAGCTGAATGTAACTAGCTGATCCAATTTAGGCAGAATTCAGGTCTGTCATACAAACGTTCCCCACTTTTAAGTAGAAAACAAATAGTCAGGGGGTTTAAATAGGACAAGCACAGTAACTGGCAAAAATCCTTCCCAAATTCAAAATGCTACTGGACAGTACTGCTGCCCAAACAGTCTTGCAGAACTTCTACAGAAGTTCTGCAGAACTGGGCACAAACTTGAGTATGGGAAGTTCCATCTCAACACGAGGAGGAACTTCTTTACTCTGAGGGTGGCAGAGCCCTGGCCCAGGCTGCCCAGAGAGGTGGTGGAGTCTCCATCTCTGGAGACATTCAAACCCCGCCTGGACGCGTTCCTGTGCCACCTGCTCTAAGGTGACCTTGCTCTGGCAGGGGGTTGGACTAGATGATCTCCAGAGGTCCCTTCCAACCCTATGATTCTATGATTTTATGATTCTAACTTCTAAAGACTCGTGTCATTGTGCTGCTTTACACCAGAGATTTCCCAGGTACAGGACCTGTAGTAGGAACCCTTAGAGCAACGGCTTTCTAGATTTCCCTCCTCCTCTGATAAAGTGAGACAGCCACAAATTCAGAGCATACCACTCATGGCCGCTGGCTTCTCTAACAGATTACTTAGTGCAGTATAACCTTCACTAAAAAGGTCCCATTAGGGAAAACACTGAAGAGTCAGGATCAGTAGATCTTGCAAGATATTTAAGTAGCAGTTGTACTCCAAACAGTTGGACTGACAATCACCTGAAGCAGAGCATGGTTTAACTTATATGATGAGGATTCTTGAGACCTCTAAGCGTGTCACCAACTAAGGAGAATTCAAATAAGAAGAGACCACATGAAGCAATTTTTTTGCCCGGCACTTTGTTAAGGGACGGTCCATAGCCACCAAAACAACTGCAGTATATGCAATACTCACTGAGCATTGAAGTCAAGCTTGAGAATAAAATGTACACTGCCAACAATCCTTTTTCATCCCCCCAAAATACCTGGATGTCTTGCTAGTAGTCTATACGAAACCAATTCAATGCCTATGTTCGATGGTTCTAAAATGAAACATTTTCACTCTAAAACTTAAGCTCATGGAAACTCATATTACTAGGAAAGCCACGATGTATAAAGAATAATGTAATTCCAGACAGTTTAAATTCTGAGTTTATGATACCAAAACAAAGACTAGAATCAGATCCTGCATTTTTGTTGCCTGTTCATAGTAGGTCAAAAAAAAAAAAAATGTTCAGCTATGGAAAGAAAAATACCTCCTTCCTATGCTTATCTAAACATAAAATGGCAATATAATTAAAGTAATAAGTATTACTGCAAATTATAAGTAATCAGTGATGAAAGAAAAATGTGTCATCCTCAGTTCATGGCTCATAATTATTTCATTTCCCGAATACTGCAAAATCCATGATAACTAATAAATAATAAAAGCTTTTTGAAAAGCCAGAAGGTGCTCACCTTGGCTGTAATTTTTCATGTAACTCATCAGATCTGCCCGACTCAATGAAGTCAATCCTAAATTTTGCACTGCAAAATTTCTATTCTTTTGTTTTATGAGAAGGTAGGCAACTTTGAAACTTGGATTCACAGAAAGACTTGTACCCATTTTCTACCTATACCTGAAACTGGATTTTGAGTCTAAGCCTATCCATTGCATTTACCAAACAAAAGCGGGCTGCTTGTTTTTTAGACTTCAGCACATTCCAAGGGTTGTAAATGTTACCAGCTGCTGACCAAAAAGGAAAAAAAAATATTTTCAAGAAGTGAATGGAATCCACAGATTACGATTACCTAAAAGGAAGAAATAGCCTTAATGTACTCAAACTAGCAGAGTACTGTATTTGCCATGCTTTCAGCAGTCCAGATGGCTCCATTTTATTTACACGTACCATCTAAACAATCATTGCCGCGTTGTGGCATTGCCGCATTGCTCCCCCCAGTTATAAATCCCAAATCACTGAGGGCAGCTGCAGCCTCTGTTTCTTTATCATTCTCTTAAAGACAAGAATTTTAGTGAAAGATGGGAATTTATTAACTTCCCTGGCTGAGCTATAGTAAGTGAAGAGAGATGAAAGATGGAGTAATGAAACGGGGAGAAACCAGACTTGTGGCTGACCTGTGCAAGGCGAGCTAACCTCCTCAGAAGGAAATTATTCGACCTCCAGGTCTTGCCTGCAACTCCAGTGGTGTGAACACACCGGTCACTCCATTCCCATTCGGTCCAGTTTACTGGCAACACATTTAGGTTGGTGTAAGGATTGTTAGTATTTGGGGGAGGTTGGGTTAATAATTTGATTAAGAAAAACATTTGCCATTATCAGAAGAAATAAACTAGCTTATATCATGCTAGCAGTATTTAAAGGAAATAGAAATGCGAGATAAAATGCAGCAATATATTTCAAATAATTTGATCAACCTGTCATGGACAATTAAACTGTTCTTACTATAAATACTATGACAACCATGTCAATAATAAAGAAAACACTTGTGCTAATTTAAAATTTTGTTAAGGTTTAGCAAGTAAATCACTGTGCATATAACAAGCTACAAAGGTTAAGGGCTGCTGCCACATGATCTCAAGAAAATTCATCAGGCCTAATTAATCTGACGGTGCACAGTCTCTTCGTTGAGAAAATTACAAGCCAAACAAACAAGAAAAAGTGAAAACGACACAAAATACAAGTTGCTCAGCTTATCCCAGTTCACCAGGGATAATACATTTTTTTGTTCCACTAACATCATACAGGGAACGATGCTCTTTAAATGAGCAGCGTGTGAGCCCTTCCTTGGCAGACTCCTGGAGAGAGTCTGCCTCCCCAAATTCAATCACTCAATTTAACAGGATCTGGGATGGAGCTTCCTAATCCAGCCTTGGATTTACTTGTGAAATGTGGTAGAGCTGGAAGGGAACCAGAGGAGGAAATAAAACCACAAGAAAACGCGAGCCTCAAAACGTGCTATGAGCACAGTTTACCATGAATGAGACTTACCAGCATAAGTAGGTATAGCAAGTAACAAAACATTCCCATGAATTTTTTGAGCTGCCTAAATGGGATTATCTCCATATAGGTTGGAGAGTATTCAACAAGATTAGACTCATTTACATTACAACACATGTTTATGTGCTTTAACACAGCAGACATGTAGAGCGGAAGCAGATCTTAAGCATCTGTACCGACAATACATTGTCTTTTAAATGAACAGCTTTACTCTAGGGTAGGATTCTCTTCCTTCCCTGATGAACACAGACAGCAGACAAACAAGGTTCAATGAAACTGGAAGCACAACAAATAGAAGAATACAAAAGCTTTCCACAGCTTACAAATTCCAAAGTCTTTGCACATTTTGGATAGCCACATGCAAACAACGCATTAAGATCACAATCTCAGTTCAAAACAAACAGGTATCAATTTTGAGTCTCATTAACAACCCATCATCCCAGGGATGTCACTGTTCCCAGGCAAACATTCTTCTCTGATAAAGGGATAGGAGAAGGGAGAATAAAACTGACAGATGTACACAAATCTCAGTGGAGATCTCAAGTTAGACGAATAAAACCCATGCCAATCAACCAAATTATGCAACGCTTATTTACTTTTGCTGAAAATACACTGCAATTTTCACGACAAAAGAATTACACCAGGAAAAGAAAGCCCCAAGAAGGCAGCCTCTGACATTTTATGAAAAGGACACTTGACTCCAGCTGTCTCCAGTCGAGCACCCGTGAAACACAGCTGCGCCGTGCTGACTCCCCCTCCAAACATCTCAGTGATAGCGTTACCTGTTTGCATACCGTTACTGATGCTGAGACGTGAGCTTAGGACTGGTGCATCAGCGAAGCACTGGTTTTACATTCCGCACTAAGGCTGTCGCACTGGTGCCGAGTTCTGCCCAGTTGCGTCTCCCCGCTACCCAGTTGCGCCGCCTGCATGTAGATAGTCCGATCCCTATCCCCATGAGCCATGTTTGGCTTTTTGCGGGTTACGTGCCTGGGCAGACATGACGGTGTGTACCACATACGATGACTTGGCCCATTTAGTATCAAAGTATTGAAGTTAAGGTCTGCTGACTTGGGTGGTACGGAGAAGTAAAAAATATTGTCCCTGAGGAAAGGCTGAGAAACCTGTTTAGCCTGGAGAAGAGAAGACTGAGAGGGGATCTCATCAACGCTTATCAATACCTAAAGGGTGGGTGTCAGGAGGACGGGGCCAGGCTCTTTTCCGTGTTGCCCAGTGACAGGACAAGGGGCAACAGGCACAAAGTGGAACACAGGAAATTCCATCTGAACATAAGGAAAAACTTCCTTCCTTTGAGGGTGGCAGAGCACTGGAACAGGCTGCCCAGAGAGGTGGTGGAGTCTCTGTCTCTGGAGACATTCAAAACCCACCTGGACGCGTTCCTGTGCAACCTGCTCTAAGATGGCCCTGCTCTGGCAAGTGGTTGGACTAGATGATCTCCAGAGGTCCCTTCCAACCCCTACAATCCTGTGATTCTCTTCACCACCACAAAGATATTATTGGAACTTCATTTCTTAATACCAACAAAGCATCTGGGCCACAGATATAAAATCCTTGCTCATGTAACATAGTGCAGTAAACGGAGTTACACCAGGCATCAATTTGTTTATTTGTTTGGATTTTCCAGTAAGGATCTACTGCACAGAACATCAGCTATTATTTCCACGGGGGATTTATTCCGCACTGTATCCCTACGCACAGTACGAATGCAATTTAGGGTCTTCAATTTTTACGAACTTTGATTTGTCTAGAATATAAAAAGTGTAAATACAATTAAAGAAAGCGCATAAATTTTTCCCTAACTTTCAAATCTCGGTCATGCTGGGTTTTGTGATATGTTTCTTCTATTCACAGCTTGTTCCCTTCACTGGTTTTATCTGCCTATATACAGGTCAATTAGTCTCGTCCATGTGACCTAGTTTTGTTATCCACAAATTTGTTCTTTAACCCCATAGACACTATGAAATAATATAATACTAAGAAAATTTATCCTCAAAATACAAGCTATTGAAAAAGTCATATATACCTATAAAAAGATACTCAGCTACTACAGATCACTAAGCCAGCTCTACAGATATGTAGCTTGCTATACGGAGAACTGACCCTCCATGCAGAAAAAATAAATGTTAATATGCCCCAAAGCAGTATATGGCCGTGTAGCCTGCTAAGTGCATTCAAATATTCATATACACAGGGTACTTGTAAGCTCTGTTTTAGTGATCTTTACCCTCAGAAACAGAGTATTTTGGTACAAATGCAATCTCAGACAGAAACAACCCTTCCCTTCCTCACCCTGAAAATGCAAGGTGTATGTCTGTCAGGAATTAAGCAAAGCTTACGCTGCACCGTGTCACCCTGACCTCGGCTACAATTCCTAGCTGCACCACAGACCTAAAAAGAAAGAAAAAAAATTATCAGGAACTCTGAAGAGCACATTTGTGTGTGTGAAATATAAAAATACTCATTTGCTGAAAGATGTATATTGCTTCCATTAGGCAATTCTTTAATCGCTAGGTGACCGAGCATGCTTTTCTGGCTACGTGGAAGAAATAAATAAAAGCAGGGGGCACAAAATAGCTGTAAAAGCCAGTAGTGGCAATAATGCACAGAGTGAGACCTGAGCAGCCTGAGCTCTCTGACCTATGCTGCAGGATTCCCAAGAGAGCTCTTCCTCCGAAGAAGAGCTCAGGGTCCTATTTCCTACAGGGAAGGCATCACTAGCTGTCCATGGAGCTACATCAAATAGCAAAACTAATATCACACTCAGAGTGTTTCCAGGTTAACGTTCAACAAGGTCTAGGAGAAACCTGAAGGGAGGAAAGAAGCTGGCTTCAGGGAGCAGCAGGAGAAAGTGATGACTGGGTACAAAAACGGCAGATCGAATATGAAGTTGATAAATATGAAGTGACATGGGCAAAACTGGCTCTACACATACAGCAGTGGAAACTGAGCTAATTACTGCCATTCAAGACAGACAGTATTTTGCAAATGTCAGTTTTACATGCTGCATTCACAAGATCAACTAGAATACTACGAAAGCAATAAAGAACTAAATAAAAGATATTAAGTGACGTTATAAATATGTGAAATGCAGGTCCTGGCCCTGTGCTTTCCCTGTCTTCCTCTTCTTCCTCCCAGGCTCGAAAGGGCTAATGTAGAACTAGAAAAGATACAAAAAGTTGACCAAGAAAATAAATGTATGAAACAGCTAGCATGCATATAAGAAAAAAAAATGTCTTACAACTTTTTAAGCCTGGGGAAAGTTTACTGAGAGGTATGTACCATCATGAGTGCCTGGAGAAAGCTAACAGACTACTTACTACCTCCTCTAATAAAAGGAGTAAGAAACAGCAAGCGAATCTCACAAGCTGGAAACACACCATGAAGCTGAGGAACTCACGGCCACAAGATGCCAACGGTCACCAAAGCTCAGCATATGTTCAAAGCGCAACTGAACACATTCCTGGAGCAAAACTCATTGAGGGCTCTCAAGATACTGCATCACTGCTTTGGTGAGATTATGGACCGTAGCTTCAGCTGGGAGAGAAACCATGAGCATTATGGCAAAGCCATGAATCTAACCTATCCAATGTTGTCTAGTCAAAATTTGTTTCGGTACCACATTAACAAGCCCACCTGCCATGGCCCAGTTTGGCTGTACCTTGCATTGCAAGTCCTCTCTGTCTCTCTCTATCTGCCTCCCATCTTCACGTCACCTTCCTCACCAGCAGTGTGATGTGAGCGGATGTGATCTACACGGCATCTCAACTCCGACGGGTCATATCATTATACTTTCTTATTGGTATTATGTATACATTATAACACGACCAATCACAGACAACTCAGAAAAATTTCATATGGCACCGAAAAGGAGTACAGAAAACATTCTCTGACCATAAATTTCGCAGGGCAATTGCACAGAAATTATAACTACTTTATTATTAGTAGGAAACAGAAAAGTGAATAAATGGTACGAGGGGAAAACAACGAGAACTATGTTTATAGCAGGACTTCTCAGATAAACCTTCAGAGGACAAATAACATGAGTATCTTGTGTGCCTCATTAGTACCAATAAAGGCAAACACAATAGTAAGCAACCCGAATTAAGTATCATCACTAAGTGCTAACAGAATCAGTTGTTAATGACCTATTAGCATCATAATTAGCAAATTGGATTTTTATGCTTATTATCTATCATTCAATTTGCAAACAATATTTTGAATAGCTTAAAACACAACATTATCAGTAGCTGTCCCACCTGAAATGTAACGTTTTCAACTAAGAGGTTACTGAGTTTCCCCATAACGCACTAAGGTTTACTTGTGGAGCTCCTAGATGCTTTGAAAACCTGCTACCCATCGAGACATTGTTTCATAGAGAGTGAAGGAAAAAAAATACCAGATTCTCTTCTCCCCAGAAAAAGCGCAATTCCTAAGTGTCTTCCAACAACGGTCATGCTGGCAATGTTTTGTTACCAGCATTGACCAAGTTTCCATAGCACACCAAGCAGAGAACTGCAAGGTCAATGCATTCCCCAGTTCAACAGCATTCAGGTGTCATGGTCTGGGTTTAACCCAATCCTACTCAGATAGCATTAGTGGAAATCTTTTTGCATCATTCCAAGAAGATTCTTACCCTTACTAGAAGCACTGTCTTGGTAGTCACATGCTACAAAGCCTATACAGTACGATATCCACTGCGCAAAAATGTACTTTATCTGTTTCAAACCAATCTACCAATTTCAACTAGAAATTTCAATTTTTAACTCTCATGTTGCAGAACTCAATGAACAACAGTTCCACGTACACTTAATCCATCACTTTCATGATTTTGAAAACCTCAGTTCTTTCTCACTCAGCCTTCTCCTTTCCAAACTGAAGTCACAGCTTCTTTATTCTCCGTTTGTATCTCATCCAACTCCACTACATCCTTCATGAGATGCAGAGATATATTGTATTAAAGAACTATGTCACACTAAGTGTTCACAGACATGAAAAATTATGCCCTCGGTCCTCTTCTCAGGGCCTTCTTGTTCACGCCTAACACAATGTGGATGTCTGAAAATTAAAACCAGCGTTCTTTAAAATTAGAACATGTATATCGTCATACAGCAGGTATTGGTATGCAACGCTCCATGGCATAGGTGACATACAGACACCTGAGACCCTCAGAAAACATATCATGTACCAACTTGAGTTCCCCGAGTAACTGTTCTGCATGAAGGCTACATGACTGAGCTTTAAATGAACCCCCTGAAACAAAAACGCTCAGAGGCGAGACTAAGACATATTGCAGTATATTTGCCGTATTCTTAAAGTCCTTTCCTAAGCATCAGATACTCATCCAATACAGACTTTTAAAAAAACCTTACTTTTACTTATTATTGTGGTTTGGGCCGGGTGGCCAATTACAAGACAACAGATGCTCTTCACCCACCTCTCACTCCAAGGAGAGGAAGAAGAGAGATAAAAAGAGTTATGACTTTAGAAAAAAATTAAACCTTTAATGAAAAATTAATAATAAAATAAAAAAGGATATAATGAAATAGACACAATATAAATAGATAGATACAAAACCGTATCAGGTTCCTAGGATGATGTCACTGGCAGGCACTGGGAAAGTTCCAGACCGGACTCAGTGACAAATGGGAACCGGCACACATTTACCAGGATCAAAAGGCAGATGAGCTGACAGGGGCCTTCTCAGACATCACTCACTGAAGAAAGAGAGCCATTGAAGAAGCAGGCCATTGCAGAAGAGCCACTGAAGAAGAGCTGAAGACGAAGTGCCCTCAGAGAAGAACCCACTGGAGAAGCGTCAAAGAAGAAGAGCCCACACAGAAGAGCTGAAGACGAAGGGCCCTCAGAGACAAACTCACTGGAGAAGAGCCTGACCCCTTTGATCCCTCAGCTTTTACACTGGCAGATGGGATGGAACACCCTATCGGTCAGTTTGGGTCACCTGATCTGCCCACGCCTCCCCACAGGGTGAACACCCAGGTCAGCTGACCCTGTTTGCCACGGCAACAAGTGTGAGCAAGAGCATCTCACTGAACGGAAAGTTGGCTCTGCTTCCCCCCAGACCAGGACAGTCACGCTGACTGCACTATATAAACTGCTTTAAACAACGTTACTGACATCCCTGCGAGGCCTTTTGCTATTGAAGGACCACACAGTTGTACGTGAATTCCGTGATTCAGATGAGACTTTCAAGGTTTTGTCTATACTTCTCCCAAACCTCGAGTATATTATTTTCCATAACATCTCAAACCTATATAACCGAACCCCTATTACAACATTGATCATTTCTGTTCAACGTTAAAATAAAGGATGCAGTTACAACATATTTGAATTGTTGCTTATTAAAGGACAGCCTGCGTTCGTGACCATCCCTACATAAGTCTAATGCGAGTATCCTATAGCTACATACTACCCTTTCTCCTTCCATGGCTTAAGTCAGAATAAGCCCAGAAAGTTCAAAAGATGATAATGTTCGACTTTCAGCTTCACCGCTCTTTGGCTCCTCTACCTCTAGGACCGTTCTGCAAGGGAACCAGCCCTACTCCTTCCACCCACGCCCATCCCTGAGCGACAGCTGCCCTGTCTTTCTCTTTCCCACACTTGCCTGGCCTGAAGGTTTTTACAGCCTCTACTTTTAACAGCCTGTTAAAATTTCTGTTGAAAGAGGGAGAAGACTTTGGTAGGTAACGCTTCCGTTATCACATGGCCAGCGATGACATTTACAACAGCAATCTCCACAGCAACTCTGGAATGCAATCCCGTAAATAAGAAATAAAACACAGAGCGGGTAAAGGGTTTTTTCTTGGCAAGGGATGAAGTGGATGTGAATGCTCTGGGTAAGACAAACTAAAATCTAACTTACATATTTCTTCTGCCATAATAAAATCCTATTGAACCAACCTAACTTCGTTTGCAGCTTCTTTTCAGGAATATGCCAGTAGAACTAAAATAACATTTACTTCGGTAGAACTAAAAGTCAGCGGAAGCTCTTCTTCTGCATACTTCTCTGATCTTGAGTTTAAATGTACTACACAAAAGCCTTGTACCTTATTAATGCCTGATTTGGGGATCATTGTCATTACTGTGTCTTGGGATGCAATATTTTTTTTTTTTTTTTAAAATATTCACAATGCACATAACTGTCACCTGCTTATACACAATTTTATTTTCACTGGTTTTGCAACACATTTCAATCTTTTCGAGGCATTGAAAACAACTGCTCTTAGGCCACCGCACTCTTTTCTCTTTACAGAAACCTAAGCATTTTACAAAACACGGACCACCTTAATGACATTATTTGGGAGACCTCACTGAACAGTCCTTGGAGCAACACGGTCTATCATGACCTGAAAAATCACGACGACTTTCGTAGTGGAAGAGAAGTACATGGAAACATAATTTCAAGCATTCCAGTGAGTTTTATATATTGCCAGAAGTGACAATACCAACAGTCTCTCCATTTACCTCTGACCAGCTCCAGCCAGGGAACACAGACATCCTGTTGGCATTCATCCCACTAAACAACTGATCGGTGCACCTAGAATATTTCTTCACTAGTCCAGTGAATCTTCTGAAAGCATTATAATTCAGCAGGGCTGCCGGGAATTTGCCACACTCCGTCCTTTTTAAGAAAGCCTGAATTAAAAGCCTGTCCCCATTATCAGCCAGTCCACTAATTAAATGATCCACATCCAGAAACTGGAGCAGGAATTTACACCCCCCTGTTCCACATCACCACTTCTTCCTGGCTTTGTAGCCGGTCCATACTGGGTACATCCTGACTCCGGAAAGGACACTGGGGCTATACGTTCTTTTAACAAAATGCTTTACGGTAATGAACAAGTGATTTTGGTCTTCCTCGCACACACAGGTGAATTAATGAAGAAATTCTGGAGAAACAATTAACTGATTATCATCAGCAGAAAAAACTAGCGTGTAACATTCAGTGAATACATTTCTTCTTAGAAAAATAAATTCAATTACGCTTTCTCAGCTTCATGAACTATTTTCCAGCAAGCTTTTAGCTGACCACTTCAGATTGAATGCCAGGCAACTTAGGGCCAAACAGACATTGAGAAGGTGTTTAGTGGATTCTCAGCCCCTAAAAGATAAATGGACTTTGGTATATCCCAGCAGGTATCTCTTACTTGCTCTTACAAGCGTTCAGTGACAGAGACTTCACGAGCTCCCTAAGAAGTTTGAAACTAAAGTTAACCAAATAACCCTTTCAGACACAGGTAGAGTACAAGGTGCGACGTCCACTGTACCAGCCTCTCAGACTTTCACACAGCAGGAATATCAAGCATACAAGGTAGCCATGAAGCAAAAACGTACTTTTTTTTCTTTTTTTCCTGTAGCCAATTGCAGCCAATATTTATGGTTACCTAATAAACGCACTTCAATGGTTACATGACTGTTTTTCTAAATGTGTGATAGTATTCAAGTATTTCATACTGATTTATTAATTTATTTTGAAAGAACCCTACCATGGTTTGAACTGACAAAACTACGCCCAAATTTTTTTAACAGCGGGATTGCATATACTGATTACTTTCTCCAGCTCAATTGCTAGGGTGTTGGGGTTTTTTTTTTTTACATTCCATTTTTACATTCCATTTAAGCCAGACAGCTTTCAAGGCAAAACCAATGCTCTTTATGGTACATAGCAGGATGAAATGCCACCTGTTTAACACCTCTAGGTGCTACTGGAGCACAAACATTTTTGTATATATTTGCAACTATCAATGCAACACTTGTATACAGTGTGTGAGAAACTACTAAAATTAATCTGCGATGTTTAGGAGATCAGAAACTTGCGCATCAGCTGGAAGTGCCCACGGGGACCCAAGTTCTCCCACTGATGTGATTCCACAGACTCAGTGGAAAGCAAGTCTAAAGCAGGAATTAAATTTACTTTTGTTGATTTTCAATATTGAGCTTAATTTTCACATTGTTTTGCATCTGTGAATCTGATTTTACAATTGCAGAATTTCTTTACTACTCAGGGAAAGATATACCATTTCCATGGAACTCTGAAGTCCTTACCTCTTAGCCAACTGGTATATAAATAAAGGTCTAGAACACAAGTAATCTTGTTCACTCTTCTGGTCACTGGTTGCATAGATGACATATTTAAAAGTTTGCATACATGACGCTTCTCACTTTACAAACATTTCCAAATCATAGTTACTTACTGAGAGATTACAACAGAATAAATTGTTTACAAAAAAAATAAAAAAAATAAAAAATCCCAAATTTCTAAACTGAAAAGGTAAAGCTACCATCTAGTTCAAGCAATTTAAAAAAAAAAAAAAAAAAAAAAAAAAGAAAGAAAATA
>VYZM01006818.1:53825-64429 GCA_013398915.1 Dromas ardeola
ATCAAAAAAAAAAAAAAAAAAAAAAACCAGCTGTAGCCAAATGCTAAGAGGGCTAAGAGGGAAAAAAATAAGAACAAAATATTTTGCAACAACGTTGTGGAGCAAGGCTTGGGTTAACGATTACACTGATACGCAACATAGAGTACCAAAGGCCATTAATTAGACTGTACTTCATGGGACCATTTTATCCTTCTAGATGACCAGTAAGAAGATGTTGATACCTTAGGACCTCAGCAGGATATTATTTTCAGTTTAGGTTAAAAAGTATAGAATCTCTTAGGTATCAATAAATACGAATATATTGAATTAACTACTACACGTCATTTTTCACTACGCAACATTCTGTCACTCTGAATAAAAATAGTAAGCATGAATAAAACCGTGCAAAAAGTCAGTATGCATTCTCTGCTAAAAGTGTATTATCAAGAGTGGGGAACAGTGTTAAACTGCTACATTCCACGGAACTAGCATTGTAGTTTTGTCCCATCTGGTTTGGCAGGTAAGGGAGTTTGCAAAAAGGGAAGGAAAAAGTAGTTTGATGAGTTTAATTTCATGGAGTTTTACGCCTTTTTTGTCAATCTGAAGTCTCACCTGAGAAAAATTTCACAGTAATCCTCAAAGTTTTAGTCCTGCTTTGTTGACAGAAAATAAAGTCATACCCAATAGGTGGATTACCACAGGAGACAAAATTTCAAGGAAATGTTTAAGTTTTCAGTTGAACTTCAAAAAGGGCTCCTCTTTCTGTCTTCTGCCTTTGAAACATACGGAAGGTTTTTATTTCAGAACTCATTAAAAATGAAGATCATGTCCTCAATAGAAGGGAAGGCAGAAAAGCCATCAGACAGGAGAACACTGCTGTATATAGACATCTGGGGTTCGAAATATAACCTACTGGGAACCAAAGAAACAGCGACACGCTATGATCCAACTCCGTGCGATATAAGCCACAGAGCTGTGTGGGAGGTACCACTCTTCCTGGGAGAAAAACCAAAGAATACAGTGGTATTGGGATATCCTAGGAAGGGGAACAGGAGAAAGGAGAAGGGTAAAAAAGCAAAATACTACCTTAGAGTATTTTTTGTGGTATGGATCTTTTAGAGATCTTGATGTATTTTCTTCCATGTGGCATTTAAAGGCTGCTTCACAGTGCCTGCTCTTTGCATTAACGCTTCTGATTTTGAAGTCGGCTCTGAGGTGGCATAAATAACTGACTTCAGCAAAGATGCTGACACCAGCTGAGGATCTCAAAGGATGTAAAATAAACACTTTTGTTCCTCAAATGTTTTCCATGGGTTTTGAAATCTAAAAATCTCACATTGCTTTATTCTGCACATTCGTTTTACAGATGACTGAAAAGCTAAGCAGCATTCATAGCAATACAAAAGTATTGTTTTTCAAACCTGACTGTAAAAGTGCAAAGGCCAGAGTAAAAAGCAGAATTTGTCAAAAGCTCAGTTCTTCCATGGTAACATTTTCAAATATTTGTTTAGGGGTAACCTTCGCTACCAGGTAAACACCATGCTGATGGCAAGGCAACACACACTTTTCTGGTTCATCCAGCAGGAGCATTTTAAAAAAAAAAAACAACAAACTTTTCTTCCATAATGCTTTTTCATCAGATGGAAAAAATGGTAAGTTCAGTTCAGTTTTGCAGGTGGTGCTCGTGGTATTTACAAAGCATAGATAACACCTCAGCTACAGGCTGGTAAGCTGGCAGACGTCAGAGGGCAAACTGTAAAGATGGTATGCAGCGACTATCAGCAGCAGTGGGAGTCGGAGGAAACCTCGAAACTAAGGTCAGGCTGCAGGAGGAGAGGGACGGCTGCCTCTGTCACCAGCTCTCATCCCTCACACAGTTGTAACCACACAGAGGACAGCACTGCGGGATCCCGGACTTACAGACGAGGCAAAGAACACAGAAAAAAGAGCACGCACAGGTGCAAAACAACTTCTGTGGGGCAAAAGGCCAGGAGGGATATTTAGTGCTGGCCTTGAGATTGCGCTCCCCTCCCATGAGAAACCTCTTCCCCCCTGTACGAGCTTACCTCGTGTCTGAGAGCGGAGTCGATCGTACGGCGGCTGGTGCCCACGAAGGCGACCTGCAGGCGGCTTCTCCGTCCTGCTGGGCTTCTGCTTTACGATGGGGAGCAGATGGATCAAAGTGGATATAACAGGGCTGAAAGCGAGAAACGGGAAAAGCATTGAATTTCTGTGGGCTGTTGGCTTTCCAAGAAGGTGTCAGGCCCATTTTAGAGAGAAAATGATAGCGAGCAGAGCGGCCAGCCTTCCACCTGGAAGCTCCTCAGATCCTCCCCTCTCAACCCAGAGAGTCACTGGATCACAAATGCAGACTTTTATGGAATACAGGAGCCAGGCCTGCCATCCCTGCGAGCTCAGGTGGGAGAAACTCACCCTGGCAGAGGTGGCTGAGCCACGTGGAAAGAAGGGCTCTCCAGAAGGACCATTCTCTATTCACCACTGAAGGCACTTAATCCACTAAAGTTAGGTGAAACCAAACCAACCCCTAATTAAGTATCTTTTAAAGCAGTAAAGCCCTGTAAACCATTCAGTGCAGGCCACAATTTTTCCTTGGTTCCTGGCCCTGCTTCTTTCCTTGAGTCTCTTTGCTCAAGTCCTCATCTAGATCCCTCCTCTCAAGAACCCACAGCTGACACATCTTCCTGATCCTAATATGAATTACGTGCTTATAAACTGTAAACACAGCTAGACAAGCCTTGTCTACCAAAAAACATTGCCATTTAATTCTGAATTCTTCAGCCTTTTCAGGTCCAATCTGAACAGCGCATCAGGACATGACAGGAGAGGGGCAATGACTGAGCTGAATTAAGGTCTTTGGGTATACATCAGCTTTTGTTGCTCCCACAATTCCAGCTTCTGGGAGTTAATATAAGACATTCTTACTGAAAAATATATGAAACAACCAAGTTAAAAAAAATAACTGGCCAGCAGTCATATTTCTTATTATTCCTAGGAAGAGACAATGGGTAACAAAGGATATGTGACCATCAGTAGTAGGAAAGGGTATCATCGTCTTGCTTATGTTTTTCAGGCTATAATATGCTTCAGAAAAGCCTATCTTAATATTTCCTGGAGATGACAGAAATTGTACAGTCCACTGCACTGATGGTAGGATCATTCTGCAGTCTTATTAAAGTAATGTATAATAACAAAACTAATAACAATATACTACACCAAAGTCATGTCCTATGAGAATACTGTCTAATTGGATAGATATCATTTAAGAGAGACATAATGTTTCATATAGTTACAATCATTTATAGTCTACTTAAAAATCTATTTTCAGAAATAATGGCTACAGATATGTATACACGCTAGACTAAATTAATGGGCCAAATTACTGAGCTTGCTCCAGTGATGGCATGCTGTAAGGGGAATCTAATTGGAAAGCTGCTGGTCTAAAAGAGCTAGTGGAAGATTTCCACAGGTCAGTTACCTGCCAGTTTAAAATTTACTCTTACTGCTAACATCAAAGCTGTAAGGACATGTCCTGGGAGTAACCCAAAGGCTGGCAAGTGGCACAAGTTTTATTACACTCCATTTTTCATCAGATCAGGTCTTTTGAAAGTCCTTCTCTGGAGGGGAGGCGAGTGGCAGCTGCAGGCATCCGATTCCTCCTCCCCATCTGCGGCATGGCAGTGGGGCATGACTCGGGCGGGAATCCCTCCAGTTTCGTAACTTCCTAAGGGGCGTTATATGGTGGAGGAGCTCAGTGCACTCTTTACAATTAACGGAAAAAAAAAAAAATCTCCATCTGTTACAGTAGCCAGTAAAACATTTGAAAACAGTGGGGAAATGGGAAAACACTAATACACAACAATTTTAACCAAAATGTGACTGTTACCCAAAATGTAACACGGTTTCCAGTGACACACCCTATTCCCATCGCTCTCTTTCACTGGAAGAGCTGCTTTCAAAATACACACGTGTGAGGAACATCAACGTAATTCACTAACAGCCTACTCAGCCCTCCTTTCCAAATAGGGTGATGGGATCTGAGCACAGGCTTTTCTCATTGCAAAAGCATCTTTCTGTACCCAGAAGAGGCTCATCTCAAATTCTTTAATGATCCGGGTAGTTTAATTATAGCCTGCATTTTGGTTAAAAATTAGATTGGCGCTGGTGTATAACGCACTGTCCGTGACACCTTAAGCTACCAGGACGACTGGTTCAGATTTCTTATTAAAAATATTCTGAGAGGAGACACTTAAAATGTATCCCAAGAAGAGGCGAGTAACTTTGAGTCTTTTCCACCTAAGTCAGTATCATGGACTTTCAGCTGCAAAATTGACTAACTGCAACTTTTGCAGCTAATGAAGAAACTGAACACCAGAAATGCGGAAAGCCAAAGGATGTATAAGAAGTAAAGCTAAATTTGGGAAAGAATTTTACATTTTTTACAGGGTCGGAAACAGAGACATTAGTTTTCACCAGCAATAGAGGTTCTTTTACCAGCAGGATTAAATACATGGCATTTTAAGGACTTGTCCTAACACTTCTCTTGTTGCCTTTTCCACAGATTATTTTAACCCATACATCCCACATTAAGGTCAGCAAACACTTTCTCCCTGGTTATGAGTAACATAATGCAACACCTTAACTCTTACAGGCTTCACTCTTGGTTATTTCTCTCCATCTCTACTTCTCTCCTTCTTTAATGTCTGTCGTCCTTGTCCCTTTTTCTCACCTACCCCTTTTTTCCTCAGTACTCCAGCTGGGCTTCGTTCTAGTCGGTGTATCAGTGACCATCGTCTATCGTAAATGACCCAGAGACAGATCTCCCTACCTGAGAATTAACAACGTGAAAGGATGATCTGCAAAAGTCACAAGCTATTCAAGATACGCAGCCTCTGCTCACATCCCCAGTCATAACGGCGGAATGGTTGAGTAATTTAAAATATTTATATTGCAGTGTTAACACAAATTAAAGGAGGAGTATCTTGATAATCAGAATAAGGACTGTTGAACATATTCTCTGTTATATTCCGGTGATTAAACTTTAGATTTAAAGCTGAAACTGCTGGTTTCATAGCTTCACAGTCTTAGTGTTGATTACAAAAATACCGTTTAACTAACTGTTTTTTTAAGGTTCGCTTTCAAAATTTACTCAGACAGAGTAAATATCCTCTGTTTGTAATTGAAAGGATGTTAGTCCCAGTACTGTCTTTCCATAACTACTGCATCCTCATTATAATTCTCA
Organism: Dromas ardeola; assembly: GCA_013398915.1. Taxonomy (NCBI): domain Eukaryota; kingdom Metazoa; phylum Chordata; class Aves; order Charadriiformes; family Dromadidae; genus Dromas; species Dromas ardeola. The sequence continues at coordinate 59,065 of VYZM01006818.1, forward strand.
AATTTTGTCAGGTACTCACTCTGCTGATATTTTGTCAGTAAAGTTTAATTAAACAAAAAGCACGCGTGCACTGTGAATCTGAAATTGCAACGATGAACTGGTGTATGTGGCTAAGTATAACGGTGTTACCAAAACCTAAATCAGAGACATTTAGAATGCAAATATATGAATGGTTTAAATCAATTATATGCGACAACCCCTTCTACATGGACGTGCAATAACAATTTCAGAAGAATGATGCCATAGGTCCTCAACATTACAGCTGCAGCTTTACTAAACAAAACAGGCCAGAGATTGTTTTTGTTGCTTAATTGCCTGCGCCCTCGCTAGCATGTTTTTTGCCCACTCATCCCGGGATCCTAGAGAGCGAGTGCACGGGCGAAACTCGGGCACTGAGAGACCCCAGGATCCATCCCCGACAGACAGTCTGGTCATTGCCACTCCCTTTTGGAAAGGATGCCAGCTCAGGTGCGCGGGAGGGAGCTACGCCATGCCATTTGGCCTCAGGGATGGAGAACAGACACTGGCCTATTTTATTTAATTATAAGGCATGGTCTCTGGTGCCTCTAAGAAGGTGTTGGCACAACACTTATTGCCTCGTTCAGCATGCCCCCATGAAGCATCCTATTGCTCAACCATGCACAGCTATCAAGATCCTCACAGCCCCCTCACACTGCTGAGCACAACGCACATTTCCCCATATGCTACAACAGACCCCTACCCACAAGAATAAATGCTCAAGAGTGAACATCATGCATTGTGGCACTGCTCTCCTGTGTTTCTTACCATCAAAAAGACACAGTTGCCTAGTTGGTTTCTAAAAACTTAGCTGGTTTCCAAAAAAAAAATAAAATAAATAAAGGGCTTGTTTGAGGTTTTTTTTTTTTTTAAGTGAGAGATCATATACTGTTTACTCTTAATACAGAAATTCATTAGAAACAATGTTGAGCATGAAATACAGCTAAAATACAGCTACCGTATCTCAGACATCAGACAGAACCATATGCTAAATGTGTCAAAGCAAAGAAAATCAAAATGCTTTTTCAAATATAATTTGAACCTAAATCTGATCCACACTTTGCCTTACGTTTTATCTCACCATTTAGAAAGAGGTCTTTATTTGTATCAACAGAAATGTCGTACGCTGTTTTCCCCTCCTTCCTGAAAGAAAAGACATGTTAAAGCTGCTATATTGAATCATCAGTAACAGTGGCACTTTCTGTTTGCTCCTAAGGGGTCCAGAATGTGCATTTCTCACCAACAGTATAATGCACTCCAGCAGCACACAGTATTTGCAGTACTGCAGATAATCCTGTTTTCAAAAACTGTGAGCGCTTTCAGATAGGGATAGCCCTTATATGCTATGGCATCTGATCCAAAGTAACCCTGTGCTGGCTTACAGACCCACTGACTTGAAGGCAGCCTATTAAAACAAGACCTGAATTCTGGGCAAATGATGCATATCAAGGGCTCATTTCAGACCCATGGTTTTTAACGTGAATTACATCTCATCTGCTTATTCTTAAAGATAGAACAACTGTGTCTAATACACATACTCAGCATCTCCGAGATGTCAGCGACAATCATCTCCACAACCGAGCGAGAACCCACGAATTTTTATTCTCAGCATCTCTGACATCAAGCAAAAACACTTGTGTAAACTGCTGGCAAAGCGCCTGGGTCGTATCCTTGTCTACTGATTGCTCCATACAGAGACTCACAGCCTGATCTTTCAGTTCATACACAAAGCTTTGAGCTCGGGAAACTGAAATCCAGTCAGCTACACTGCTACTCTGGCTCCAATGGCATTATCTTCTCCTGGTTTCCCTGTATTCCTCAAAATCTGCAAGCTCCTGTCCACAGGTATAGGTACTTTCCCTGAAATTTCTGGAATATGTTAGATGCTGTGTTCATAAATGATCACAAGATCAGTGCTGGCAAGTTAAGTGTAAGTATATACCATGCTAAGTCTGTTCATTTTTAAATAAAAAAAAAACAATGAAGCTTTCTATTGAAGTATGAAGACTGAAGAGAGAAACCGGTTAGAAAAATCACCATCATCCTATTTTTAACTTATTGTTCTTCCCTAGCTGTACTGAAAAATGGAGGAAGTAAATGCAGAAAGCAAACAGCAGAGCTAAAAGTAGTTTTTATTTTCAGAATTCTTGGTTTGTGAATTCCAGGTGCTACTTCTCAGGCAGGCAAGAAAATTAGATTCCAAAAAACACTGATTTTTAGCATGACAGTGTTTTTCTGAAGTTGATGACATGCAAATCATTATGCATGTATTTACATTTTTGATTAGGACAAGATTGAGAAGTTAGAAAATAGAGCAATGATCCTCCTGTAGATTTCAGCAAAGACGTTTCAGATATGCAAGAGACATGAATAACTAACACAGAAGAAATAAGCAAAGGTTAAAAAAAAAGTATTAAAAGGCTGAAGATAAATAACTTGTCTCTACTATCCTTATCAGAGAGTTCATGCTATCTAGGGTGCATACTTTTTTAATTAATGGAAAACTAGTTTGATGGGAAGACCTACGTCACACCGGGGCTCTGAGGGGCTTCTCTAGAAACTCGCTGTTCTGTTACACGGCGAGCGCTCGTCAAACTCCCCAGCATAATAGTCTGACCTCAGGAGCAGCGAAATTGAAGTCTGCCAATGAAACTTAAGAAAGAAATTTGATCAAGGTATTGGAGTCTCTTGCATAATTCACTTTTCTCTTCTTTGGACTGCTCTTGACTGATGTGAAGAAGGAACACCGCGCCTCCCAGCCCTCCGCCATCCTCGCATCCCAGATACTCTACAGACACCTTACCTGTGGCACATCCTGAAAGGCTAAAGCCTAAAGGGCTACCACCTGCTCCAGGAACACAGTGCAAGGAGAAGTAGTATTATTTCCAAGACACAAACCACACAGCCGCCAGCTGTGAGCAACTCCCAACGAGAAAGAGCCAGGACTATTTCTGAGTGGGGGAATCTAAGAAGTAACCCAGGGGTTACAGCATGTGAGAAATGTGTAAGCTAAAGGAAAACAGAAAGCTTGAATAACCTCAGCTGAAAGACAGGGAAGCACAAGTGTGGGGAAAAAGAGAAAAGCTGGGATGGAGGCAGGGGAAAAACAGACCTGAAGAAATTAAAAATTATTTCTTCTGGACCTAACAGCAGGGGAAAGCATGAGTGCTGTGGGATAGAAATGGGGCGATCAAAAGACCTAGTCAGAATCAGTGCAGAGAATTTGCTAGATGGCTCTGACTCTCAGCCATACCTTGATGGGCATTTAATTCCAGTTTACAGCAAAACACCTGGAAAAGGTGCACAGGAATAATGCTGCATTCGGCCAGTCTTCAAGCCTGGCTACCTAAATTCAACTGCTACTTTTTTCAACTTAATTCTTCTAAACCATCAGACTAACTGTGGCTAGAGAAGAAATACCAAAACTGCACCGTAGTTTGGAAGTGCTGCAGGAAATCATGGCAAATGCCTGGGTGGTGCTGATACCTAACGTATGTCAGATCGTAAGGGCCATCAAATTTGGGACTGGGAAAAGTGTTGTCCCTATTCAGCAAGGGCCTTTTGAGGCCATTTTGCCGCCTCCTACGAGACCGGGAATACTTCTCCTAACTGGGATCCAGCTAACCTGCCACTGCAAGGAACTGAGCACCAACAGCATCGCTGCTCTCCTACGCTCTATTTGCAGTTTGTGCTGTCATTTGATTCTGGGGGATTAACATATTTGGCCTAACCAGAGTCCTTGGATTTTGAATATAGAAGGTATGGGCAAAGTTAATGTCCTACGATATGCAGGAGGACAGCTGGGACTTCAGTGTCTTGGAGCTATGAAAGGCATACAGGTGTCTGTTTAAAACTCACTGCATTCCAGAGATGCTGAGGACCTGTTAGCTCCACTCTCGTCCATACCCAAGCCTGAAAACTCTTATGCTGGTTCCCAGCAACAGATCCAAAAATTTAACAGCAGGTACTCCAGTTCACTAACTGTAGCTGCAACTTTTAGAAAGAGAAGAGGAGAGAGATCTGGAAAGGGTGAATCCATACTTTAACCCATTTTCTTGCTGTCTCCTATTACATCTAAGCTGGTGGATGTGGAAGTGCTCTCAGTTTCCCTCTGCAGACAGGAGGTGGGGTGTTCATCGGGGCATTACTGAGCCCAAAGACTGGGCTCCAGGCAGACCAGGCAACAGCCACTGCTGCTTCGTCCGCATATTCTCTCGGGTATAACAGTGCTATGTGCTATTCTCTATTATTTGTTCCACAATGACAAGTAGATTAAGGCCACGCTGTGCTAGGTGATATAAATGTATTATAAGAGGAACATGAGACTAGAAGGACGACGCTGTTTATTGATTCTCATTCTTCACAATCATGGGCAATTAAAGCAATCACAAGTCTAATTCAGATAGGTCCACGGGAAATCTAATCCACTCACCAACACACAACGGGTTTTAAAATAACATTATGTACCAATAAAATAATATAGCATATCGTAACAAATATAAACACCTAACGACATAGCTACAGACCTCAGGAATAAAGTGGGAAAAATTAAAAGTGTTATCAATTATAATCTCTACCCTGAAGTACTTCTTCAAATAAAACACAGAAGTAAAAGCTGAAAAAAAAACCTACAACTAATTATATATTTATTCACAAGAGAGATGAGGTACTGTAAAACCTACATTAAAGTCTCACACTGCTGAATTGCATTTCAGCCTAGTTACCTCCCAAGACTGAGTATTTTAATGTGTTATTGTATTTTTAATATAAGCAAAAAAGAGCCATGCTATTTCACAGTTAAGTCACAACCTTGATCCACAAATAGCTTTAAACAAAGATAGCATTTGTTTTTGAGGAGTTTTTTTTTTTCCTCCCCTGACAGAGACTCCCTTCAACAAGGCAGGTTGTGCTGAGAGGAGTTAAACAGAGCCAAGACCGCAGGAAAGGAGAGAAGGAAGATCTAAAATGGAAAGGATGTAAAAACTTTCAGGAGAAGAATAAATTCACTTGTGCGTTTGTTCAGTCTTGTGGGACGGTTTTGTGACTTCTCTAAAGAGCCAGGCCCACTGACACAGGTGTTTCAGACTAAGCATGCCAGCAGCTAACTGAATTCCCACTGCTTTTACTGCTCCATGGAGCCCTCAGGAATCGCTTTCCCGCTGTTCATACTCCCACCCCTTTCCCTTTTCCTACCTCATCCTGCCGCTCGCAGAGTCATACAAACAGCGTGAGGGAAGGTCACCCTGCTTCCAGCCAGGATTTAGCGTTCCCTACTCATTTGCTGACTTCTGCCCTTCCTGCGCTCTTCTTCTGCCCCATCCCTGGAGGTGTTCAGGGCCAGGCTGGA
>VYZM01006818.1:65160-100601 GCA_013398915.1 Dromas ardeola
CTCGCTTACCGGCTGCCGCCCGCTGCCCTCGCCGAGGGGCCGCTACCCCCCGCCCGCCTCCCCCGCCGCCGGGCGCGTAACCTGCGCGGCGGCCGCTACGGCCCCGCCGCCGGGATACTGGGCCTTTCGGCGGTTGGCTGGGTCAGTCGCGGTGGCCCTGAGGGCTGTCCGGCACCTCAGCCAGCGCACGTCCCTGCATGCTCGAATTTTCCTGAGTTTCTCCTCTTATTTTTTTTAATCTTGCTCCCGCCCTCTTCTCCGCGGCTGAGCCCGAGGGGATGCGGGGACGGGTCCTGTCAGCGCGGTCGCTGCATCCGGCGGAGCGTCCTGCCCGGAGCCGCGGGGCAGAGGGACGGGCGCGGGGCGGCCGCCCCCTGAGAGGCCGCGGAACCGCACCGCGGCCAACTCCGCGGCCGGCGGGGGAGAATATCGCGGCCGAGGCGAGAAGTTAAGAAACTTCTACCCGCACATTGATTTCCTAGAGGAACGGAAGGTGTCAGGCTCGACCCATGAGAAGGACTCGGGGGTGTCGGTGGATGAGCAGCTCAACAGGAGCCGGCGATGTGCGCTGGCAGCCCAGGAACCCCCCGCAGCCTGGGCTGCATCCCCAGCAGCGTGGGCAGCAGGGCCGGGGGGGGGATTCTGCCCCTCTGCCCCGCTCTGTGAGACCCCCCTGCGGGGCTGCCTCCAGCGCTGGGGCACCAACAGCAGAAGGACACGGAGCTGTTGGAGCAGGTCCAGAGGAGGCCCCGGAGATGCTGGGAGGGCTGGAGCCCCTCTGCTGGGAGGACAGGCTGAGAGAGCTGGGGGGGTTCAGCCTGGAGAAGAGAAGGCTCCGGGGAGACCTTCCAGCCCCTGCCAGGCCCTCAAGGGGCTCCAGGAAAGCTGGGGAGGGACTCTGGGTCAGGGAGGGGAGTGATAGAATGAGGGATAATGGCTTCACAACGAAAGAGGGGAGATATTGATTAGCTATCAGGAAGAAATTTTTCACTCTGAGGGTGGTGAGCCCCTGGCCCAGGTTGCCCAGAGAAGCTGTGGCTGCCCCATCCCTGGAGGGGTTCAAGGCCAGGCTGGACGGGGCTTGGAGCAACCTGGGCTGGTGGGAGGTGTCCCTGCCCAGGGCAGGGGGTTGGAACTACATGATCTTTAAGGTCTCTTCCAACGCAAACCATTCTGTGATTCTATGAGATCCAAACATGGGGTGGGTGCAGGGACCATGAATTTCAAGCTGAGGGGAAATCCTGGATGGAGATGTGGACAGAGATGCAGTGGGGAGCACAGAGGCAAGTGCATGGGACTTGCTGTTCTCACACGCTCCAACTGTCCATGTGCTGCTGCCGTTTCCCCACGGACATCACGCACCTGCATCCGAGGGGCAGGTATGGCTCAACAGCTAATCCCAAACGTACCACAGTTTGTCATGGCATGGGCTGAATCTCCAACAGCTTGCTTTGGTAAACGCTCATTTCCAACTAGGATCACTGCCAAGCCACTGAAAGGATTTGGAGACCTAAGAACCACAGTTTGAGTCCTTGATGAATGCAACAAAGTTAGGACCAGTACTGGGTAAAATGTCTCTCTAAAAAGGCCGTATCTTCGACTCTTTTTGTCCCCAAACCCAAACACCACCAATTTCGAATCAATAATTCCACTTAGTGCAAATTTCAAGTTACTCCATGCAAGAATATGGATATTAAACCACTTGAAGGAGTCAACCCTTAAGGCACAATGCCATGCTGAACTTTAACAACAATGACTCTTGCTATATTTTTGCTATATCAGCCATTTCAAAGTAAATAGAACAGAAAATAAATGTAAATATCTTTAGCAACTCACTTCTGGACTTTCTGAACTGCTTTTTATACTTACAAAACTGCTTACCATGGTAGCTCTCAAATGGCTCTTTTAAAACAAGAAACGTCCTTGAAAAGGAGGATATTCGTTAATAGACATGGAGCAACTATGTTACCTCATAAATATTAATGAACACTAAACTGCGTGCCATGAAAATAATTTTCATGCAAAAGGTCTTGTGCACATAGGTGCATTCACTGGCGAAGTTCACACGTAATTCTCCCTACTGGTTGCAAGTCCTGGAGGTCTTTCCTTTTAGATATAGTGAAGGATGTTGAAAATGCCAAGCGTTCAAAATGTAACATCGTTAGAGGAAATTAAAAGCAAACAAGAACAACCCAGAAGCAAGCAAGCAAACAAACAAACAAAAAGAAGGCTATTTGATTTGAATGTGGAATTTCCTACCTCTTCTAAACTGATTTACCCATCCCTACATTTTGCTCTTTAAATTTTAAAGCATCTGAACATTTGTTCTGTCAGTCGAGAAAAAATGGACTTACTTAAACTTGTGTTAGATCCCCAGGGGATATCACGGGGAAAATAGGACAGCACTGCTAAGAAGAAAAACTCCATCTACAGCATCTTTTACAATTAAAAACTTGCAAACAGTGAACAACAACAGAAAAAAAAAAAAAAAACCAGTGAAAAGTATTTTGTTCCTTTTTATGCTTTAATTCAAAACTCAATATTGAATCCAGTGACCAGCCGTACAAAAAGTGCAAATGAAAATTACTTGTCAGTGGCAATAGCTGACAGTTGCTCTGCATGAAGTGCATAATTCTGCATCCATATTTTTACTGGCGTCTAATGAAGACATACTATCTTCATCAACTTTGAAATGAAAAGTCTCGAAGTACAATCAAATTGAATGGTATGTATTTCTTCCTCAAGCCCAGGATGCAAGAGAACTTTGGCATCCTTCAAGTATTTTATAAATACTGATGGAGAACACAGGAAAGCACAAACAAATTTATATCCCCCAATTTTTTTAACTGTGATGTTTAAAACTACTTTGATGAGTTAAGCCCTGCCAAAGCTTTATCTATAATTAAATATGTTTTCAGTTTCTACATCTTTAGGATTCTTCCGTTAAGAAAAAATTACAGCGACCTTCAGGAGCTTCAGCTGAGTAAGAGCTAAGAAAACTGGGACAAAGAAGCTGCTCCCAACTATAACCAGTTTCCATGAAAAACATGGTTAAGTTGGGATGTGATACTAGGAAATTTTGTCTGTTCCTATAACGAAAGGAAATACAGCGAGAGCAAATCTCCGTATGAAATTACAGAACTTTGCAGCTTCAGGTAACTTTCTCTGATGAGTATGTTTGAGTATTAATTTCCTAACCCAGTCTATAACCGTTTACGGTTGTCCATAAAACTTCTGGAAGCCCATAAAGCTGCAGCAGCGCTTTGGGCTACTGCATTTCTGTTGCTTGAGCCAGCAAAAGGCGACTCCTGACCGTTAGAGAGGGGGTTCGTCTGATCCCAGGCACCATCTGAGACAGGCCACCTGCAGCTGCTCAGCTTTTTCCATTTATTATAGAAGTATAAGGAATTATATTAGACCGGAGAACTAATACTTCATAGGCTGAGAGGGTTAGGTAGGATGAAACCTGTGTTTCTTATTCACAGCAAAGGAAGTTTCAAAGACTTTTTCACCTCTCGTTGTTTTAGATTAATGACCTGGTTTCAGTGCATTCTGATAATTTTGAATGCAAGTTCAGCATTAGACTTATTATTAGACTTATTACAAGGTTTTTAAAATTCCAATCAAACAGAACGTGCATGTAGTTGAATTACAGAAATCAATAGAAATTACAGAAAGCAATAACGGGGCAGACTCCAAACTCAGATTTCTTGTACAAGAGGTAAAAAGTGAAATATTTTATTAAAAAAAACCCTATAAATTCCTCAGCATTTTTATAAGTTTCCAAAAAGATCCAGTTGTATACATTAGTTAGGAATTTCATTTAGGGTTTTTTTTGCACATTTACTAAAACCCATAAAAAGCACTTTCATGGCTAACTTAAATCTTTTAAATAAGTTTGAAGAATGTATTTGCTTACAGATAAGATCTCAAACCCTTCAGTCTCTTAAATGGTCCTGCCCCTAAGATCTTCACCACTGAATTCCCAGTCCTTTTCTGTCCTCTGCTTAATACTCTCAAAGTTGGACTTCCTAAGCTCTTTTTGGGTGTGATGTTTTAACATCTTTATCCATTTTTTCTACTTTGCTTCCATACTTCTTCTGTAACTATTTTTCCCCTTCTGTTCAGAAATGGTTTATCTAAGCTTATCCAATGTAAAGTTAAATTCATGCAGAATTTTTTTTTCCTGTGACTGTGAATAGATTTCTCCAGCAGTTCTTCACATTCTTGAAGAATAATAAAAGTCATTAAAAGCACCAGTTAGACACAGATCTGGAAGAGGTGTAAAATACATGAATATCTCCTGATGTAAGATTATTGTGCCCTTTAAAATAATAGGCCATTTAAATATAAATACTTTGTGTCAATTTTTATTAGGTTCCTTGCACTCCGAGGTAAAATACTTTTTTAAATTAGTGACTGATAGGGAAATAAATCTGTTCCTTTTCCATTATAGGTAAATTACCATGGAGTCATCTGTTGCAAGTTTCTTGCTATTAAAAAAAAGAGAGAAAAAAATTCTTCCCTAACTTCCCCTCCTTACTTTGTTCATGATGAAGAAAATAGTTCTTCTATAAAGTAGTTGTAAGAGACGGACTGTAAATTCCCTGACGAGGGGCAGAAGGCCCTCCAAGCCTTTAGTGGAACGCCTCAAACACTCACAAGGAAATAAATAATGCAGGCCTGGCCTTCAAGGAACTGATAAGGCTAACACTTCTGGCGCCTGAAAGTGTGGGAGAACTGTCTCGTGAAGACAGGATAGTTCTGCCACTCGTGTGGTGAGCTTGCTAGTTCTCCGTTCTCAAGGCCAGCGTGTCCAATAAATGACCTTTGCTTCATTATCTGCAAAATGCATATGAAAGCGCACACCCCTGCACATGCTAATGAAGATTATCGAGATCATGCTAAACATGTATGACCATGGCACTCGTCTCTCCACCCAAATCATGCTACACCTCAGCTGGGAGAAGGGAGAAACCTGAGACAAGGCGGTCCTCAGCAAGGCGGGTGGACCGTGCTAATTCAGCAAACATAAAAGGGGAAAATAAGTGCCCCTAGGGGGGAACAAAGAAGAAACAAAAGAAGATGATGGTGCCTGGGAAGATTCTTCCCAAGAAAGAAGACCGTACCTGGGAAGATTTTTCCAAGAAAGAAGATTACGCCTGGGAAGATTCTGTGAAAAAGACGCTGGAACCAGGACCAGTGATCTCTTTCTCTCTGTCTTTTTCTCTGTCTTTTCCTTTCTCTATCCCTCAGTTTCTCTTGTCTCTTAGAATCGTTAAGGAACGGTTAGAATTGTTAAGTAACGACCTTAAGTACCGCTTGCCATAAGTTGTCCTATACCAGTTGTTAAGTAACACAATGCATACCTCACCACTTGCCATAATTTGTTATATACCTACCCAATTATCGTGGACGTTTTAAGACCTATACTAGCCATTTTGGTAAGCTAATAAATTTTTCTATATGGACCTTGAGATTTATCTCACCTTAGTCCGCGCTGTTGAGAACTTACGAATCTGAAGTCACTTACTCCCCCTCTTTTCCTGAGAGTGGGATGTGACAGTAGTATACAAGCAAAAATTATTATTATGCAACAAACATTAAACAATACATTATCTAATTTTCCTGTATCAAAAGTTGGAGTGTCTTTTTTCTTCTGATAAATTTGTCATTTGTAATATGCATGTTCTGATTTCAATGGTTAATTCATTTCCTCCTCGGGTTACATGCATAATAATGCAGTTACACAATGGTTTATTTTAAGAACTTGGCTGTGCTCGGCCTGTCATGAGTATTACACATAATCATGACCTTCCAGATCCCATCTTCCATCGGCACCTCTGCAGTTCTCCCGTTGGTTGGTTATGTTGCTCCACTGGCACACATTTACCAGAGACAACAAGCAACGCAAATAGAATTGGCTTTGTGATGTGTGTAAACCGGCCCGAGAATTTTACAGATTTCAGTTCCTAATACCATAGTATCAAGGCATCTTGCTTAATCTGCTCTGAAGCCCTGAAGGAAGGCTGTGATTTAGTCCAGAGCGGCTGCACCACCACACAGCCGTCCTTCCACATCACCACAGCTTCTTCCAGCTACAAATGTCATTTTTATATAAAGAATCTCCTCATTTTTATTGTTGGGTGTGAGCAGACATAGTACTTGTGCACCTCTGCTTCACATTGAGCCCTCATGCACTGAAAGCCTTTAATCAATGGGATTTACCCTCTGAACTAATTGAAATGAACGAGAATAATAAAATAGAACGCAACAAATTAAAACTGGAATTTAAATATAGTACCTCTGGCTTTCGCTGAACATTCCCCAACTCTTGTGACCAACTATGCTGTTTTATAGAATTTGTTATTTTGTACACACATCTATTTTTCAAACTATGTAATTCCAGTCTCTTAACTTTTTTTCTCGTATGAAGTCTCTCCATGCTTTCTGTAATTGTCATCTATATCTGGATGCTGGCTACTTTTATATATATTTTTAAGTTGAAGCCGCCAGATCTTAGTGTAGAATAAAGAAACGAAGACACACTATTGTGTTCAGTAGGTTGTACGTTAACAGTCCTTTTCTTACAGGCTGGATGGATCAGGGTCCCGTTCTGCATCTGTCCTTCCAGTCCCGTTTGGCTTTTTGGACAACAGATCCATTATCCACTGTCAAATATAGTACAGATAAGGTAAGACTTGTCATTGTTCTTTACTGTATCTAGGTAGTAATAAAACTGAAAATCAGAAGTCATCCGTACACTTTCAGAAATAACCAGAAAAATAGATAATTGACCACAATTTTGGTAAGTGCAGATGACCTAAGAAGATTCAGAGCTGCATGTCAGTCACAAATACCATGGAAATGCCAGTGTTACTTGCCTTGTTCAACTGCTATTTACATAGATTTTCTCTATATATAAAAATAAGTATAATTTTAAAAAATTAAAGTATTCCTCTCAGAGGCAATCAGTGTTTAACTCTCTCAAGAACTATGCCCAAATGAAGCATCTTACACAATAAATTACAGCATCAGAGTAAAAAAGTCTTATTCACCCGCAAAACTGCATAAGGTAGGGATAACAAACTTTCTTCTTACTATCTAGCCAGTATGAAATTACCTTTGATAGGCTCATTTGTAGACTGTCAGGCAATTGAATCTTCATGGCCTGTTAAGGCATCCTGAGGCAGAGATGGAAAGTGGCTTCAGGCTGAGAAAGCTCCTGTCCTCCAGCTAGATAGATCCAGGTAGATCCTCACCCCACACGATCTCAGCAAAACGAGGAAGCGTCCTCCAGCTGTGGCTTGAGTCATCATCCCAGCCCGCACGATGTGACGCTCGTCACGTCACTTCGTAGTAACAGAAGGTCCTCTCCTTTCCCCATCGAGAAATGTTCATGCAGGCAGTGTCGGGGGACATGCCATTTGGGACCATAACATATGTCACCTTAAAACAATATGCTGTATCAGTGGCCAAATGCTTAAACTGCTGCATGAGTATTTACTAAACATACCTATATAGAGACATTATGGATTGCCCAAACTTGATTTCTTTTCAGAGAGGAGAGAAATTTTTCATACAGACCTCACAGCAACGACAACTGAAGTCACAGAATCACAGAATGGTTTGGGTTGGAAGGGACCTTTGGAGGTCATCTAGTCCAACCCCCCTGCCATGGGCAGGGGCATCTTCAACTAGATCAGGTCTCTCAGGGCCCCATCCAACCTGAGCTTGAATGTTTCCAGGGATGGGGCATCTCCCACCTCTCTGGGCAACCTGGGCCAGTGTCTCACCACCCTTCATTGTAAAACATTTCTTCCTTAAGTCAATGGTCAATTTATCACGGTAGCTCTCACAGGGAAAACTCCTCCTCCGAATTAGACTGCAGGGAATCAAGAAAAACAGCAAAACACATATTGGAGGTTATTCCTATTTCCACACATTAGCACGTCTATCTTTAAGAATTAACATAACAGACATCCAAGGCTAATTGTGATGGCATCCATAATTATCTCACCCTTACACCAAACCTAACTGTAGGATATTTGAGATTCAAAGGTGTTCAAGTTGCCGGATCTGTTTTAAATCAGAGAGATCCGTGCACAAAGTGAGTTTAGGAAAAAAGCAGGCAAGAACTATTTGGAGCCCGTGGTCCAAAGTTCAGACAGTTCAGACTGGCATCACAGCTCAAGACCAGACCCGCAACCATAAATGTATGTTTAAACTTTATTTTGGAAGATGTGCTTGGTGGTTTGCATGTGTTTATGTGCATTTCTGGGTAGGAACGGGCAAATGCTTACTTAAATACTGTAGTGAAGACAAGATCACACCAGGACATTTCATGCACATACATTTCAGTTTGGAGCTGTACTAATAGTTACGCAGCCATTACAGCAGTTTTGGAAGATACCACGGAAAGAATTTAAAAGAAAGGTGAAGTGTCTTTTTTTTAATGCTTTTAGAGTGATTTTAAGCAACTTCAAATGACAAACATTTCTATCCACTGCACTCCCGTTCTCTTATCAAGCCATAGCTAATCAGCTGTAGGCTGTCCTGCTGCTAGCTCAGGCAACAAACCATTCGTGACTTTAGCAGATGTTCTCCTTTTCATGCCAATAGGAATATTTACTCACATTTTTTCATGTTATGATTTTCTCTCTCAAAACTTATTCCTCCAGATCTGGAATATGCCACATTTAACCACTTAGAGCCGTAAATATTCGTTTATTAAGGTTGGCACTTGCTTGAAAGTTACACAAGCAGAGTTTTACAGAGTTTAATCTTTCAAACTAGGGACTACATGGACCCCATGTCTTTAAAAATAGAAGTGTATTGAAGTTTATTGTTAAAAGACAAAGTTCATCAAAACCAGGAAGGCTTTCTGCTGTCAAGCTCAACGTACACTCTACCCAGATTGTCTCAGCCAAATGAGGTGGTTGCTCAAAAAGGGGAAGAGATGCTCGCTGGTAACCCAGTCTTTTATTATGTGGGTTCTATTCAGCATCCATTAAGCAGCGTCTCAAGGAGAACTAAGCAAGCTTTTATAAAGAAAAGCAGATAAATTAGTTTCCTTAAGACTTAACATTTAAATGTCTTTACCAATCATTGACTACTTGTTTTTATTTACATGGACTTTTCAAAGTTCATAAATACCTTCAATGCGTTCCCATGAAAGCTCATTTTCCATGTGGGTCTGTTAAGGTAAAAATAGAGATGAAGAAACTTTTCCAAAGGCATGAGTTAGTCACAGTGGATGGAGAATTCATGAATCCTGCTTCTTGCTAAATCCAAATTATGTTCCCTCTTATATTAGTCTGAAGTTTCTGAACTGTGGTTAATGCTACCAGGTGTTAGGTAAGCTTAGACTTTATTGCTTCTTAGTCTCTTGCAAACTGTAAATCAATTTTAAAAACTGAAATATATGTGAATACTGCCTGGTGTTGGCCACATTACAGACAGCCGGGACAACCAGAAAGGAGAGAAAATATACATTTTTTTCCCCTCTCTTTTCTTTTTTTTGTTTGTTTTTGTTGCTTTGCTGGCTTGGCACAATCACTCCTTCCTTTGAATCGACATCGCAGGCCACAGTAGATGGTAGCAAGTCACTGAGCAAGAGTGCTGTCTGCTGAGTACAAGAGTTAGTAGTTGAAATGAACCCATTTTACTTCTCATTGCAATGGTGGAGGAATTTGCACATGGTTACACATCTCAGCTGCGAGGGCAGGTAAACTCAGATGTAAATAGCCATGTATTAAAATAAGCTAATTGGATCTTTATTGCTAATCTATTTTATTTGTTGTTAAGGAAGACCGGATGTATGCACATAACCATTACTGGGCAGCAGTTTCCTAAAATTTGCTAAATTGGTCACTTTGATTATTTGACTGTATCTTGAGTGAATTGTTGGTAGTTGGCCTACAAGAAGATGAGAAAATACACGAGAGCTGTATTTTGAGTCAGGTCCGGACCATTACAACACACGAGCACAGAGTCCTAATGGACAAATACAGTGCAGGCAAATCTTTAAGTCTTTAAAAAAAATTATTTCCCTTAAATGCATATTCTGGTAAGACTACCCAATAGCATGGCAATATTGACAAGAAATCATTTTCCTCACAGACAAAAAATACAATAAATACAAAATAAAAATATAGCCATCCTGTGTAACAGATTTACAAATACCTCGTGATGCAGAAAAATTATAATCACTTTGACATGAACGTTTTAGTTTGTTTTACTGCTGAGCGATAATTCTAGCAAGGGGAGTTCATACACGTGAATTGCAAAAAACAACTCAGGTGTTCATTTCCTAAAATGTGCTCTTTAGGTTTACATACTGTTTCACTCTGCAGAATAAATGCAAAACACTGATGCATTCAACAGTTGGGGATAAAAACACTCCACCCATAAACGAACATCTCTTGGAAGGCAAACAAGGCAATCATTTTCCAAGCCTTGTAATTTTTAGAAACTCAGATGTAGTATTGATATATCAGACTGTTACACTGCTGCAAGGTTATGTAAATTTTACTGATATCAAGGGGATTCTCTGTATAAAGACATCGTTGGTGTTGTGACCTGATTTTCAAAGACAGCGAGCACCCAGACCTCCCTTTGGCTTCACAAAGAGCTGTAGATGTTCATCATGTCAGATATTCAAGCCATTAGCCTTTCAGCATTCTGATATTTAAGATCGTTTAGATAGATTTACCCAGAGGAAATTACTGTAGCTATTAATTTATGTTCATTTCCTCACACGTAGAGGGAACATATGAAAGTCAAGTCATTTTTGCTGCTGACAATAAAAGTCATGCATTCAAAGATCAAGTACTTTGTGGTTTCGCTGGCCCGAGCCCTTCATGCCTTGTCAGCTCTCCGTCCTCACTGGAAGACCACCAGTTAATGGATTTAACCTTTACATCGGTGAAAAATAACAGATCAGCGTGCCAAAGTTAAGTTACACTACAGTCACGTATGTCCTCTTTCTCCTTCGCTTATTTTTATAGTCATTACATCTAATTTCCTTCACCATTGCTTTACTTAGTTTCGTAGAAAGTACAGTTACTCGAGCAAGTAAAAGGCAGTTAAAAAGAGCAAAGTTGCAGCTGTTCAGAAAGCTCACTACCCTCTGAAATTCAGCTCCCACACGTGCCGACTTCAAAATGTCACTAACCATCTCCTGGAGACACCCTGACAACCTCTTCCAGCTCTTGACTCCAGCAACAGTTTAAGGCAACTGAACGTGTAATAACATGTTTCCCGAGGTAACGTAAAGAAAGGGAACAATCACTTGGTGTTGAAATAAATCTCCATGTATGAAACAAGTGAAAAAGATTGCTATTTCACTGGTGTTTTATGCATTGCCCGCAAATACAGTTACTTGTACATAAGGACCAGTCCTATAAATACTGGCAGATAACATGGAGGTGTCAGAAGGTCCCCATCGCAAAACTCTGGGAGTGTGTGCAACGGTTACACAGTTTCGGCTTGATTCATGTTTCCAGGAAAACACCTGAGACAACACGGTAGAAAAACAAAACCTGAATTGTAGACAGTGAGAAACTAAAAGATTTAAGAGTTCAAGAAGTCAAACCAAGAAACTGCTAATAACTGTCTTTTCCATGACGCTTAGGCGCCTAGGACCACTCCAAACAGTTTGAAATGAGAACTCTTGCAAAACCAACTTTGTCGATAGCTTCTATAGATTCAACAACAGAAATACCGAAGTGGAATGAATTATTTTATTTATTATTTACAAGCGAGTTGTGCCTGGAACAAGCAAAGTTCAAGTATAAATTTTCAGGCCCCGTACAGCGTGTTGCTTCTGGTAATATCAGCTGGGTTTCAGAGCCATGAAACAGAAACTCAGACATCGCCGGCTCCGGCATCTGTCTGCGAATGTGAGGAGTTTAACAGAAGTTGAAGGCATCGGTCGTAGTGAGCAAAAGTTTGATGCCGTGATGGGCTGTAGTGTGGATTTGTATCAAGTTCAGTGACTCCTCCGTGGGCCCAATGGTTTTGTTTAGTTCTCTATATCGAATATTTCTCTTTTTCACCTCAAGGTAAAAGTCCATGTACTGTAAAGCAGTAACAAGGATGCCAACCAAATAAATTTTTAAAACTTATTACAGTATTTACGGAGGCATCCTCCCAAGGCTCTTTCTAGGATACCTTTGGCTGCAGTTTATTCCACAGCGCGTTATATGTGAATGAATCCTTGGAGCCAGCACAAAGTTCTAGTGTTTTTGAGTATAATGATTCACTGCAACAGTTTTGAATGCAACACTAGGTCCTAAATCCATTCACTGTGTAGAGAAAGAGCTGGATTTTGGTGAAGAGAAGGCAGAAGCCTGAAAGAAGTCATAGTTTCCGTAGGACTTGTTAACAGTAACATTTCCAAAACAGGGAAGGGGTTATTTTCTGCTAAATTTCTCAGCTCTTGCAGCTCTTTTCTCTTCCCCTATCCATATTTCCAAGTCAGAGCTGTTCTCTGAAACACAACTCAGCAGATCAATTCAGGCAGTCATATTTCCATACACACATGCACTTAATAGTATATTGGTTTCTGCAAAGTCCATGAACGTTTTGTCTGATTTCAGTAAAATGATGTTGTTGTTCATCTCTTCAAAAATTAAAATCAAACTCAAAGTTATAAACTCATACAGTTATAAACAAAAATGAAATTTTACTAAGATAAATTATGGTATGCAAAATGCTGACACTAGGTACTTGTTTGCAGGGGAAAAAAAGTCTTAGAGGAGGCTGGAAGGACAGACGACGCTAAAACTAAGGTTATGATGGGGACTGGTCTCCATTCCATAATATAGTGAATTAAAGGAGCTGTATGAGAATATTTACAGAAGGGTAAAATATAAATCAACTGACCTCCTAATGTTTATTTTACAGTTCCAAAGAGGGATTTACTTCTATCATAAAAAAGTAAACAGCTGTTTGGTCCTAACTTTCTCAAAATTTTTCAGTGATGACAGACATTTGGGTATTTTTGGGTATACTTAGATATCTCTTGGGTATGTACCCTTCCAGCATAATTCACAGAATGGTAGGGGTTGGAAGGGATCTTTGGAGATCATCCCGTCCAACCCCCTGCCAGAGCAGGGTCACCCAGAGCAGGTGGCACAGGAACGTGTCCAGGCGGGTTTTGAATGTCTCCAGAGACGGAGACTCCACCACCTCTCTGGGCAGCCTGTTCCAGTGCTCTGCCAGCCTCAAAGTAAAGAAGTTCCTCCTCATGTTTAGGTGGAACTTCCTGCGCTCAAGTTTGTGCCCGTTACCTCTTGTCCTGTCCCTGGGCACCACTGAAAAGAGCCTGGCCTCATCCACCTGGCACCCACCCTTCCAGTATTTATAAGTGTGGATAAGGTCCCCCCCCTCAGCCATCTCTTTTCCAGACTAAACAGACCCAATTCCCTCAGCCTTTCCTCATAAGAGAGGTGTTCCAGTCCCCTCATCATCTTGGTAGCCCTATGCTGCACCCTCTCCAGCAGTTCCCTGTCCTTCTTGAACCGGGGAGCCCAGAACTGGACACAGTACTCCAGGTGTGGCCTCACCAAGGCAGAGCGGAGGGGGAGGAGGACCTCCCTCCACCTGCTGGCCACACTCTTCTTGATGCACCCCAGGATGCCATTGGCCTTCTTGGCCACAAGGGCACATTGCTGGCTCATGGTCATCCCGTTGTCCACCAGGACTCCCAGGTCTCTTTCAATAATCCAGGATGTCTTAACAATCTTGCTGATGGTCATAAAGCTTATAAAAAAATAAATAACAAAGAAATGCAAAAAATTTCAAAATTATGGCTCACAACCCATTTTAATAGATGATGTGCCTCAAGGTCTGTTCCTTGGATCCTGTCTGATAGAAGGTAACAAGGCCAGCTGTCAGTGACCGTGTTTTCTGTACCCACTTTGTTATTGCTTGCTAAGAATGAATTAGGGGCAGTTCCCAGTGTCCTGGACTCCATTAGAGCTACCAGAAAGTGCCTATAAAAGGCGAGAATGTTTTGGAGAATGAGAAGTTACTGAGGGAAAAAAGAAAAGAAAAAAAAAAAGTATTTTCCACCTATGAATTGGCCAATGTAAGACGAGCCTGAAATTACCAAGACATCAGAACAGAAATTCGGTACTACACACGTTCAAAGTACCATCCAACTCCTTGAATTAGAAAAATAGGCATGCTATTATTTTATAGATTTCTTTTTTTTCCTCAGTTTTGTCACAGAAGATGATGATCAGGATCAACCACTGCAAACTGCAAAGTCTGAGTGTTTCATAGAATTCATCACTGACTTGCAGGAAATCATTGTGTTTTAGCAGTTTCCCTTTGCAACTCTTCAGTTTAATGTTACGGAAATGGGAAAGCTAGAAATGTTTTTGGAACACGTTTGTAGAGTATTTCCCTGCTTTCTCAGGATGACTCATCGATTAGAGAAAATGATTCATTCTACATCTCAGCCGAAGTTAAATTAAAAAAAAAAAATCTAGAAAAAAGCATGGCTTTGGAAAGCTAATTTGAAGAATTTGTCCTTTTTTACGTGTATTTTGGACAAGACCTCAATTAGAGCAGCCTATTGCACAGCAAGATGTTTTCATTTTCACCCTCAGTCGGTCATAAAGAGCCACGCTGGTCTCTGTCGTGGGCCTCTGTGCACACACTCCATCTAATCGTGCTCACCAGCCCATTTCAGCCATATAACGGTCAAGTAAGAACATGTCCAGCCAGTAACACTTCGGAATAACGGGCCAGGTTCATCACTGAAGTCAGCGGGAGGGCTGACTAATGGTTTGGCCCATTAACTCACAAATATAGGAAGTTTCGTTATGGAGTAGCCACTTTGCAGAACCAGCCTGTCTTGGCTCGTGCTCTTTCCTCAGGACCCATACGTCGCGCTCGTTAATATCCGATGGAAACCTCAAATCCAAAAAGAAAATATTCCCCTTGTGAGAATGGAATTGACGTTGTTACTGAAAAGCCCCGCTTACCCGCCTTTGGCTGCGGTCTGAAAAAAAAAAACAATCACACCCCACTCACCAGATAAGCCACGAGCAAATCGCTGCCTCCCCCTGCGCTATAATTTCCTGATAAGAAAAACGGAGATTATAATTTTAGCTCCCATGATTAAGACGCTCACATGGTGCTCACTGCAGTGGGGATCTCAACTTCTCTAAAATTTATCGCAGTTCACCCAAAAGCATCCCTTTATCCGCTTGATTCTTAATTCACGCAGAGCCTGCTGCAGCCGTCTATCCCTATTCAGCCACGCGTTTATACGTGTACCTAATAACAACTGCGTTTAAACCAATTCTTGAAGATAAACATGTCTTTAAATGCTTTACTCAACAGAGAAGAAATCTAAGCCGTGCCTAAAATAACCAACTGGACTGCGATCTTGCCTTTCAAATATTTTCAGATGCTGAAAGTAAAATTATAGTAAGGACATTAAGACTTTCTTTCAGTGTGTATTTTTCTAACTGGACTGGTGAAAACCGTATTTCTGAGTGGAAAAAGATGGCTTTTCCTTAGCTAAAAGTAGTGGAATTTGTATTCTTTATCGGATGTGAAATACCCTTCCTTCATAAAAACATTTTTCCATTATGATATTTTTAGATTTTTCCTTTTAAATCTTTGATGGAAAATGCTAATATTAATTAGTACTTAAATGCTAATTAGTATTTAAACTGAATTGTAACTACCCGAATATTAAAGACAAGGTAAACGATTACAGTGTTTGTTTCAGGGATAGGGAAGTTTAGTTTAGGTTTTAATTTTCCGGAGCAGATTATTGTAACGATAGGAAATACATTCCTTCAGTCAGAAGGCTGTCTGAGGACAAACCGATCCTCACCTAATTTAGAGGACGTCATCATCCTCAGCTAATTTAGAGCACCGTAACATTTATAGCCTCCCGTGGGAATTGATTTACATAACGTAAATCCTTTGAGTCAATGGTGCCGCCAATTCTTTGCGGGATTTCTGTTTGTCGTACCAAAATTCCCATCTTTTTTCTTTTTTTTTTTTTTTTTTTACGGTGTCAGAAAGCAGCTTGCTCTTAACTAGTACACCTTTTACACCATCGCACATTCCTCCACTTCTGACTTCTTCCCTAATTCAAAATGGTTGTCTTTTCCTATGACTTTCGAAGGCGATAAATTGACTCTAACTTCAGGGAGGACAGGAGTCAATCTGTGCCTCGGGAAAGACCACAATGTCAGTTGGCCGAAGATTTCTAGGCACCAGAAGCCTACCAGCCTCCCACAATTATTGGGAACTGGAAAATTACCTGCTCTCAAAATGTGTCTACACTTAATAGCAACATACTCAATTTTCTAACCTGAGAGATCCATTTCAGTCCAACATATCCTTACAGAGAAAACATGCACAAAGGACAGTCAGGCCCCAGCATCTGGCAAATCATTTTACTATTCCTTTAAAAAAAATATGTCCGTTCTCCCTAGCAATATTTCTAATAAAACCCAAAACCAAACCCCCACACACAACCAAGTTGTTCACAGGGATTAAACTTTTTGCTTTTCCACCACTCGTACACAATGGCAACGACCTGTAACAAGCATAACTTCATTTAAAGCATTTTATACCGTCTATGGGCTCGTCACTGAGCATTTTCAGAACATAGTTTTACGTTGCTGAAAATCCCCTTGTCCTGGAAATAAGATGGAGTGAATCAGTGGTGGAACGCACCCAGTGGAGTTAGACCTGGGAAACCCCAGCCTTTGACTTTAGTGAATTACATCAAAAATGTCGTACCCTGACTTTCCTGCTTGATTAGGGGATGCGAATGGGAAACGTACTGCATTAACATACACCACCTCCTGCTTGGCAATATTGTTTGATTTATAACATTTACGATCTGCTTAATGCCCCTGCATTACAGTTGCAATTACACAATTGTACTGCTACTTTTTTTTTTTCCACTGCGACATTTGCCGAAACGAAAGAACCTCCTGCTTGACTTCACAGGGAATGCGGTCTGAAAGCAGAAAGCAAACGTGAAAGAGGAAAACAATGTAGTTTTACTCTAATGGTTGCTCCTGCTATAAAACATACATAAACTCCTTGCAATCTCATACAGTTTTTATTGCTCTCCAAAAAAAAAAAAATCATTCCATTATACCTATTTGCGATACTAGAACTGACAATGGATCAGCAGACTGCTTTCTTTCCCTTTAGGAATGCACTCGGTCACCTAAGAAACCCCAGCTAAGGAAGAAAACGGTCCCGACTTGGGCATGGGATCGTTTTACATCGAGGTGCTTGAGATCAATGTCTTGAGTTGGCTTCTAACAAATTGCACAAGCCGTGTCAGCGTGCTTGGTCTTATTCAGCTTTTAACAACTTTGCTATCCTCTCCACCTTTTGAATTACACCGATGACCATGTGCTACTTACAGTAATATTCTGTATTTTTTCCTCTGCAACTCCAATAGCTCAATTACATTTTGGAGTGCCTCAGCGCCCTGCTAGACCTGTTGTATCAAAGACAACCAAGGGGAGGGCTGCAGAGACAGCTTCCCTTGAGTGCAGAGAAGACCACGAGCCCCATACCTGCATCTCCCTGGCATGTGGTGGGCACAGGACTGGACAAACCCCAGGCAGCGTGGCTGTACACCACCCCGACTCTGCTCCCCAGGGATCAAGGAGCCACAGATGGATCAGTACAATGCAGAGCAACCTATGGTACCAAAAAATGTATGAATTTTATCAATTGCCCTCTGCCGTGAACTCTTCATGTAAATTGCTGGTGCTCTGAGGTCATTCTGTCTGCATAATATTGGGGTGCCTTATTATTTGCTGATGCGATAGGGAAAATGGGACTTGATTTTCCCAGCGCTCGTTGGTACGAATGCAGGAGGCAGGCAGATGTGCCGTCACCAGCAAATTGTGCTGATCTACAAGTTCCTCAGCACAGGAAGGACATAGACCTGTTGGAACGGGGCCAGAGGAGGCCCCGGAGATGCTGGGAGGGCTGGAGCCCCTCTGCTGGGAGGACAGGCTGGGAGAGCTGGGGGGGTTCAGCCTGGAGAAGAGAAGGCTCCGGGGAGACCTTCCAGCCCCTGCCAGTCCCTCAAGGGGCTCCAGGAAAGCTGGGGAGGGACTCTGGGTCAGGGAGGGGAGCCGTGGGACGAGGGGGAAGGGTTTGACACTGAAAGAGGGGAGATTGAGATGAGATATTAGGAAGAACTCTTGACTTGTTGGTGAGCCCCTGGCCCAGGTTGCCCAGAGAAGCTGTGGCTGCCCCATCCCTGGAGGGNTTGGAGCAACCTGGTCTGGTGGGAGGTGTCCCTGCCCAGGGCAGGGGGTGGCACTGGGTGGCCTTTAAGGTCCCTTCCAACCCAAACCAGTCTATGTTCTATGATTCATTTCATATGTTCAGGAGACGCAGAGGGAAGTCAACTTACCAAAACCAAAGAGGTTTTAGGGGACAGCAGAAAGGCCTCCCCTCCTACTGAAGGCAATGGCTGTTAAGGGAGGGAAACA
This sequence comes from Dromas ardeola, assembly GCA_013398915.1. Lineage (NCBI taxonomy): Eukaryota > Metazoa > Chordata > Aves > Charadriiformes > Dromadidae > Dromas > Dromas ardeola. The sequence continues at coordinate 83,673 of VYZM01006818.1, forward strand.
AGCACCTGTCTGAAGAGAGGATAGGCAATTCAGATGGCACTGGTATGAATTAATCCAAGCGTGACTAATTCATTAGTCAGTGACAGGTGATTTCCAGAGTTATTTCACCTTTTGCGTCCACACATTGCTCTTCATCAGCTCATCCAAGCTGAAACTGCAGCCTCGTCCCTAACTGGGGAACAGCAAACAGGCTGTCACCCTCATCAGGTTTTTCCCTCCCTCAGCATGAAACCTGACATTGTGGTAGTGAGACGTGCATTACAAGGAGCAGTCCAATACCTGGGAAAAACAAAATAAAGCCCCAAAACAGCTACTGAAATAAAAATCAGCTGTGAATCTTCAATAATTAAGGAGAAAATCAGTATTAAAAAATACCAAACACGAGCAACCGACACAACCATGAGCTCTGATTATGAATTTCAACTGCTCGGAGCAAACGTGCAAATACGGAGTGAGAAACTCCCGACAGTCCCTCTGAGCGCCCGTACTGAGAGCACTGCTGAGATGCTCCGCACAGGTCGCACCCAGTAGCTTTCTCCACACATCCTTTGGAGAAGGTGAGGTAGCCTAATATTAATCAGAGCAGATAACATGACTTACAGCCGCTTCTTCTCACCACATGTTCATCATATCTGACTGAAGAGTAGCCTCCAGCTCTGTAAAGCCACCACTAGACACACATACATGGACGCATGGAGCCCAAGCTTCATTTTTTAGGGTTTGCCTTACCTTGGAAGGCCTAAAGTGGGCAGAAATTCTCTGCCAGATTGTCATGGGGCACTGAAATTCTTGCTTCTCTTTTTCCTTTTCACCTAGGCATGCATCAGCTACCGTCTTGCACGGCTTTATGAATTTCTTCACCAAAAGAGTTGTCAGGTGTTGGAAGAGGCTGCCCAGGGAAGGGGATGAGTCACCATCCCTGGAGCTATCTAAAAGACGTGTAGTCGTGATACTTAGGGACGTGGTTTAGCGGTGGACTTGGCAGCGTTAGCTTAACGGCTGGACTCAATGATCTTAAAGGTGTTTTCCAACCTAAATGATTCTATGAATGATGAGTTTACAAGGCAAACGAGATACCGTAAAGTTATCAACTGTATTTGTGTGATTTACAAACCTGCTCTCTAAGTTCAACACCCAGTAATCCTTCACGGGAATATTATTTCTAACTGGGTGTCAAACTATGTCGTGATCACAGCTGAAAAGCAGTGATTCAGCAAAAGTTTCCTGAATATTTAATAGTAAGAGTCATGCCGTTACCAGTAAGCACTGTAACGAGCTGCCTTGAGAAGCAACGGGACCGGGATACCAGCACAACTGGTTTTGCTGAGCAGCTTTTACAGTCGAATGGTTCACAGCCACATGTGCATAAACCAATACATTTCATAAAAATTAGGCACAAAGTATAGAAAAATCTATCATGAATATTCTTACTTGTTTTCAAATTAAGACAGGCTGGCCACAGTCACGTCATTGAGTGTGTTTTGTGGTAAGATCTGAGCAATCAACTTTTCATAAACCAATGTTCTGAACAAAAAAAAAATCATTTAAAAGTCAAATGTATGAATATTGCTTAAAAACAAAGGGAAAAATGTGTTGACGCAAATATTTGAACAAAGAATTCCTCTGTTTTTCTCCAATAAAGAAGCAGGGATTACATACAATGTATCTGGCCAAATGCATTGAAATAATAGCTCAAATTTTGAATATTCATGGCTAGTCATAACATGAATAATCCTCACGCTGGAAAAAAAAAAAAGAGAGAATCTACTTCAGAGCAGTTTTGTAAATTAAAAGAGCACGAAAATTCACCAGGGAGAAATTATATTCTTTGAAAATATGTGATTGTGCTCCATCACTTAACTAACCTAAAAAAATAGGTATCGACTTTAATTTTCTGAGTTTCAGACTAGAAACGTTCTTTTTTTGGTTTCATTGTGTTTTTTCATTCTTTTCTTAATCTTTTTGTTGTTGTTGTTGTTGTTGTTGTTACCCATTGCAGATAGTTGTGAACAGCCTGAAAACGTGCTTTAACTTATTCCAGGGATATAGAAGATAAAACTAATTTCGCCATTAAAAAAAAAAAATAAATAAATATTCATCATTGCTTTTGAGATTGAGCCTAAGGATTTTAAGTGATTGACTTACCTGTGAAATCTCCAGTTGAAATCTGGAAGGGAGGTAGTGAAGAAAGGAAATCTGGAGCCAACTTTACTCACAAGTCCCAGTCAAGAAGAATCCATTCATCCGGATGGCGCACAGCATTCGCCCCTGCGCGCCCATAAATTTCCAAGGAGCCCGGGAACAAAGAAGAGCTCCTTCTCACCTTTCCTTTTTGCTTTTCTGTGCTATTTTCAGATTGTTGTCGTCTCGAATGTTCTGCGAAGCGTGATGTACGCCTGCGGAGCAGAGAACAAGGTAACGCTGAGCGTGCACGTACTGGTAGCCTGTCTCGATTTGCAAAATCCCAGAGTTTCATGCACTATGAAGAAACTCTGCGGAGCCCACTGTGACACACTCCGGGTATTTAATGCACTCGTTGGCTTCTCGCTATTCAACTTTCATACCAATTCCCTGCTTGAATTTGCATCCAAGCAAATATCTCTGCATCAGCAGGGAGCTAAATCAACCATATATTGCTCCATTAAAGCCAGGGAAGTTTCTTGCTTGCGCTCTTTTAAGGGTCTGTCTAAAATCACATTTTAAAGACAATTCGCAGTTGACGTTAAAACTCATGCTATAGATAAACATCTGATGAGATACAGAAATACTCATTGTTGGATTTTCAGAATAATTTTCAGTGTATTATCTGCTGTACTTGCACAAGTAAAATATGACAATGTTCAGACAATTAAAAATATTCCCTGGCTCATTTTAGCCAATTTAATCTTGATTTCTTGAAAATTTTCCTTAGTCATACATATTCCTTTATAAATTCAATTGGTAACATCTTGAAAACCTATTTTATCCCAAGTGGAAGATACAGCTTTTAATCGAGAGAATTTATGGGGATGGTCAATGCTGGGTCACAAATAATAAGGCAGCAGCAAAGTAGCTCATTGTTATCTTCATCCCACAGCGAAAGGCAGATGAGTTGAGCTCTTCTGTGGAGGTCTTCACTCAAAATCCCAGGGAAAAAAGGGTGCTATGGTTCATGGTAAGAAAGGTAAATGCGATGTAATTGAATTTTTACTTGCTATGGCATGCATTTTGTACAGGTGACAGGTCCTTTAAGGGTCTGGAAGAGTCTGGTTCACACCAGCTGTGATTTTTAGAGTCACTGTTAATCGCCTGATAAGAACGGGACACACGTCTATTCTCCTTCATCACTGAGGTTACTTAACTTGCAGTTATAATAAAGCCCCATCCTAGTTATAATCTCTGTCTTGGTGTTCTCCTTCATCATCAACACAGGATACTCCACGTTTCACAGTAGCCACGTCCATGTACTGAGGGCTTATATAATAAATTGACCACCAAACTCATACTACAGTCTAGGAACAAACAAAGGGGGGTTTTGGTTTCCATGTGGGACTTGTCTTCATCAACTAGGCAGCATCAAGCAATCATTTACAATCAGATGTCAATAAGGTAAACACCATTTGAACTTGCTCCCCAGTACAAGCCTGAATTTAGGGACACTGTTTCATGAACTTTCCCAGGCAGGGGATGCTCAAAATCCACTCCTCTGAAGTAATTACAGCACAATGGTTGCCCTCACGTGTTTTCACTTCTCGGAATCCAGTTTTCTGGCTATTTTTAAGCAACGGTTTATTTTTAAATGGTACTTTGAAGACAACTTAGGTCTGCATTGACTATTTTGTTTGCATGCAGCTTATAAAGGTTTACATTTGGTAAAAGTTAATAACAAAAAAGTAGATTAAATCCAAAAGCAGCGGAATAAAAATAATTCCCAAAAAGTATTGTTTATTTCTATAATTCAAAATCTGATGCACAGGACATCAAGTCATTTATCAAGTCAAGCTGAATTGCATTTGTTCATGAAGTTTTACCAATATGTTAGATCCAGCAACAGTGATTTCAGGTTCTATAATTAAATTTGTGTTAGAAAGCTGGGACATGCATCACCATTCAAACAGACACTAAATTCCTGTTATCACTATACACAATTTAAAATCTTATTTAAAGTTCATCGACATTGTCTTGGCAGTAAATTATACAGGTGAGGGAAATGCAATCACATGGCTTTATTGCTAGAAGGCTCAGAATACCTTTTTTCAATTTATTTTTTAAACAGCTGCATTTACTGTTAAAGATTTCAATAAAGTGCCTTTTTTCTTTAAAGAAAAAGTTGCAGTTGAAAAGGTTAGGGATTTTTCCCGACTGTAAAATTTTTACTCACTGTCATGAAGAAATTTTTAAGGCAGCCAACAAGAATGTTCTAATTCTTTTGTCCCCGTTTCTCAAAATATCAAAATGATGTTATGTGCCTCGTTGTCCCAGATTGTCTGGCGGTAGATTGCAGGGCGTAATAGATCATTTTATGGTAACCCAGAAATAAGGAGCTACGCGCTATCCTTGATTGTAATACCCACGCTGCTGGGTCGTAGTACTGTGCCAGAACACAGAGGTTGGGTTGGCTTAGCTCTATAAGAGAATATGTAAAATATTTGCTGCACCTTTGATATTCGTAGTGCCCCAAGAGTGCTAAATATCAACCATCAGCACTAAAGATAAAGTGAATTTATGTGCGCTGGCACAGAAGTCTCTAGAACGGCTGTAACAGATTGGATTTCCGCAGGGTCTGACAAGAGCCAAAGCCCATGTACAAGTACATCATTACGTATTATCCGCGTTCATGACAGCGTTCACTGCAGTTACCACTTCTGTCTTAACGGTATGACTTTAAATTAGGCTATAGCCTTTTCACTATTTCAGGTGTCTATTTTCTGTACACGACGACACAGTTTTCAACAACCTGCAGTTACTTAAATGCCATATATATTAAATATTTATTTATATATTTTTAAAAATATATATTTATTTNATATATTTTTTATATATATACTTTCATGTATCTATATCTATCTATCTATCTATATATATCTCATGTCATATACATACAACCTTTATAAATTCTATCCTCCCCAATGACCAAAACACCTTCCTCCCCAGGCTGGTGGCTCCCCACGAGCCAAACAGGCAGCCGTGGGGAGGGAGCCTTCAGAAAGCTGCTGGGGCATTAATATGAAATGTAAGATGCCACGTTTCCCGTTCGGAACAATTACCAGACAGAGAATAACAAAACCTCTGTGCTTCTCAGAAAACAAATTTGCTGCCTGTCCAAGGGGTGACGGCTAATACAGCTACTCGCGTCTACCTGTGACAGCTGCTAAATAGAAACAAGCCGCTCTTGAAGCGGACATCCTATTCGTAACGATATTGCCCTTGATACCGGCTGCCCGGGCAGCGTACGGAAATGGTATATTTGCCCATGAATAGAATTACCCGGAGGTGTCAATAATGAGGAGAGCTGTTACGCTCTCCTGTATATTCCATCCATTTGAACACAAGAAACATTTGGAACAAGAAGAGGCTTTGTACCGCCAGGTTGGATCCCTGGAACGCCCTACAACATTAAATAATTAAGGTTCTCCACTTTCACATCCTCGGCGAGAGCGGCTGTATACGGATATCGGTTGCGTCATTGCACCGTGAAACCTGAATAGCGGAAACGGCGTCGCTCCGAGGCAGGGTTGAGACAGCCACCCACCGCCAGGCAAGAACTGAGCAAAATCAGGCAATCTGACCCAAAGAGAAAGCCTGCTCAGCTACTGCAACTCCCTTACACAGACCACGACTTTGGAAGAAGGTGAAGCCTGGTGACCCAGCATGTTTGAAAGCCAAAGACGACTGAGACTCAAGGTGGAGGTTTTCCCCAGGCATAAGAGCAACAACAGCAGGACAAAGTCACGGGCTTTATGCAGTTGTTTCCTACAGCGCCTTGTATCAACCCGATACAAACCCCTACCTCTACTAAGCTTGTGACACCTGCAGAGCACAACCACAAGTTACGTGCTTCAAGGCTTCTAAAGGGAACAAAAACTGAAATAAAAAAAAAGTCTCTTATACATCTTAAAAGTGCCAACAAGATCCCTGCTTTACCCGCCCTTCCCAAAACCAAACACATAAACAAGGATCAATAAACAGTCTCTTTCTGAGAGCAGATTAAGTCATTCCAAAGTCTTTTCCAACTGAATTACTAACTGTGTTTTTAAAGATTTCAAAGGGCCCAGTTAATTATTCCCTAGCTATGGCTGTGTCTCCTCTTGTCCCATCTCCCTTTAAGTATTAATCTAAGTGAGATATTCTTCCATTTGGCTGCAGAGCTTTATAAGTGCTGGCATGCGGCTCCAGAGATCCCCTTCCCATCTGTTCAAAGCATTTTTATGCTCCTGGGCTGAAAGTGTAGTTGTTCTACTCTGATTTTTTTTCAAATAAATACTCGTCTGAATGCTTAGCTTGACTCCTGCGAGGGGGCCCGATGCCTTCAATGTTACTTATCACGTGGACATTGAAGCGTTTGCATATCCATATGCTTCTGTTCCCTATTTCTGTAAAGGCGACATCACTTTTCTCGCTGCATAAATATCGGAAAACAAACTCACACCTGACAGCGAGTTGCTCAAGTACCACAATGATGGCACAAGCGCCGTAGCACGTTTGATCCTCCGTTGTTATTAATGTGCCAAGTGAACAGTTTATCAGAGCTGATCTGATACAGGCAAAAGAATGGAAAATTAGCTACTGCCGGTGGCTTTAAACTGATACACGAACATAATGCCGGGAATGCATCATTCCTAAAAGTGCCTCTCTATGGCTGTAAGAGACAACAGGAAAGAGGATGCAAATGGGTTTAAATGACTGTATCTAAAGCCATTGTTGCTTTGATCTGGTGGAAACAACCCGGTATTTTAAAGATCATTCACATACTAAGTGGCAGGTGCGCGTTTCTGCTGCTTATTAGAAAAACCCCCAGCTGCTTTCTGTGAATTTAGCTTTGGGAGCCAGAGCGTTCCAGTTTCAGTCTGCATTCTGGGACAGGTAGCACAGACCAATTAATCACGAAAGCTCCCTCAGATGGTCTCACCTTCTTTCGTCTTTGAATAGCACGATACAAAATAAAAATGGGTCATCAATGCATTAGCAAGAGGCTATGATATCCTATCCTTGAAGAGGTGTTACACTTGCAGCGTAGACATGAGATACAGAGAAAAGCCATCGTCTACTCATTCCAAAAGCCCGTCACCTGTGGGTGGGGATTGTTTGCCTGTTTGTTTTACAGGCAGCACTAAAATACTTTCTTATTTTATTGATAGTTTTCAACTCCGTAAATCCTGGGTGAAACAAAAAGAGCTGGAAGACAGAACGCTGAGGAACAGATTAACTCACCAAAGATGCTCACTGTCAGTAGGAGAAATAAGGGGATTTTGGCAAAAAAATGTGGGGGTCAAATGCCTGCGACACAGGCTGCGCTTACAGGCTAGGAGCAACAGGTAGATGAGAGAAGCATGTTTAGGGAGAAAAATAAATTAGCTGGAAAAATGGGTGATAAAAAAAAAAAAAGAGGTAGAAATGGAAGAAAGTTGGCATAAGAGGTATAAAGCCTCATTATCACAGAATCATAGAATCGCCTGGGTTGGAAGGGACCTTTCAGATCATCTAGGCCAACCATCAACCTAACGCTGACAAAAACCATCACTAAACCATATCTCTAAGCACCACGTCTACCCGTCTTTTAAATACCTCCAGGGATGGTGACTCCACCACTTCCCTGGGCAGCCTGTTCCAATGCTTAATAACCCTTTCAGTGTAAAAATTTTTCCTAATATCCAGTATAAACTTCCCCTGTCGCAACTTGAGGCTATTTCCTCTTGTCCTATCGCCTGTTAATTGGGAGAAGAGACCGATCCCCACCTTTCTACAGCCTCCTTTCACGTAGTTGTAGAGAGTGCGAAGGTCTCCCCTCAGCCTCCTTTTCTCCAGGCTGAACAACTCATCAGATCGTGCTCCAGACCCCTCACCAGCTTCGTTGCCCTTCTCTGGACCCACTCCAGCACCTCAATGTCCTTCTTGGTGTGAGGGGCCCAAAACTGGACACAGCACGCGAGGTGGGGCCTCACCAGTGCCCAGTACAGGGCGACGATCACTTCCCCAGTCCTGCTGGCCACACTGTTCCTGATCCAGGCCAGGATGCTGTTGGCCTCCTTGGCCACCTGGGCACACCGTTGGCTCATATTCAGCCGCTGTTGACCAACACCCCCAGGTCCTTTTCCACTGGGCATCTTTCCAGCCACTCTTCCCCAAGCCTGTGGCGCTGCATGGGGTTGTTGTGACCCAAGTGCAGGACCCAACACTCGGCCTTGTTGATCCCTTACTTGGTTTTCATGAAGAGAGCAAGGAGGGACTGTACACACAACAAAGGGGGAAGAGAGGCAAATATACGACAATTCTAATCTCTGACGAGGCAGAAATCAGCCAAACGCTACTGTAGAGCTTTAACAGTAATAACAGATTCCTTGGAACTGACGGAATAGGCAGAAGTAGTAGAGTAAAGTCCATGTTACATTTATTACGGATATAAAGAAAAAAAAAAAAAAAAAAGAGGCAAACCCCCAAAGCTAGAAGGCTCTACAAGCATGATTTGAATAATACAAATAACAGAAAATAGTTGGCATGGAACATTTAGCAAATTGTACCTAAATTGCAGACAGTCAGCATGCGTTTACCCACAGACAGCTTGCCTGACAAGTCTCGCGCTGCCTCATTGGAGAAGCAGCAATAACGGAAAAGATTTTCCAGGGAGAGAATCTGTGGGTATAATTACATGGCCCGCAGGAAACACTGCTGACAGAATAACCAGCTGGAAGTTAAAGAGGAATAGGGGAGCAACCACAACAATCCAACTTCACTCAATGCAATGGTGGAAGAGAAATCGTAAAGAGCAGGAATAAATTAAAAGAGATCTTACGTTACAGGACACCAAGGGAGCAAAGGGTCTGGAATGACAAGGCATATTCTGCATTATTCCCAGGAAAACACTGGGGAATGTGTGTGGGCAAGAATCCCAAGAGGGGTGATGTTTTGTATTTCATCAGGAGTAAGCCATAACCCTTCCCCAAACACCGAGTAGGAAAAATCAAAAATAAAAAATTGAAGTTTTGAGCATATGAGGTTTAGAGGCTTAAATTTTAAGGCCGAAAGAGACTGCAATGAATTATTCTGACTTCACACAGAACACAATACCAAAGAACCTCACGCAGTAATTTCTGGCTGGACAACCATATATCTAGGAAAAATACTTAGTCTCAATTTAAATACTTCAACAAATTCACTATGTCCATAGGTTACTTGTCCTGATGGTTAATTACTCTCAGCGAATCTTAAATGCACTCTGAATTTGCCTCCAGTTTTCAAACTCTGGTTTTTGTTGCAACTTTGTTTGATTTCAGCGCTCTCTGCGATCCTCTCCCTGGAGGTTCTACAGGTTTACTCGAAGCTACCTTAGCTTGGAATAGGTTGAACTACTTTAGTTTCTTGTTATCCATCATCATTTTGAGACTCCAAATCATTCTTGAAATCTTTTTTCCATTCTTTCCAAATTTCTCATTTTCTCTCTGAAGCGCGTACACCACGTCGCCACAGAAATTGGACACCATTTACTAGCAAATGCCTAATCTGCAAAAAGTGATAAATCTTATTAAAAAAAAAAAAAAAACCAAAGCAATTGCAGATAGCACTGCGTCTGGGTGCAGACCAGAAAGTCAGCTCTGAATTCCTGAGAATAAGTCCACAATCTGGCTTCTGGTAGAGTTAACTCTGATAGAGTTTTTCCTGATTTTTTACATTTACTCAGAAGAGAATCTGGGGCAGCTACGCAGTTCTTGTTAGAGGAGGAAAAAAAAAATAAAATGGACAACACAGAAGGTTCAAGAGAGGATAACTGAGATAATAAGCCTTAACGACCCTAAATGATAAGTGAAAGAAGGTTAAACGTGCTGTGGAAAAGACAAGATTAACAGAAGGCCTCGCTGATATATAAAATACCTTTAGGGAATAGAAAGGATAAATTCTAGTAGGCAAGCAATTTAGTAGAGAAATATGCAAGCATGATTAATTAATTAACATCTGTATTAGTTAATGACAATGGAAAGCTCTATATTATCGCTGAGCTGTATTATGAGGAAGAATAAAGGCAGCAAACAACTTCTCAAGCAGAACTTAATGCGGAAGTTTAACAAAATTACGAGGGAGGTATCACTAGGCTGTGCGAGCACCTGCGTTGGTATAACACAGCAGAGGAGGGAAAAGGGAGAGGGCTGCTTTGGCCAGGGTTAATTTTTGATATAACACAAGAGGTCTTTATTTGGAGAGTTCATTTTTGCCATCTCTGCCTTCAAAATAAGCGCAACTACCTTCCAGTTAACTCAGTTCCAAGACTCTCTCGCAGAAGGGAATTACCTTCTCACTGGTCCTTCAATATTCCAACTCTCTAACAGAAAAAAAACTCTGAGGATAATTACATATTGGAGCCGACTGCCCACAGAGGCTGGGAATTTTCTGTCCTTGGAGGTTTTTAAGACCTGGTTAGACAAAGTCCTGAATTGGCCTTGTGTGAATTCAGGCTTGACCCTGCTCCGAGCAGCACGTTGGACTGAGACCTCCCAAAGCCCCTTCCAACGTCAACAAATCTACGATGCTGCGATATAAAGGAAGATTTTATAACTTAAATAATAGAGAAGCTGTATTGATAAGGAAAATACTAACGTAATTTACCAAAATATGAGATATTTAAATACCAAAAACCATGCAACAAATAATTTAGGATATTTTTGCCTAGAGTGATTTCACACATCGCGGTCTCTGAGGTGTTTTTGTGGGTCTTGATAACTCTCATAAAGCCTATTGAAGTAGATGTATTTTTCAAGCAAGAGGCTGATTTATATCAAACAGAAACTATAATCTCCTTAAAGTCTGCTTGTTTGATTTGGACAGGTGAATACTGTTTTTAAATGAATCCCAGTTAAAAAGAAATATTTGGAACTTACTTTTCTTTCTCCTTTGATTGTGAAATGAACAACTGGAAACAGGTGGTTTCCTTTCAGACACTGAAATTCAGCATATTGCTTATAAAAAAATGTTTTTTTGCTAACTAGTTTTCATGATTAATGGCTAGGAGTCATTAGATGCTATATATTGTAAATACATTATTTAAAATATTATATTTATATTACATTAGACGCTTTATAACGTCACAATATCTACAACTTGCTGCGCGTATCCCATTTGGATACAAATTCAAGTTGCTACCCACTTACATTTAGAGTGGAATTATTNACAAAAATATAGGGCCAAATAGCTCAGTCTCTACCCATCCTTCCCTCCCCAACTAATGCGTGGCTGTTTAACCACCTGTGTCTGAACAGATTTTGATCTAAATATAAAACTTCTGCCTCCGGGCTCGCCCCTGTAAGCATATTCAAGTCCCCTAAAAATCTCGCAAAGGAAGCAAATAGAAAACAAAAAGTCATTTTTGTTCCAAGGCAGTTTCCAGCACCAGGAAATGTCACTTTTAGCATTACTGCCAGTGTGGCTTGAAATGTTTCATCTAAATTCCTATTGCACTCAGGCTGACAATGGTCCTCTCCTCTCCCTCCTACAGTCAAACTCAGCTGCCCAAATTCCCCTCTTTGTAGGACTGTACTGCTAGACGAGCCCCCACCTAATTATCAAGACAGAAAAGGCTCTTTCACCCCCACTACCACTGTTGTAACAGCTGATAATACAGTTTTTCTGGCATCTTCTGACAAAGGACTATGTCAGTAGGAGATCAGACACTCTCCTCAGAAAGCGGCACAGTTTGGCCGTGCAGCGCTATACAAATCAGCATCCTTTCTCCTGCTAACCGTCGGAAATCTTAGCATTGTATCCCTCCCAGTTTTGAAGCTACATCTGCATTGCCAAAGCAGGAGGCTCCGGGAACACAATCCATACTCCCTTCCGTTAAAGGCTCTGCCATTGCGGTGCACGGAGGAATTCCTTCCCTGGAGACGTCATTCTGGCCAGCCAGAAATACTGAACGGTGACAGCAGACAGCAAGGGATGCAAAGATATTTCCTTCCCCTCTTGCCAAACTGAGAAGGTTCCCTTCAGGTTGCACCCAAGGCCACCCGTTTTCATCACAGGGTCAATAACATCGGTATGCATACACAGACGATGAACTTTATGGCATGGTTTCATGCAGTAGTAACGTGAAGAAGGACGTGTGGACACGTAACATCCCTCAGCTCAAGGGGGCTGGATCCAGCTTTCTGCTCCGTCATGCAAGGATCTGTGCCGCAAGGAACAGCTCTGGACTAATCAGACTGAGCGAGAACTCACCTTGTAAGATATGCACAGCAAACTGAGTAGCAACGTATCTCAACTGTCTGCTGCTTCTACTTACAGCCTGCCGATTTTGTATCTGGGATCTTTTCCTTACCAATATGGCACCAATAACACAACCACAATTTAAATGTTTATACTGATATACAGCCATTAGACAGAAATTGTGTCCTATCTGGTCTATCTTTGGCAAGATGAAAGACCAGAGGGCAGGAATCACAGTTGTCTCTATCCTACTACCCTAAATGTCAAAGCCGAAGTTTTCCACTATAAACGTAAAGAATGTATAAAGGTAAAGGATCCTTTTTTAAGGAATACAATAAGAGAAAAGCTGCAGCCATGCTGATAGTATGTCCTGAAACACTTGACGGTGTTTCAAAAGCAACCCGTGACTTTGGGGGTTAGGTGTAAACAAGTTACGACATCTGAGATTTACGACTCTCATTTCAGACTGGTTTTCTCTGCACGTGATTCCCAGACACAGATACAAACCAAGAGACGGCATTTTCACAGTCAAATAACACTCAGTTGTAAGACTTTTTAATACCCATTCAACCTCTGTAACAGTATTTTTAAGTATTTTAAATAATCTAAAATATTGCCAGCTAAAAAGTTTAGTCTAACTAAACACGGTAATTAATATAACTGATGCCATTACGATCGATAGATGGTCTGTAACTGAGTAGACAGGATACCTCTGTAGGAAAGAAAGGTTGCTGCCAACCGTTTATATATATATCAGTTCTACTGACCAAGACAAATCCAAGGGCTCTAAATATGACGACAATCTAATTTTAGCTTCCAAGAATCAGTTTCAAAGCGACTGTCATGGACAGTGAAGTCAATAGAAAACATTTAGCCACTAATTCTGTAGAGATTTGGGTTGTTTTGTTTGGTTGGTTGGTTGGGTTTTTTTTATCCCTGAGATTTCAGCAACGAAATATAAAAAGAAAAATGGCTCTGTATTTCTGGTACCAGCCCAAGAGACCAAGATTCTGACAATGAACTCCTGCACGGTTTTCAGTAAAGCCTCTTAAGTTTTCTGTGCCTCGGGGAATGGCAATAATCTCTCTAGTACCCAGAAATGTCTTTAAAAGATACTTTTGTACACTTCAATTTCTGAATTGAGTACCATTTGAACTAGAGCTCATTTTTAAATGCTTTGCAGTTTCAATACAAACTCCCGTGATGATCTTGACACTGCTTTTTTCGAGGCACAGAAGCCTAACAGCAGCGGCACCTCCTTGCCTTGCAATACCTGTACCACAATGTTTTGCTAAGACAGAATATGTCAAGTCACAATGGAAAGAATTAGAAGAAAATGCCGGGATCGCATTGCTCTGATAATGAAATAATGATGAAAAAGTTACTGTGGTTGAACTATGTGCATTTTGCTCTATTTATAACAGAATTCCCTTGCAGAGATACAGTTCGCTGATAAAATGGAGGAGAAAGCTTTTCTCACTGAGAAATTAAACTTTTCTCACAGAGAAATTTAATAATTCTTCACAGCAGAATTGCTCGCGTCTGTTAAGAAGTCGTCAGTCTAGTTTCATAAGACAGAAAATAAATCCTCATTGAATATATAGTCTATGTTGAATTGTGTTGTCTGCCCTCAGGCTACAGTCCTGCTAAAGTCAAAGCTTTCTTTGAGGAGATTGTAAAAGTTTAGTGCCAGAACATTTCTTTTAATGGAAGAAGTAGAAATTTGGCTCGTCACTTACGCCACTTTTGTGTAAGTGTGACATCCACTGGCAGGTGGTGGCGAGTAAAACCTCTTAAGCAAACAGCTCCATAAACTGCAGCATCCCGGAGCTCGACATTTATGTGACCTCCTATTCCAACAAACTTTACCAACATATTTGCCCAATATGAGCCTCATAGAGTGATACTTGCCTAGTAAACACTTTTGAGAGGGAAAAAGATATTAATTAAAAGCAAGCAATAAAGTCAGAGGGGCTTACTACTATTTCTCCAATAATTCTCCTTCTTTAACAAACAGAACCAAAAGCATGGCTGGTTAGATAAAGTTTTGCAGCAACAGCAGTGGCTTAACAATTGTCTACCAGATGCTGGTGTGGAAAAAGACACACACACAGAGAAACATTTTCATAGTTAAGAGTTCTGTGTTTTATCAGTTGTTCTCATGTCTGTTTTCGGATTTGCCCTTTTTTTTTTTTTCCTGAGAGCTCGGGCAGGTGGACAAATTATCCTGCATTTATAAAAGAGACAAAGTAATCACAGATGAAAAAGAGGTTAGATTGGAAGAGACCTTTGAAGTTCACCTGGTCCAATCCCCTGCTTGAAGCAGAGCTAACTTGTAAATTAAATCAGGATCCTTATGGCATTGTCCAGTCAAGTTTTAAAAACCTCTAAGAATGAAGATCCCCCTGCTGCTCCAGGCAGCCTATGCTAGTGCTTAACCACTCAAGAAAAACAATTGTCTCTTTAAGTCCAACTAGAAGTTCCTTTTTTTAGCCTGTCACCATTGCTTCTTGTCCTTTGGCTGTGCACTTCTGAGAAGGGCTTCCTTCTCTATTACCCACCCATCCCCACCTTTTTGGCATTGGAAAAATGTAATTCTATTCCCTCCCTCCTCTTCACATTAAACAAACCCAGTTCATAGAATCACAGAATCACAGGGTTGGAAGGGATCTCTGGAGATCATCCAGTCCAACCCCCTGCCAGAGCAGGGTCACCCAGAGCAGGTGGCACAGGAACGCGTCCAGGCGGGTTTTGAATGTCTCCAGAGATGGAGACTCCACCACCTCTCTGGGCAGCCTGTGCCAGGGCTCTGCCACCCTCAAAGGAAAGAAGTTCCTCCTCATGTTTAGGTGGAACTTCCCATGTTCAAGTTTGTGCCCGTTACCTCTTGTCCTGTCCCTGAGCACCACTGAAAAGAGCCTGGCCCCATCCTCCTGACACCCACCCTTTAAGTATTTATAAGTGTTGATAAGGTCCCCCCTCAGCCATCTTTTTTCCAGACTGAAAAGACCCAAATCCCTCAGCCTTTCTTCATAAGAGAGATGTTCCAGTCCCCTCATCATCTTGGTAGCCTTTTGCTGTCCCCCTCCAGTAGTTCCCTGTTCTTCTTGAGCTGGGGAGCCCAGAACTGGACACAGTACTCCAGATGCGGCCTCACCAAGGCAGAGCAGAGGGGGAGGATGACCCCCCTCCACCTGCTGGCCACACTCTTCTTGATGCCCGCCAGGATGCCACTGGCCTTCTTGGCAGTTCCATCAGCCTCTCTCCATCTGTAGTCCCTTCTCAATGCTACACTGCCTTCCAGCACATAGAATCATCTACGTTGCAAGGGACCTTTAAGGTCATCGAGTCCAAGCATCAACTCACCTCCCTAATTTGGCATCATTTGGAAATTTGCTGAGCAGTGCACCATGGCCCATCATCCAGGTGAGGGTGGTGAGACACTGGCCCAGGTTGCCCAGAGAGGTTGTAGGTGTCCCATCCCTGGAAACATTCAAGGTCAGGTTGGACACGCCTCTGAGCAACCTGATCTGGTTGAAGATGCTGCTGCTCATTGCAGGGGAGGTTGGACTAGATGGCCTTTAAAGGTCCCTCCTAACCCAAACCACTGTATGATTCTACAATCCAGGTCATTGCAGTACTGATCCTTGAGAAACACCACCGGTAAGCGGATGTCGGTCAGACTTTGAACCATGGACCACTGCTCTTCAGTCAGTTTTCCCCTCACTTTGTTGTCCACCCATCCAGTTCACATCTTCTTAATTTGGCTACTAAGATAATACGCAAGACTGTACTAAAAGCCTTCCTCAAGTCAAAGTGAACATCACCCATTCTTCTCCCTTCATCCACAAAACCTGTCATTTCATCATAAAAGTCAATCGGGAGGGTCAGGCATGATTTGCTCTCAGTAGGTCCATGCTGACTCTTCAAATTTTTGTTCTTCATGTGCCAGTAAACTGTTTTCATGAGGAATCGCTCCATAATCTTCCTAAGGACCAAGGCACGTGGTTCCCTTCCTCCTGGCCTACCCTGAAAGATGGTGTAGCATTTCCTTTTTCCTGTCATACTAGTTAATTCATGCAAGTTAATTGTAAAAGGTTATAAAATCCTCAGACAAATGATAGGATGCAAGGGTCCTAGTCCAAGATTATAGAAAAAGATGCTACTGAATTTGGAACGTAGATGAGAACTCCGGTTTCTCAGCAAACACTAAATTCTCTCCCCTGATGCTGCAGTTTAATGAAACCGGAAGGCAACGAACAGCATCCTGGCAATGAAAGGGGCAGGTAATTCCCCCTTCGTCTCCCACTGCATCACCAAGCTTTGTGTCAGCCTTGACGGTTGCCAGGACTATCCAAAATTAAACAATTTAACAAGTTAACTCGCTAACCCATCTGAAAGCTAACAAGTCAAAGCAAAACAAGAGAGGCCTCTTTTTTTTTTTTTTAAACCAGATTACTGAATCAGCTCATGAAAAAAAATCACTGCAGACCAGGCTAAAGGAAAGGGGGGATAAGAAATGGGGGGGGGGGGAAAACCCAT